>OU015494.1:92775405-93375405 GCA_907164885.2 Dolomedes plantarius | reverse complement strand
CCACCACAATTCAAAAATAAAAATAAAGCGCCAGGCGATAATTTTAGTTATGAATTTATCCGAAAATATTTCAGTGTACGATGACTTTTGTGAGATAGTTTTTGTTACTTTTTGATTATTGGTGTTTTAAAAATAAAGTTTTACTATGTTTTCAAAATATTTCATATAGTTTTGTTAAGAATAGATTATAAATCTTATTATTAAATGCCCATTCTGTAATATTCATTTTAATTAATAGATAGATCCCTATTTCATTGAAAATCGTAAGTGTACGAACACATTTTGGAGCCACTGTAGGTGTTCATATTCAAAATGAACTATTTCCCTTTTGGAACAAAAAATAAGACATGAAATAATATCACTCTTAAAATTTTGTAAATATTATTCTATTATTTTAGATTCCACCCCTGATCTAAGCAACCAAGACCGACTTACTGTTGTAGTAAGATTTGTTCTATTAAGTAATAAATCAAAGCAAATGGAAATTAGGGAGCATTTTTGGGGGATTTATTTCAATATCAGATTTCCTTGAAACAGATAAATCAAATAGGTCTACAAAATGTAAATATGTGGAAAGTATGTTACATGATCCATTTAAAAATGAAAAATATATTATAGCTGAAGATTTATGCGATGAAACTGACAACATTGCCCTCTATATTTCCCTTGAAATGAACGCGTTAAATGTGATTCAATACCTATTTACAAACAACCTCATCTATCTGTGTCCAAATTTAGTGATTACCATACGAATTTTATTAACATTGCCTGTGACTGTGGCTAGCGGGGAAAGAAGCTTTTCAAAACTTAAAATAATAAAAAATTATTTGAGGTCTACAATGGGACAAGAAAGGCTTTCAGACTTATCTATTATTAGCATCGAAAAGGACATTTCGGAAGATATAGATGATCAGATATTATAACAGAATTTGCATTAAAAAAAGCAAGGAAAGCAAAGATTATCTTTTTGACTGACTTATTAAGTATATGTATTAATAGATATGTGTTGTATGTATTTAATATAACGTATTCATTTAGTTGTTATATCAATACATTAATAATTATTATGTTAGGTTATAAAATTAAAAAATAAACTGAATTTATAATATTTTCTGTAATTCGTTGTTTCATTTAAGGTAAAAATATTTCAGAGAAATTTCAATTAATCCATACGGTATGAGGGGGGGGGGAATTATTCTCGCACACGTATGGCAGCTACCCTAGAAACTGCCCTGTATTTACTAGCACATTAAAAGCTACTAAATTACTGTCAACATTTACATACATACAAACACACACTTTCTAATTTTATCTCTGATGAGATGGAGTTTGTTTTTATGAAGCATATTCGAAAAATATGAATACAGTTCATATCAATGGGTGTTAAAACTTATAAAGTATTTGTACCTACATTTACATATACGTTGGTCTGCTATATGAAATTTATTTTCAGTCATCAATTATTTTTATTTCATTTCCTAGATTCATTCTTTATTGTTCTATACATCACTAGCTATAAAGTATGCGAATAAATACTGTAAAAAGGACGAATAAAATTCAATGTACCTCAATATTTTAATAACAATATTATGACTGTATAGAGGTTTAAAAATGTATGATATGTTTTTAGTGTTTAATCTGTTAAACATTTATTGAAATGCATTCGGACGCAATTTCATTTAAAAGAGAACTGTCACTCGAAGTATTTTACTTTATGCTATGAATATATCTATCTTCTGATAAATAAAAACGGTCATGTTATTCATTACAAAATCAATATACTTACCCCCCCCCCCCCGCGAAAAAAAAGTGCCGAAAATAAGCTAAAATGGTCATGTTTCTATAAAAAAAATGGCTCCAATTCCTGCGTCACGAAATATTTAAATCATGAAATAATTATCAACACCATCACCGAAAAATTTGAAGTCCAAATAAGAGTAACCCAGCGGTCTACCAAAAAACGAAATGTAGCGCCTAACGAAATTGATATTGGCCCAATGGAACTGGTGGTAGGGTTGCCAAGTAAATCGCAGACAACCTGAGTATGAAATGAAGCGCCAGATAGATACCCGCTTTGGCATCCAAGAGAGTCTGCCGAAAAGTCCGTCTTAATCAAAATGAAAAACAAATTTAGGCAGGTACTACTCTTTGCTCTCCTGTGCATAAACTCTTGATCGAAAAAATTATCCATTTGTAAGTGGATGTTTATTTCATTTCTATATAAAAGCCAAAAATAAATTAATATAATCTAACAATAGTTGATGTCTGTCAAAACACGAAGGCTAGATAGTAAATGAATGTACTAATACACAAATTATATTCAACACATCATTGTCAAATGTTGAAAATCATAATAATGCGCAGAAACAAATTGTGATTAAGCGGCTTCGCGCTTAGTGAGTATCTAAAGACAGATTTAAAAATGTCACTGAGCATGTGGAGAAAGCAATTTTTTTTAATTGTAAATTATCGCTAATTAAACAGCATGAAATAAACAATTTCCATGAGGTTTACTGTTGTATTTCACAAATATAATTATCATAAAAATAAATAAGGCAGAGATAGATCTAGAGAGACTTCTCGGAATAAACGTGTTTACCATTAAAACATGTCACTGAGCGTGCGCGGAAACAGTGAGTTTCTAAAGACAGATTTAAACATGCCACTGAGCATGCGTAAAAATCAATTGTAAATTATCGCTAATTAATGGAAATTGCTGTCACAAAAACCAAATTTAACAAATCTACAGATTACAATCTTTCGTTTAAGACCAAAATGAAGTAAATTGATGCAGTAGTTTTCTCTCACGGACTGCCCAAAAAGTCGGCTTAGCAAATTAAATATATAGATGATATATATTATGCATATATCACATAGTATAACCGAAAGATTATATTATGTCAGCCGTATACTCCTGATATAATTCAATCTTTTCATACAAGGAAAATTATGTGAATTTTTCGAGCAAAAGAAGTTTCACAAAAGTGAAATAAATATTTATGAAAAGTCTGTTTAATCTAATCTTCGCCTTCCCTTTCATATCCATAATTCTGATGCAGATTTCTGTTACTTGTGGTTACGAATCGGACTATCGATTCCGGGACGTTACAGGGAGAGCGGTTTCGGGTCGATTCCTATCCAACCATCACCGGCCCTCAAACGGGTACACACTACGGGATTCCGCGTCGGACATTCGTAAATCACCCGGCAACGGTACGGATCATTTTACCCGAGCCTATCGTTCTACCGGCGCCTCCAGAACCGGCCCGTCAAGTTGCCGTCAGTCTTGTGTTTGTTGGGTATATATATATATATATATATATATATATATATATATTGTAGAGTATTGCATTTCAACCTCTCCGTTAACAAAAGAAATTCTTCTCTCTCGGCCTGAGACCCATCAAAAGATTTCCGACTTAGGTGGCAATATGCTGACGGCAATTTTCCTTTTGTTCATCCGATAGACTTGTTCCACAGAACCTTAGGGGACATGGTCATTATTCTTGATTTAGTCATCGCCACCGGATGACGCCGCTGATATTAGTTATAAATGACAGGAGACCCCCCAGGTGCTTTCATTCATGAACTATCAATTGTTAAGAAGCATCCTGGAGGCGTCGCGTGCCTAAACAAAAGGACTCGTGCCTTTCGCATTTTACCGAAGCGGCCCTTTGAGACTCTTTGAAGTGGCTTGGAGGACAAACTAAAATGGCGGCCGCTTTAGACCCGGGGAAAATATTTCATTATCGCCCCAGGAAACCCATTTCCGTTGCTCACTTGTTCTAGATCGTTCGACTTTCTGGAGAGTGATGCAATATCCGGTGGAGGTCTTCTATAAAAAGAGAATGGACCCCTCAGTCGTGGCTTGCGTCTTTTTAGTTCCTGACACGTAGCGGATCCAGTTCAAGAGCAGCCGGGTTTGCCGCCCTTAGAGGTTCAAGAGTCCCTTGTGACTGTTTGCAGCGACGATCTAGTTCCTGCAGGAGTAAACATACTCCACTAATTTGTCGGAGACCAGTCTTCGTGGAAGGAGCCTTTGCTACCTTATTTCCCAGTGAGGAGTCCTTTCTCCTTAAATTAATATTTTCATCGCTACCGGGTGTGTGCAGTGGTCACCGCCGTTGATATTATTGGGGAGCCCTTTCCCGTCAGGAGAAGTGCCGTTTTTTCATCATTGAAGCAGAGCCAGTTCTGCTAGCTTAGCGGACTTCTGTGTTCTTACTCCGCCCCACGCCGATTAAATCGAGTGTGATCACTTAAGTTACGAAGTTCATCTTACATCTGTGCAGTGTACATATCTCATCATCATCAACTTTATTAATAAATTGCATTTGTTTTGTTTATGTAATGAGTGATGTATACCTGGTGTGTTTAAATCATTTTCTGGTTAACACTACGAACCTCAGTTCGCTACAGAAGGTATATATTCATTCATAATTTTGGTGGCAGCGTTTCGACGAAAAAAAAAAAGCGACAGTAAGAACATTTTGTTTTCCTTAGTGACAGTCGCGTGTGTTCAGAACTGTGACTGTGCGAAAGTGCTATTGCTGGTGTGTATCCTGTGAAGTAGTGTAGAGCGGCTGACGTTCTTGTGAAATCTGCTAAACTGCTGCAGTGTTAATTTCCTTAGTGACATTCGCGCGTGTTTCAGAACTGAGACTGTGTGAAAGTGCTATCGCGGGTGTGTGTATCCTGTGAATTAGAGTTGAACGTTTGACGTTCTTGTGCCATCTGATAAACTTGCTGCAGTGCCAACTAGATGCCAGTCTTCACATCAAATTGTGAGTACCATTCTGTTTCTCTTTTGTGCTGGTATCCAACAGTAGTTTAGTAAATAATTTTGGTTGTTTTCTCAGAAGTAGGAGAATTAAATGGTTGAATTTAATAACCGTAATTAATAGCTTGATCTGAACTTAAAAGGTGTTAAAATTTTTTTTAATTTGAGGTAAAATAAGAACTAGTGTTATTGTGTAAAGTAGAATTGTTATTGAAATAGTAGTGTGTTAAATTAGTTCCCAGAAATTAAGGAATGTAACTGTGCTCAAAAAGAAATAGTGTAACTACTTTGTGTTTAACTATTTTGCATTGTGTATTTTTGTGATATGTTAAAAGCAAAGTGATTTATCTTTTATGAACCTTAAAATAGTAACATCGCAAGCGGAATTTTAAAAGTAATTTAGTTCATATTTGTTAATACATTGCATGTGTACGTTAATTGATTGTGTTGTGTAGTTGCATTTTGTGTTCAAGTTTTAATGTAATTACTACCTCAGGGTTTATAATAGTGTGTATTATTCTGTGTAGTATTGAAATAGCTTTGTATTCTGTCAAACATGGGTTCTCTTGTTCGTGCAAAGAAAGAGGACTTAGTTAACCTCGCTATAGAAATGAGTTGTGAGGTAGATTTGGGAATGCTGAAGCTTGAGATGATCAAAAAAATTGGAAGTTCAGCATATTACAATGTAAAATTGGCTGAAGGGTTGTTAGCTGAAATTATGGAGACCCGTATAGAAAACGAGCAACGAGAGCGGGAAGAACGGTTATCCCGGCAAAAACGGGAAGATGAATTAGCTCAACAAGAACGGGAGGATAGGTTAGCTCAACAAGAGCGAGAGTTTGAGCTAGCCAAATTAAGACTGAGTAGGGAAGCCCCCCAAGAAAGCCCGTCTGTTAGTCCTCCGAGACCTGCGGGACACTCATTAAAGCACATAATGCAAAAATTCGACCCGGAAGAAACTGATATAAGCCTATACCTTTGCCTTTTTGAACGGCAGGCACAGCATTTAAAAATACCAGAAGCTGAATGGTCAGGCAGTTTAATTAGCCTGTTACCATTATCAGTAGCGGCCATTGTGTTACGGGAAAAAGTCGAGGACACACAAAAATATTCCCATGTTAAGAGCGTGCTTCTCGAGCGATTCAGGCTCAGTCCTGAAGCTTTTCGTCAGAAGTTTGTTAGACACCAGCGTAAGCCAGGAACCCTATGGAAAGATTATCTTTTCGAAATAAAGACGTATTTCGAAGGTTGGATAGAGGGTCTCGGTGTTACAACTTTTGAGTCGTTAAAAGATCTCTTTCTGGTCGACCAATTAAAACGGAAAATGGGAAGTGAAATTCGGGAGCAAAATATAAGGGATTGGGAGAATTACACGTCCCCTGAAACCTTGGTCAAAGACGCGGATCAGTTTGAGCTTATCAGAAAAACAGGTAAGCCCCTCAACCAGCCGAAGAAATTCGAGGGACGCGCGCCCGACCAACGGAAAATGTTTGGGGCTGTAAAAACGGGAGAGAAAGTTGAAAAACCCCCCGAACAACACGAACCCGAATGAAATTTAGATAAGGTGAGCTCCCCTCGCCCAAAAGAAAACCGCCGTAAAGAATGGAACCATAAATAGTTCGACAAAAGGCGTGTGACAGACATTAAGTGCTATTTTTGCCACGAGGTCGGTCATATTAGGCCCCAGTGTCCGTTATTAACAAAAAAAGAAGAGGTTAACTCCATAGGTGCCGATTTGGAAATCACAGATCCCTTAAAACCATATGTGAGTATAGGGTCTGTGAACGGCCAGGTATGTGAGATACTTAGAGATACGGGTAGTACGATTGATCTGGTTTGTAAAAGATTTATTTCGCCCGACGACTACCTCGGCGAAACAGTCTGGCTCACTCAGCCGTTAGACACTCGTGCCATTAACGTGCCCCTAGCGCGCGTAATTCTGAACTCCCAGTATGGAAATATAACAACAAAGGCCTGTGTCATTAGCGACAGGTCAAATCAACAAAGATACATACTGGGAAATCAAACGGCAGCTCTTCTAAGACAGGGTCAACAAAACTCTAAGAGCATGCAAATCAATGCAATAACGCGCTCGCGTTCCAAATGTCAAGAGAGCTGTACACAGACACTTGAGTCAAACGATTCTCTTCGGGAGCGTTCGGACAATAGTACCTCAGATGGGGAGTCAATCGTTTTGACACAACTGGAAAGGGGGGAACAGGCGAAATTGTTAGTTTTACCCCCCCTCGACCGCGAAGACCCAGCGTTGAGTCTATTAAATGTTTCCCCAGAGAAATTCGCAGACGCACAGCGGGAATGTGTAGAATTGGCCGCATTGTTAAAAAAAGTCGAAAGTCCAAGTCAAACCGGCGAGAAGGGTTATGTAGTGATAAACGGGTTATTGTGTAAACAACAGAGGGACCACTTTGGGGATACACGAAGTCTTTTAGTTGTCCCCCAGGTATTCAGGAAGGAACTGTTGTATGGAAAAAACCTACGAACACCCGAAGTTTTATTGTACGAAGGTTGGATGGGAGGTTGTGAGGAAGAGAGACCCGTGACAGAGCACGTCCTTACCCTAGTGAATAGATTAAAAAGAGAGCGAGAGTTAGCTGCTCAGAAAATGGGTGAAGAACAATCTAAGCGTAAGGAAGCGTATGATAAGAGCGCAGTTAAAAGGCATTTCGAGGTTGGAGATTTAGTTCTGATTTTCTCTCTATCTCGGACTAGCAAAACGGCGCCGAAGTGGATAGACCCAGGGAAAATTGAAGCTCGCATATCTGAGATGAATTATCGAGTGCAAACTCCCGGACCTAGACAGAAATCCAGCATTTACCATATTAAAATGCTGAAGCCCTATATCAGGCGTCCCGAAACTATAAATTGGGTTTATGAAGGTAAAGTCGAAATTGGTACTGAGGATGATTTCGCAATCCACGTTTTTGAAACCGGTGCTACCGATTTCGATTACGAAGAGATTGTGCGCGAGAGCGAACTTGACGCTCGTCTAAATCTCACTCAAAAAAGGGAATTAAAGAAATTATTGTGTAGCCATGCAAATATTTTTTCTAATAACCCAGGAAAAACCGAGAAAGTTACGCATGACATAGAGCTGATCTCGGATAAGGTCGTTAGGTCTAGACCATACAAAACGTCACACCGACAGAACGAAATCTTGAAGTTGGAGATTGACAAAATGTTAAAATTAGGAGTGATAGAAGTAGGTGAGTCTGATTATACCTCGCCTATCATTTTGGTAGAAACCGATGGTCGTGAGCCGAGACCCTGTATTGATTATCGTAGGTTGAACGAAATAATTCGCACCGAATATTACCCCCTCCCCAACATAGAGGAAAGGGTTGAACAGGTTGCTGGATCTGATTTCATAACAATACTCGATATTGCAAAGGGGTATTGGCAAATCCCCTTGACAGAAAGGGCCCAACGGATTGCGGCTTTTGTCACCTCATTCGGGACATTCAGGCCCTTGCGGATGCCTTTCGGGCTTAAAAACGCACCTTTCTTTTTCAGTAAGCTCATGGCTGACGTTCTAAATGGGTGTGAGGAGTATGCCGTTCCATATATCGACGACATCGCGATATTTTCTAAGACCTGGGACGAGCATCTGAAGCATTTAGATATCGTGTTAAGTCGTGTAGCACAAGCGCAGCTCACAATCAAATCATCGAAATGTCGGTTCGCCCAAAACCATGTAAAATACTTGGGGCACATGGTCGGCGGAGGTTATCGAAATCCCGCCGAATTAAAGGTAAAATGCATTAGGGAATTTCCCCGGCCAGAGACAAAGACGAGTATCCGGGCATTTCTGGGTCTCACTGGGTATTACGCGCACTATATTCCAAATTATTCTATGATAGCGGCCCCCTTAACCGATGCGTTAAAAGGACGGGAGAAACGCGCGGCGGTTGTGTGGGACGAAGCTTGCGAGGCAGCGTTCACCACTTTGCAAGACGCTCTTATAAAAACACCTGTGCTACGAGCTCCTGATTTTTCTGTTCCATTTATTGTCCAAACGGACGCATCCGATCTGGGAGCCGGGGTAGTGTTGTCCCAACAAATAGGTGATAAGGAACATCCTATCCTGTACCTGAGTAGGAAGTTCTCTGAGCCCGAAAGGAAATACAGCACCACAGAAAAAGAGTGCTTGGCGATCATATTCGCGTTAAAAAAACTTCACTACTATCTGGACGGAAGCGAACTCAAAATCGTGACCGACCATAATCCATTGGTATGGCTCAAGAAGAATGCCAGTTCAAATGGCCGTCTTTTTCGGTGGCAACTTATGTTGCAGCAATTTTGTTTTCGGGTAGAACACAAGCCGGGAAGACAGAATACAAACGCTGACGCTTTAAGCAGATACATTCCTTAAACGTCCGCGAATTACCTAGATTTGTAAATGTAGTAACCTAGAGAATTAATTGTTAGTACCATGAATTTATTTGTGTTTGTATTTAGTAATCCAGTTAGTGCATGTGTACGTACTTGTTAGAATTGTGTATTTTTTTTTTGTGTAGTAGAAAAAAAACTGTTGGAACTGGTACATTAGATAGCAGAATTGGGAACCACCCACACGAAACGTTGGTTTTCAATATGCAACCACATTGAAAACTTTAACGGCAGGGGGGTTATGTAGAGTATTGCATTTCAACCTCTCCGTTAACAAAAGAAATTCTTCTATCTCGGCCTGAGACCCATCAAAAGATTTCCGACTTAGGTGGCAATATGCTGACGGCAATTTTCCTTTTGTTCATCCGATAGACTTGTTCCACAGAACCTTAGGGGACATGGTCATTATTCTTGATTTAGTCATCGCCACCGGATGACGCCGCTGCTATTAGTTATAAATGACAGGAGACCCCCCAGGTGCTTTCATTCATGAACTATCAATTGTTAAGAAGCATCCTGGAGGCGTCGCGTGCCTAAACAAAAGGACTCGTGCCTTTCGCATTTTACCGAAGCGGCCCTTTGAGACTCTTTGAAGTGGCTTGGAGGACAAACTAAAAAGGCGGCCGCTTTAGACCCGGGGAAAATATTTCATTATCGCCCCAGGAAACCCATTTCCGTTGCTCACTTGTTCTAGATCGTTCGACTTTCTGGAGAGTGATGCAATATCCGGTGGAGGTCTTCTATAAAAAGAGAATGGACCCCTCAGTCGTGGCTTGCGTCTTTTTAGTTCCTGACACGTAGCGGATCCAGTTCAAGAGCAGCCGGGTTTGCCGCCCTTAGAGGTTCAAGAGTCCCTTGTGACTGTTTGCAGCGACGATCTAGTTCCTGCAGGAGTAAACATACTCCACTAATTTGTCGGAGACCAGTCTTCGTGGAAGGAGCCTTTGCTACCTTATTTCCCAGTGAGGAGTCCTTTCTCCTTAAATTAATATTTTCATCGCTACCGGGTGTGTGCAGTGGTCACCGCCGTTGATATTATTGGGGAGCCCTTTCCCGTCAGGAGAAGTGCCGTTTTTTCATCATTGAAGCAGAGCCAGTTCTGCTAGCTTAGCGGACTTCTGTGTTCTTACTCCGCCCCACGCCGATTAAATCGAGTGTGATCACTTAAGTTACGAAGTTCATCTTACATCTGTGCAGTGTACATATCTCATCATCATCAACTTTATTAATAAATTGCATTTGTTTTGTTTATGTAATGAGTGATGTATACCTGGTGTGTTTAAATCATTTTCTGGTTAACACTACGAACCTCAGTTCGCTACAATATATATATATATATATATATATATATATATATATATATATATATATATATATATATATATATATATATATATATATATATATATATATATATATATATATATATATATATATATACAGGTGGTCATCAAAATAATGGAAACACCTATCAATATTAATGGTGTTTATGAATGTGCTTCATATTCCTAAAAAAACAAGTCTGGCCACCGTTATTTTTTTTATGTAATATAGTGTATGTATTCTACTGTCAGGTAGCAGTAATAAAGCTAAGGGCATCGTGCTTTTGGGGGCAACAAATGTCAAACCTTGCAGACCTTGTGAAAAGGGCAAATTGTTTGAGTGCGTTTAAATTGGAGTATTTTTTACTGCAACCCCAGGCTAATGGGTGTTTTTCGAGCTATGGTATCAAAAGACATGATACCATACAGAGCTCATGGAAAAACATCCTTTGCCAAACAGAATAGTGGACGAAAGGGAGAGCTGAGTGAAAGAGACGGATGAGGTATTGAAGAGGATTGTGACATGAAGAAAGAAAACAACTGCAACCGAAATTACCGAAGAGCTCAATCCTCATCTGCATGGTCCGGTATCAACCATTAGAGGTAGAAGGGAACTTCACAAACAAAGCATTTGCGGAAGAGTAACTATTCCCAAAACACTTGTAATAGATGCGAATACAAAATAACGTCCACAATGGTGCCACGACCACAAAACCTGGTCGAGTATTATGCCGAAAAACGGCATTTGTTCCAACGAATCATTGTTCACATTGTTATTCGCAACATGACGTGCGTATGTCTGGAGAACTCCTACACAAGCGTAAGATTATGGCTGTCTCATCTCAACTGTTAATCAAGGAGGTAGATCTATCAGGGTATGGGAAGGCATATCATGGTTTTCTTCAGGCCCTATTGTAACCCTAAAAAGGGAGATTGAATGGGAAGGACTATGTCGAAATTTTAGTCCATCCTATGGAGCAAACATTGTTTCTTGCAGGAAATGTCGTTCTCCAGGATGATAATCCCCCTATATGTACAGCTTAATCTATTAAGTATTGGTTTGAAGAGCATGAAGAAGAAGTCAAATATCTTATCTTGCCCTGTACAATCCCCCCGACAGTATATTACACAACCATAGGGATCTGTATAAGGGGATCGAGCTAGATATCGATATCCCCCACAGCATCTCTACAGGAACTTTCATGATTTTTCCCTGAAGAGAATGGTATAATATATTCTTAACCGTTATTCATGTTTTGCATAATCCAATTTCAAGGTGAATCAGATGATATTACATGATAAAGATCATCATGCGCCGTATTAATATAGGTCTTCATGATGTTTCTTAGTGTTTCCAATATTTTGATAAACACCTGTATATATATATATACCCAACAAACACAGGACTGACGGCAGCTTATCGGGCCAGTGCTGGAGGCACCGGTTGAACGACAAGTACGGGAGAATTTTGTCGGGCCACTGGCGGGTTGTTTACGAACCTCCGAAGGGGAAACGCTTTCCGTTTACGTGTTTCAGGGCCTGTTATGGGTTGATATGAATCGCACCGAAATCGTTTACCCTGCATCGTCCCGGAACTGTACCTCCGATTCGTAACCACAAGTAACAGATATCTGCATCAGAATTATGGATTTGAAAGGGAAGGCGAAGATTAAATTTAACAGACTTTTCAAAAATATTTATTTCATTGTTGTGAAACTTCTTTTACGCGGAAAATTCCCATAATTTTCCTTGTATGTAAAGATTGTATTATGTGAAAAGTATTATGTGAAATTGTATAATTGTATTATGTGAAAATTCACATAATTTTCCTTGTATGTAAAGATTGTATTCTGTGTGTATGTTTTTAACTCCCTAGAAGCTTATAAAAACAGATGAAAATTAGTTTCAATTTTATATATTACTGGAGAAATTAAATATCTACTTAAAAATGGGTCCTTGTTTCACCACTCTTTATTTATAAGAGAGGAAATAGTGATAAAATTTGTATTTTTTTAAATTTCTTCTATAGTATATTAAAATAATAATATATATTTTTGTAGATAAAATATTCAAAATATATTTTTCAGGAAATTTACATATTCTAAGTATTTCTAATTGTTAGATGCCATTATAAAACAACTGATTTTGTAGAATTTTTTCTCGAATTTCATTGTATTAATTTTACAGTAACATATTCTTATAATACAAATTTGAATGAAAGAAAAAGAATTTTAAATTTACAGACCTTAGTTAAAATAAACAAATCACACATATTTAGAAAAATATTAATGTAATGTAATGTCAGAGACATAGACAGTAGATGTCATGAGACACCAAAAAATATCAAAAAATAAGACCCTTTATCCTCAGTACGTACATTGAAGAATATATATTACATTGTTTTTTTTTGTAATTGAATCAGGATACGAGAAATAATATTTACAATAAGAAAAAAAAAGGCCAAAAAATTAGTTTAAATAAATGTTAGAAATAAAAATTAAGGCAATTAAGTTTAAAATAATAAGTAAGTTATATTTAATAAATTAAATTGGCAGGTTTGAACATCCGTGAGTACAGATAACAGAACTGCACTTTGTAGGATCGAACCGAGGACTGAAGCATGGGAAGCAAAAACGAACGCCCCACACCAGCATTCCCTGATAGGGTATCAAGTGTGGAACTTCAATAAGAGGAAACTGCCTCGCATGGAACAGAAAAATAAAGGAAAAATGTTAAACACTATCAGAAACCACACTATCAGAATAACACTATCAGAATTAACCTGTGAACAATTAATGGACTGGGTAAGATTTGAAATATTAAGATCGGAACATAAATTTTTAATTTTAAAGTGGCCGTTCGGTTTTGGGATTTTTTTTTCCGAAAAAATTCAATGCGTAAGTAAATTAAGTAATTTTGAAAGGTCCGATATTAATCCAATTGCAGTAATGTTTTCAGATAAGATTTTGACAAAGTTTCATGAAATTGATTTGGGATATTGAATTTTGACTAGGTTGTACATTTTGTTGAGGGTATCTTTGTACCCTTCCGCCATTAAAAAAAAACATGGCTCAGGTTTGGTTTCCCGCCTAACAGGAAATTCATCATTAGCAGCGGGAATTTCTTTCCTCCGGATTACGACAGTTTCCTAGGATAGAAAATTGGTTTGAGGGATTGATTCGATCATTAATGCTAGTTAAGTTAGAGTCGAGAGCAATTCGCTTTAGACCAACACAAGTTAAAAAAATCACATTATGTTCGATTTCGTTCAAAATTACCACATCACATTGCATACCAAGATTATAATATTTTATACATTACATATACAATGTATTTTTCATTTTCATAATAAAACTAAACTTTTGAATGTAGTTGACTTTTTTATGCGGCCCGCCTGCCTTGAAAAAATTTACCATGTGGCCCAGATGCTGCAAAAGGTTAAACACCCTGCTTTAAGCTCATCAGCCTGATTCAGAGGTTTAACTTTTTCAGATTTAGGAATATAATCAAAAGTGGGTGTAGAAGAAAATTTAAACGCACACTTACTGTGCATAAGATTAAAAAGTTCTTTGAGATTGGGGATGTTAAACGTTATTTTGAAAAAAAAGAAATTCATGTTTTTCAAAAGTCCATAGTAATCACACATGGTTTCCATTACTTATTTCACTGACACATTGAATTGTGTTTTGTTTTGTTTTTTATTATTAAATTTTGGCATTATCTTTTGAGAATGTATTTTCGTTTTTATCAATGCAACTCTTGCAGAAGTGCCACGGACGGGTAAGGGTGACTCGGTAACGAATTTAACAATCCTTTCTACTGCTTGTGTGTGACATGGAAAATTGCTGAAGTCAGTACGTTGACTCTCCTGATCAGATTATTTTGCTTCCTAGTTTATAATCAGAAATATGCCTCGTTCTGTTACTTTAACATCTTTACGTACAATCATATCAATATAATCCTTGGCATCAAAGTTTATACGTTGAACTTAAAACTTTCCAATGCCCCCTTCATTTTTCAGTCCTTGCTTTTAGAATCCGGCGTAATCCAAGCTGTCTTACGTGGCTGCGATCAACTGATATCATACATAAGAGGAGATTTTCAGAAGCAGCGAAGTACGAATTTCTTTGAATGACTGGGTCAATTACATTTTTAAGAGTCTGATGGAGGTAACGTGAATAGCTTACAAGTTTCCACAAGTGCTTCGATCCATGGATATAAGATAGTTTCAGCTTTATGTGAAACGAAACAGATGCATATACTTACAAAATGTACTCAGTCAGTATTCGGAGATTTTTTTTGCAGTACATTCTGTTCCCACATGCAAGTGAAGTATTCGGTTTGCTAATGTAAGCTATCATGAATAACAAAGTTTTCCTGGTTTTCTCATAGACAAATCAGAAGAGCACCTTCCAACAGAGATTGCATTAGACATTTCTAACAAATATTTTGGGTCCACACTTAAATCATCCTTAATTTCTAGTAATGGAATGCCATTTTCAATAGGTGATAATTCAATTACTGGAAGTTCATAGCAGTTTTCTAGTTGTTTACCTATTTCTCCTCCAAATTAGGACGTAGGCGCAGTTCATTTCCATGAAATAGACAAATCAACCACTGCAGTGGCCTTCTTAATTCCTTTTCAAAGAAACGAACCACACCATTATTCAATCCAGTGTTCACGGCAGTTCCATCCATTCCAATTACAGTAATGTTTAAATTCTGGTTGTTGCCATTGAAAAATGCTATTATGCTATCTTATATACATTTTCCAGTGCCAGAAATCTGCTTCTGAAAATCTCGTCCTTTGTATGATATCAGATGATCGCAGTCATGTAAGAGAGAGCTTGGATTACCCCGGAATCTAAAAGCAAGGGCTGAAAATGAAGGTGGCATCAAAAAGTTTTTATTTCAACGTATAAACTTTGATGCCAAGGATTATATTGATATGATTGAATGGAATGGTGTTAAAGTAACATGACTTCCTATGAAGAGGCATATTTCTGATGACAAACAGAAAGCAATTCAATGTGTCAGTGAAATAAGTAAAGCATACCATGTATGATTACTATGGACTTTTGAAAAATATGAATGTTTATTTCAAAATAACACTTTGCCTTTAAAGACATTGCATTAATATTTTTCTAAATAAATGTGATTTGTTTATTTTAACTAAGGTCCGTTAATTAAAAATTGTTTTTTTTCATTCCAATGTGTATTATAAGAATATACTACTGCAAAATTAAGATGATGAAAATTGCGAAATTCTACAAAATCAGTTGTTCTGTAATGACATCTAAAAATTAGAAATACTTAGAAATACCTAAGTTTCCTGTAAAAATATTTTGAATATTTTATTTACAAAAAATATATATTATTAATTTAATATACCATAAAATAAACAGAAAAAAAGAATTTTATCTCTTTTCACAAAAATATCTATTTTGAAGCACCTGAAAAATATTTCAGTAGAGCAATAAAATTTTATATTCAATACCAAAAGGCAGCTTTTGAAAGCTATAGCATAATGAAATTTCAAAACATCTTTTTTTTCGCCTCGTGATACTACAATGCACTAGTGTCATCTGATTGGACATTCAGTTGCACGTGATTGAAAAGGCGCCATTAAAGATTGCTTACAAGACAAGTTTGCTGAAATTAATCCACAAGTAAGTTTCATTCGTTAGTCTTAAATTATTGCCTTTAAATTTTATTTAACACCCTTACATAGTGAACATTATTCTATTACTGTTATATGATAGTGTTTTAATCCAAGTTATAATATGAATTGACCGTATTTTAGATCAAATTCTACTGAACTGAGTGTATTGAATTAGCAATACTAATACTTATATTAGCAATACTTATGGCATTTACGAGCACTTTCGTATGTATAAATAAAAACATTTTGTTTCGGATTCAGTTCGGATGATTCGTGTTTCAGTTAATATTTTAGATGGACAAAGGAAGTAAATGGTTTGTTCATCATTATACATTTTCTTTGATAGTTTTCTTCATGTTCAATGTATTGTATGATAAATCAATGAAATATTAGTTTGATATCTAAATTTTAATAATTATTAAATTATTGCACAATATAATTATGATCCATATGATGTAATTTAATGTAATTGACATTTGTTTCTATGATATTTTACTCAAAAATTCATTCATTCATTCACTGAATTAGCTCATAAGCCTATAAACAAACATCCCAACTCAAATTAAGAACTCCCCCTTGTCACACACAAGCAGTTGAGAGGATTGTTAAATTAAAAGAATGTCAAAAGCAACCAATATTACTTGTGGTTATATTATTTATATTAAAAATTGTTGATATATAATGTATATAACTATTGAATATATTGATATTTTCAATTATTATTGATATATAAATGCAGTATTCCCTAAAGTAAGAGAAAAATATTTTTCCACACAATTAGTAGCATGAAAAAAGTTTTAAAATAAATAAGTACAATGAAATTGGTAACAAAAAAAGACTTAATATGACAGTAGGATGTTCTTAATCTGTTTATAAAATCCACTACAATTTCTTTCTAACCTAACTTTTTTTTTCATCAGTTTGTATGAACATTAAAATTTTCTTTTCATGAATGCCTACGAAATCCATGAGATAATCAAAACATTTGAACATTTGATGTATTTCATAATACCAGATCTGAAATACTAAAAATTTTTAAAAAAGAGTCAATGGTGCTATAATTTTGACTGCTATCCAAATACATTATTCATTGTTTTAATGGTAATATAGACAGCATTTTATTATTAACCAAAAAAAAAAAGGCCTTTCATTATAGTTCTGAATCAATGATATTTTGTAGTATATTATATAGTAAATATTTGAATGCTTAGAATAATTATGTCTATCAAAGTATTCTCTTTAAACATACAGACTTTGTTCCTTTCTCAACCTCCAGTCAACCAGAGCAGAAAATTATAAAATAAAGAAAGTTACTATTTTTCTTCAAAATATTTATTGCGAATCACTGTACAGGAGCCATGCCATAAGAGAGGGGAAAAAACTTTTAAATTACCATATATTAAACCTTTACATAAACATATTACTTAACAGACATTCTTAATTGCTTACAATTTCTTATATTACATTACATAGAACTTCATCCATAAAACAGCTATACTATTACAATGAAACTTTTTTAAATTTACAACATTATTTATGTTTTTAATATAATATATCCAGCATTGCAAACATTTTGCCTGTATGTTAACTTGGGCTTTATATTAAGAAACAAAAAATTTAGCATATTATGGATATTTATATACACTTCACAATTCCAACTAAGAAGGTTCAATTTCATGCTATAATTTTTATAAATTCTAACAGAACTTTATTGATTTTATACTTATAGATCATGCATACTTTTAACACAACAAACCATATAATTCTGATTTATGCCCCATCATGTAGTATGCATGAGTGCGTAAAGGATGCAAAATACTCATGCACATATCAGTATAAATGTGAATATTAATGATTATAATTGTTTTTATTTTTTGTTATTGCTTAATCATATATAGATGCAAAAGGTTATTCCATTTTTCATCCCTAAGTTATTAAATTATTGGTCATTGTGCATTTATATAATTTTATTTCTCAGTTTCAGCTTTAAAATCTTGAAGAACCCAACAACGATGAGAACTTTTATTTAGATAACATCATGTATGTTAGATTGTTATTAAAACTTTAGGTAAACTTTTGTGTCATCGGAAAAATCTTTATTCATACAGTTCAAAATAAATAAGAACTTAGCCCAAAGTTATATGTAAAGGGGTCATATTCCCCTTTTTTATTTTAGTGATAAGCAAGTTTATAAAGAACTCTACTTTTCAATACTTCTTAGTTTGATAAACCGTTCAATTTTTATTATGACATTATAAGAAAATATTGGTTTCTTTTCAGAATTTTGAATGTGGAATCTAGCTTAAGATTGCAGTCGTTTTGGAAGACCAAAGCTGACTTGAATTCATAACTTGTAAGTTTGTAACTTTTTTTTTCTCGACATATACTTTTGTTTTCAGCAGTAAACTCGTGGCCAAAATTACTGTTTTTAATATTTTTTAGATTTATTTTGAACTTTAATTTAAATATTTCTATGAAAAAACTATAAAAATATTTATTAAAGAACTAAAAATTTCAAATTAATTTTTTTAACTTATATGCTAATCTCAACTTTCTCATAAATGTTGGTCTCAATAATTTGTGGATTGAATATTAATTTACTTTATTTATTCTTTTTTAACTGTGAAGCTTGTTGTTAAGGTTTTAGGTGAGTGAGAAAGTGCAGTCCAGGGATTTAAGTTAACATGACTCTTGTGAAAGTCTTTTTAACTCTTGCTGAAAAAGAGGTTTATATTATAAAAGTATAAAATGCCAAGGTTTATTTAGAAAATATAAAATCTGTTCATTTGTAAAATCTTCATTAAAAATGTGAGAATTTCCTCAATAACTGATTTATAAGCTATTTGTTTTCAAGACTTTTAGAGAGTATTTAGTTGTCATGTTGTGCAAAATAAATAAGAACTTACTGGTCCAAAGCATAGATGTGCCCCCCCCCCTCAACTTAACTTGAAATAAATTAAAATGTTAATAGAAGTTCAGTTAAATCAGAAAATTGTAGAAAACTTTTAAGAAAGTTGGTTTTTTCCCATTTTTTTCAAACTGACACTGAAAATACCGATTATGTCTTTAGCCCTAACATAGTTTTTAACAATGATATGATCCATAACAAAAATTCGATGCTACATTTTTTTTTTCTTCTTTTATTTATATTACATTTATTTTCCTCATTGTATAACTTTTTGAATACTACTCAAACCAATTCTATTGTTACTCAATTTCAAAAAATCATATTTCAAATTTTAAGGATCGATCGGTAGTCAATGCGCTGAGAAGGACCCTAGCTGAATTCAATTTGTATCCGTCCCAAATGTTAGAAGCACGCTATGCCTATGGTCCAAAGTATACATGTAAGGGGGTCATACTACCTTTTTTATTTCACTGATAAGCAAATAGACGAGTGCTCTGCACTAAAACGTTTTACTGATCTTGTTGAGAAGTATTGGAGAGCACGTGCACTCATGGCATAGGTGCTATTTTTGGTAGTGTGTGGCATTTGTAAAATAAATAAATAAATAGTGAACTCTGCTTTTCAATGCTTCTTGGTGTCACAAATCACTCTAATTTTTATTAATGGCATTATAAGAAAATATTGGTTTCTTTACAGAATTCTGAAACTAGAATCCATCTTCACCTCATTGTGATTTCCATGAAAAGATTCCACAACTCACTTGGCAGTGTGCTCGATTCATAATCTGTAAGTTGATTTTAACCTCACTGAACCCATTTTTTTTTTTTAATTCTCTAGATATCCTTTTTTTTTCAGCAGTGAACTTGTGGGCAAAATCACAAAGTTGATAATATATTTTTTTTAATTTATTTTTTGTACTTAAATTTGAATTTTTCTATGAAAAACCATAAAAAATATTTTTATTACATAATTCTTAATTAATAAACAACTCAAATTTTCAAATTTCTCTTTGTATATTTTATACGCTAATCCGAACATTCTCATAAACTTTGGTTGCAGTAATTTGTGGATTGATATTGATTTCCTTTATTCATTATATTTTTAACTGGCAAGCCTGTTATTAAAGTATTAGGTATGTCTGAAAGTGCAGTTCAGGGACTTCAGTTAACCGGGACTCTTGTGAAAGTCTTTTATCATAACTGCTTACCAAAAAAAATTTTATATTTTTATATTATAAAGATATAAAATGCCAAGGGTTATTTTACTCTTGATAGTTAATGCTAAAAATTTTTTTATTTAATTATCAGAATTCCATGAGAAGTAGTTAGAGGTTCATTCATAATTCCTTACAGAAGTAATAATAATAATAATAATATTGCTTTTAGATGTATTAGATTATTCGTTGATGAGCTAATAGGTAGTTGAATGTCATTTGGAATACTAACTTCTGCCTAGTATTTAATTTTTTTATTATTTCATTGTCAAATTTTGGTGGAGATCTGTCACATAAAATATATTTTTGTGAGCAGCTGTTATTATAAAGTGTAAGGATAAGGGCAGTAAAAAAATATTCCAAAATATATTATTTAGGTTCAGTTAATTATTAAACAATTGTTGACTATAATAAGGTTATGTTTGCAAGTGTGTAGGTTTTTTTTATGGTGTATTATTTGGTTTATCTAAATTAAGTTGAAAAATGATGCAAGCATACAAAGATTGACTGGCTGTCAATGTTGAGTGCAGTAGCATAGATTATTTTACAAAGTGCAATAAAATACTTTTAACTTTTCAAACCGAACTTCTAATCAGAATTTAAAAAAAATTTTAATAAAACTTTTAAAATTGAAAATATTTTCATGGATCTAAAGAATGGAACATAACACCTGTATTGTGAACTAAGTCATGGATAAAAGATGCAGCCCTAAAAGCAAAAGGCCTGGTTTCTGTATACTTTTATAATAATCATGTTACAACAGTATACAGAAACCAGGCTTTTTGCTTTTAGAACTGAATCGTTTATCCATGAATTTGTTGACTATACGGGTTTTCTATTCCATTGTTAAGATCTGTGAAAATACTCTCATTAGCAAAATATTTTTTAAAAAATTTAAATTTGGGTTAGAAGCTTGGTTCAAAAAGTCTAAGTGTTTCTTCACGCTTTATAATATAATCTATGCCATTTCACTCAACATTGACAGCTAGTCAATATTACCCACCTCATTTTTCAAATTAACCTAGACTAATCAAACAATATATCATAACAATTGTTTAGTAATTACTGAATCTAAATAATATATTTTGAATAATTTTTTACTGTGGTTATCCCTAATAACAGCTGCTCACAAATAAAAAATATTTTATACTCAGATCTCCACCATAATTTGACAATTAAGTAACAAAAGATATGCTCTATTAAAATACTATTCTTCACGCTTTATAATATAATCTATGCCATTTCACTCAACATTGACAGCTAGTCAATATTACCCACCTCATTTTTCAAATTAACCTAGACTAATCAAACAATATATCATAACAATTGTTTAGTAATTACTGAATCTAAATAGTATATTTTGAATAATTTTTTACTGTGGTTATCCCTAATAACAGCTGCTCACAAATAAAAAATATTTTATACTCAGATCTCCACCATAATTTGACAATTAAGTAACAAAAGATATGCTCTATTAAAATACTATTCTTCACGCTTTATAATATAATCTATGCCATTTCACTCAACATTGACAGCTAGTCAATATTACCCACCTCATTTTTCAAATTAACCTAGACTAATCAAACAATATATCATAACAATTGTTTAGTAATTACTGAATCTAAATAGTATATTTTGAATAATTTTTTACTGTGGTTATCCCTAATAACAGCTGCTCACAAATAAAAAATATTTTATACTCAGATCTCCACCATAATTTGACAATTAAGTAACAAAAGATATGCTCTATTAAAATACTATGCAGAAGTTAGTATCCCAAATTACTTTCTACCACAATTTTTGTAAAACCAATTACTGTGAAAGCTACATCATATAATAAATGTTTACTTTATTCATTATTATAGTAATAGATTAGTTGTTAAAGAGTATTTACCCTTTTCACTAAATTTCTGAGTACAGTAAGACATTCAATCCTGTCAATTATATGATTAGTTATTACAGATATAAATAAAGTAGATTAAAATGCCTTGATAGAGTACAATAATTGAAAGCTGACTGAGAGACTTGTTTAGAATGACAACAAAATTTTCTCTTCACTATCGAGAATCACTCTCACATTGAAAGTAAAGAAACACAAGAATGAAGATTGAATACTATATAAAATCTTAAATTTCTAAATCTGACCCAGCATCTGCATTAATGCTCTCTATGGCATGTTGTAATCAAATTTAGAAATTTAAGATTTTGTATGCTAATGTTTTACTTAGCATTCAATCTTTATTCTTGTGTTTCTCTACTTTCAACAGCATTATTGTCAATAGTGAAGAGGAAATTTTGGTGTCATTCTAGACAAGTCTCTGATTCAGCTTTCAGTGTTGAGCTGAAATTATGCTCAACATTAAAAACTTATTATTGTACTCTTATCAAGGCAATCTACTCTATTTTATTTATATCTATAATAACAAATTAATCGACATGGTTGGATTTTCTACTGTACAGAGAGAAATTTAGTGAAAAGGGGAATTCTCTTTAAAAAATATTTTATAACTATTTTCTATTAGTATATTTATTTAATCAAGTAAATATTTATTACATGATGTAGTTTTCACAGTATGTAATTGGTTTTACAAAAAAATGTGGTAGGAATTTACTTCTTGGAAGTAGTTATCAATAAAATGACAACAGATTTAAAACTGCACTCATGTGTTGGGTGCTGTTTTATATCAAGTTTTTTTAAACCCCTGTCTCAGAATTTATATTTCCTAATTGGATTTATTTAATTCTACTTTATCAACAATGAATTTTTTCAACTACTTTCAACAATCAACTATTTTTACAACAATAAATTACCCTTTAATGTACAAAACTATGCAAAAAATAATTTTCTTATCTGCAGAGCATTTACTAACTCTACATCAAAAAATAATTTAAATAAATTCTTCTTTTGTTTCATAAATTATATCAGGGGATGGGAGTCATTTTCCTTTCACATAAATTTATGAACTGATTTTCTCTTTCTTTTTTTTCCCTAGATGCTGTAAAGATGGAGCCAGAGGCACAGCGAAAGGATCCTGTTTCGTAGAACAAATTGTGTAAATGTGCTATGTACTTTCTAAATAAACTATTTTTTACTTTAAACCAGCTCTTTTCTGTATTTAAAAACATGTGTTTCTATAATTATCTTTTGTTTTGCATAGTTTTATGAATTAAAGAGTAATTCATTGAATTCTTATAAGTCATTTTTAAAAAATATTTTCTTTTATATTATATTGGACATTCAATATCCAACACTTGATAGTACTATTTTTGAGAAATATTACTATCATAGTACTATTTTGTATAATAGAAATATTACTATCAACTCTGTAGAAACTATTACTCTGTAGAAATATTACTATCATAGAACTATTTCTCAAAAATAGTACTATCAAGTGTTGGATATTGAATGTCCAATATAATATAAAAGAAAATATTTTTTAAAAATGACTTATAAGAATTTAATGAATTACTCTTTAATTCACAAAACTATGCAAAAAATAATTTTCTTATCTGTAGAGCATTTATTAACTCTACACCAAAAAATAATTTAAATAAATTCTGAGCAAGTTTTCATGAGCTCACAAAGATGGGTTTCATCATACACACTACACATTAGTCAAGTTTTGAAAATGTATCAAATTTGTTTATAAATTTATCAAATTATGTTAATAAATTTTATACTGGGGAAGTACAAATTTTTTGGGTTAATTATTAAAGTAGTACTGTTTTACATACTATAATCTCATTCTAAGTTAAAAAAAAAAAAAAAAACGGGAACCTTAGATCGAATGGAAAGATGATTTAGCTTTAATGGTTGGTATTAATGTTATCTTAACTTTCAAATTTGGGTAAATGTATCTTAATACAAAAGGAGGTTTTGTTCTAACAAGTAAACTTGTGATTCAAATGAAAATTTTTAGGTAATAACAAAGATCAGTATTTGGTAATACCTAAAAATACATAAGGCAAAACTGGCAAGAATACTAGAAATATGAAGGCAAAAAAAAAATAAAAGTGAAAGGGTTGATATCAGAGGTTATTCGTCAATGTATTAAATAAAAATAAGCATATAAACGAAAGGGTCCTACGCAAAACTTTAAAAAAATGCCGGCGGTCCGATTCTGGTAGAATGCTGGCATGATGCCCGGACCTACGGCACATTGCTGTTTACGGGATGGGTAGATGACGGTATGTCGACACCAATTATTGCTCCCGTAACCGGCCCGTCAACCTCCGGTTACGCTCCGGCTATCTGTCCGCATCGATGGCTTAATCGCGGCTGCCTAACGGTTCGCAGTCGGATGAACGATGGCTCGATTCCTACCGGAAGCGGCCCAGAAGTCGACGGGGTAGTCGCGGGCGAGAGGACACAGCCGTGACGGAAACGATACTGACCTAATGCGCCGGCCCGGCTGTGGTGAAATCGGCTGGCCGGAATCTTCCGACCCCGGCCCGATGCCTCTGTGTTTGTTGGGTATATATATATATATATATATATATATATATATATATATTTGTGAGGTTCAAATTTTAACACCCGTGGATTTAACTTATCAAATTTTGTTTCGTAAGTCTATCATATGAAAAAAATAGGACACTATATGTGAATGAGAGTGCACTAATTCACGTGAATTATTCTCACTGAATTATCCCCACGTGAATTATGACCCAAATTTTAAATAAATGTGCTTTAAAACATATCTTATCTTTGATTTTAACAGACAAGGGTTCTCCATATTATAGTATAGTTCAACTAAATGACTGTAAAAAAATTAATTTTTCCTGTAAATTGTGAGTCTGTATGTTCCAAGCCAAGGATAACCTCAGGATATAAATAATTAACTCTGTAATAATATTTGTGATGGTTTGTAGAAAATTCTTCGAAAACAAAAATCAGTTTCTTGGCATCAGGTAATAAATACAATGAAAGAGACCGGTAAAAAATATCGAGTCTCCGTAAGTATCATGCATTCCGATGGACGATACAAGATTTTATGTATATTGACCTTAATCTTTGATAATATGTATTTTCTCTGATAATGGCTAGTAGTACATATATTAACATCTTTTGCGATAGGCCCACCATAGGTTAGGAGGACCAAATTTAAAGTTTGAGACATATGACGATTTTAAAAGATCTGGGAAAAACTTACATATTATTTTATTTGCTTTATCGAAGTGCGTTAATAAACTCGCTTCTAAAAATAGGATTAACTCCTTCGATTATTGAAAATTAATTCTCAAAGACAAAAAATTAAAATGAAATTAATGTTAGACAAAGTTTTTATCTTTATTTGTTTTTTCAAAGCAAATAAAGATAAAAACTTTGCAAAAAATATATATAAAAATATATTTTTTTAAATAATTTTTCCATCGGACTTTTATGACTTTCAAACACAAATGTTTAATAAAGTACATTAAGAATTCACAACATGAAATTAAATAATTTTTTCAAGATTAAATTCGTAATATTAATTTTCAAATGATGTTTTTTAAAGTAAAATTTAATGGCCTCATCATAACACAGAAAAACATACTGGATGAATGTAAATAGAGTTTCAATGAATGTAATGAATTGTTTGAATGAATGTAAACGGAGTATCAAAACACGGTTTCATTTAATCATATCAAGGCAAATAAAGATAAAAACTTTGCAAACATACAACACCTAAAGTTAAATTTGGTAGTTTCTTATATATGCTCTTACATTAGTTTGTATTTTAGTGATTCTCTAATGGTGTAACTTGGAGGAAAGAGGTGTGTAATGCACTCGCATTAGGGCGGAGCGTAAAAAAAAAGTTTTCGATTTTGTTTATGCCCTAGTGAGGAAAAGTTGTGTACTGGTGGGTAGGTCACGTATGCAAAGTTTTGGGAAAAACAAAAATTATCTTCCGTCTCCATTTCGGCCGTGATTTTTAGCAGAATTTTACCATGCAGTTAAAAATGTGTATTTCCATTGTTTTGCATGCAGCTTTTCGCTTTTCTGGAATAAAATTCAGAAAAAAACCCAGAGCTCCCCACGGGGAGGTGGCTGCATTGCAAGTTCCACCCGTGCCCACCTATCCACCCAACCATACCTTTGCCCTTGCAGTTATTCCGGTTTTACTCGGTACTCGCATTTGGTTTCAAATTGTGGCATAGCTTTTCTCGACTCTGTTCGGGTTCTAACTAAACCGTCACTCTTATTTTTTCCACACACAGCCGCAGAAACCTCTGTTACTAGTTTCACGATACGTTCAACACTTTGTGGCAAGGAAATTTTAGGCTTCCCAGGTGTTGAGCTACAGACTCTCTCTCCACTGGAAATCAAATTTCTCAAATCATTTTCTGTCAATTGGGGGTTCCGTCAAATTACATTTCTGCCAATCAATGAGGTCTATATATGAAACTGCCTCGAAGTTGAGTGACGGAATGTTGTAGTGTCTGATTCTTTCCTTTTTTTCCTTTCTTGCTCGTAAAATCCTACGCAGTCGAAGTTCTGCAATGGACTGTGTGTCGTCTGTGATCATTGACAAGATTATTGTTTCCGGGTGGCCGAAATAGCCATTTCTCTGGATAATGGGATCGACCACAGTCTTTAAATCGTTTTTAAGATAGCGTGAGATGTTTATTGTCTGGTCCACAAATTTCGTGGACCATACGTGCAACATGGATTTAATTTGACTGTAAACCACATAGGTGGGCACACTTTCATGATAATCAGAGTTTGAAGTTGGTTTGAAGGCTCTGACGAGCTAACGTATAAACACTTTATTCGATTTGCAATGGTTACCAAACGTGCATGAGTCATTTTCCCAGGGTGCTTTTGTAACAAACTTGATGAGCAGTTTCTATTTGTGACAGCTTGACAAATATCCGAAAGGTATCGCTTGTGTGTGCTAAGATCATTTATGTCGATTTTCAGAAATTCGCTCGAAATGTCTACAAATTTAACAACTAGGAGGTTTTTACAATTTGCCAATGCTTTGCCAGTAGGACCAGAAAATGCATTAGGGTCACTTGTTCCACCATCCAAATGCTGCACTAAATGTCAGAGTGGCAACTCGTTTGCTTGTAACTGGCAGATAAACCAGTGCAAGGGTTTCCAAATGGCTTCCCCAGAAAGGGGAATCACGCCGATTTTATAGCCAGTATTAACGATTGTTCCATCGCATCCTATTGCTACTAGTTGATGAATTTCAATATTCTTATTCTCCATGAATTGCAGCATCATTTGAGAAATACTCAAAGCTGATGATGAAGTTAGTGCTATGTCTCCAAGGTACTTGCTTCCAGGTTCCATAATCATTCTAACGTGTTCTTCCAGGACTGTTTTTTTTTGTACATCTTTCCCCCTACGCTCTCTTGCATTAGAGTTTTGTCTTTCCTTCCGTCAAAATAAAGTCCCTTCAGTGGTTCTAACTGTCTTTCATTTCCTTGCTGATATTCTTTCCGAATTTTTTCCTCTCTCTTCTTATTTTATGTCTATCAATTACATTTAAAGTGTCTTTTTTGGTAATCATCCCCAAATCTTCCAAAACAGCGCTTGCAATGATGGCTCCAGCCCGATCTGAAACTCCGGTTCTGTCACAAGCTGTAGCTACCGCTGGGTATCGGCTTGATCTTAACGTCTTTTTCCCTTCAGATTGAGTCATCCTGGATGTGGATGGGAAAGGCTTCAAGTGATCTGTGTCACTATCGAAGTTATGTGGATACACGTTAGAATCTGGGTCAGGAAATGTGAGCCTAGATGGCGTAACAGATGGCGAAACATTTATTTTAAGACTTACTGCTTCTGTCTCTTTCTGCCTCCTATCCGCTCGTTTCCTCAGCTTTCAGTTTCTTTTAAGTCAACTGCGCCTATGGACATTTGCCTAAGTGCCCTTTGGTCTATAAGAAATGTTCTTTCCATTTTAGGGATCTTTTTATGCTTTGGGAAAGTACATTTGTTAAAAGAAACAAACTTACATGAAAAAATGTCGAACAATTTCCGTGAGTCTTTCACGAAGGTTTTAAGCTTCGTTTCTAAAGTTTTTGTTGACAATGTTTACATGCCAAAATATTTCTTTACCTTTCTGCACGCAGTGTGTCCGCTGCTGCCTTTCTGTATTAAGTTTCGAATTACCTCTGAATTTTATTTAAGAACAAAATGACGAGTTGCATACAAAACAATGGAAATACCCATTTTTAACTATATTTTAAAAATCTGCTAAAAATGACGGCCGAAATGGAGACGGAAGACATTTTTTGTTTTTCCCTAAACTTTGCATACGTGACCTACCCACCAGTACCCAACTTTTCCGCACTAGGGCAAAAACGAAATCGAAAACTTTTTTTTTACGCTCCGCCCTAACTCGCATGCTGTTGTCAAAGTCTTTCAACATAAAAACTGGTTTTCCCTTTTGCTTGTGGCTTTAACACTTAAGTAACACTGCCGGAGCAATGCCTCTGAGAGAAAACTAGAACAAAAATGTACAACTGTAATTTGAGAATTATTCGATAAACAAAGAAAATTATTTTTACTGTCTTAGTAAAAATACTTAATTTGCCATACTTTGTTTGTCAATAACTAACATGTTTACTTTGAAAAAGAAATAGAAACTATTAAGTGAATGTCAAATTAAATATTCTTTTGTGTCAGCTATTGAAATGTACAACTTATTGAAAACATAATTATAAATAAGATTATATATTACACTATCTTTAAATACTTCTGTAATTTCACCACGTAATGATGCAGTGTAGAGCTCCTTTCAATGAGATAAAATTCGTAATAGTTTAGTAAATATTAATACATAAATTTGTTGCCTTAAAGTATGAATAAACAGAAAGATTAATTTCTTTTAACTGCAAAACGGAAAAAGATGTCAAAAAATATGAAACACGATTCAATTAATTTAAAATACTTAGTTAATTAACCTTTAGCACTATCCGTAGGGCTGATCCTCATGATGTATATTTTTCGATTAAGAATGAAAATGTTACACAAAAGAAAGCCCCGTACATTAAAGCTTACTGTTTAAACTTTTCCCCGATAAACAACACTGCGAACGCTATCATTAGTTGATTCGTATTTATTCAAGAATCATTGGAATGAAGAAAGTATTTTGATTGTCACGTATCACGAATGCGTTGGCTTACTAATGCGCCAGCTTCCTTGCCTTTTCCAGTCCACGTAATCTAGTTGTAATGAAGAAACCAGAAGTTTCTCACGAATCCAAGGAGCGTAAGTAATGTATGGATTAAAGCGAAGAATCTCCTCCATTCTCTCTGCTATTAAGTAAATATGTCAAAGGAAAAATTAGGATTGGCTAAATTTGATAACGAACGTTTAATTTTCTGCTTTCGCGATTTTTATCATTGGAATGGGTGGAAATTGATATTGTAATAGTCACAGTAAACGATAATTCCAAATCATATAATATATATATATATATATATATATATATATATATATATATATATATATATATATATATATATATATATATATATATATATATATATATATACTGAGAGGACAGACTGAGAGGAATGCGACCTCAGGTTCCATTGAAAATATTGTTTGTCTTGACAAGTACTATCACTTCTCTTATTTCGTCTACATAGTTGACGATCACCCTGTATATATGTATATATATATATATATATATATATATATATATATATATATATATATATATATATATATATATATATATATATTTATATATATATATATATATATATATATATATATATATATATATACATACGTACATATATATACACTGCTGGCCACCCAAATTGCAGCACCAAGAAAGACAAGAGATATCACAACAAAATTTATTTTGTAGATAACATGTTGACCAAGTATCAAATGATTAAATTTATAGACTTCTGTGAAGTGTGGTTCCTGCGAAAATCAGTAGCCAGAGTAGCCGCCATTGTTGGAGATCACCGCTGCCACACGCCTCGGCATTGATTCAAAGAGACTTTGGATGAGTTCTTGGGGTACAGCAGACCAAGCAGCTTCCACACGTTGCCAAAGTTGATCTGCTGTGGCAGCTGGGGATGGAATCTGGGTCAATCGTAGAGCAACCATGGACCACATGTTTTCTATCGGCGAAAGATCCGGAGAGCGAGGCGGCCAGGGAAGTAATTCAATCTGGCGATTGACGAAGAACCGTTGGACAATGCATGCCACGTGTGGTCGCGCATTATCCTGTTGAAATATGGCTATGGGCAAGCCCTGGAGGTAAGGAAGGACAACTGGCTCCAACACCTCGGAGATGTAGCGCTGGCTGTTTAAAGTACCGGCAATGCGTACTCGAGGTGTGCGAGAGTGATATCCAATACCGCCCCATACCATAATACCCGGTGCAGGACCAGTGTGGCGGTGCATAACGCAGCTGTTCAGCATCCTCTCTTCACGGTGTCTCCAGACTCGAATGCGACCATCGTGGTGTTGCAGACAGAAGCGTGACTCGTCAGTAAAGACAATTTCATTCCATTCTGCTGTCCACATCCTTCTGTCATCGCACCATTGGCGGCGGAGACGTCTGTGTTTCTGCGTCAAGGGTAGACAAAGCAATGGACGTCTTGCGGACAGACCACTCTGCTGTAAACGGCGTCGAATGGTACGCGCAGACACTGGATGATGCGTTACAGACTGCATGTGCAGTGCTATGGTTCGTGATGTGACTGAGCGATCCGTCACTGCCATGCGCACAATTTGCCTGTCATCACGTGAAGTGGTGCGCTGAGGTGGATGCTATCGAAGACGCCGGTCCAACGTACCCTCTTGCATCCAAAGATCACATATCCACATTACAGTTGTTTGGTTTCGTCCAACATGACTACCGATTTCCCTGAAAGATAATCCACAATCTCGGCAGGCCAGTATCCTTCCTCTGTCGAACTCGGATACTTGATCAAAAGATGATCGCTGTTTTCGACGAGGCATAATTGATCTTTTTTTGAGAAAACCACAAGAAAAACACAATTGCCGAACTTGAAATTGTAGAAATCTCCAAGCCTTAAATAGTGCTTTGAAGTGGTGCCACAGGCGCGCGTGATGTGCGTTTGCGCTGAAATTCTAATCATTTGCATATCTCACCTCCGCTAATGCATGTTGTAAATTTCATGTTATTTGCATGTTTCCTTCAGGGTGTTGCATTTACAGTGGCCAGCAGTGTATATATATATAAACATGTGGATATGTGTGTTTAATAACACATTTAAAACAAATACTGTTACACAGATGTTGTCCAGAATAAGGGAAACACCCTACAGAATCAGGTATTACGCTTTTAATAAGGTGGTGGAGGCTTTTTGGCATTTAAAACTGCTTGAATTCTTCTTTGAATGAATGCATACAAGTCCTGGATGGCGGTAGTAGGTGATAAGTTACAATTTCTTCAGGGACCAACTATTCCAATTCCTTGATGCTAGAGGAGGATAACGGGATCTCATTCTGTTTTCTAATATACGAGGGTCATTTCAAAAGTAATGCACAAGATAGCACCATTTCGCAATGTATGATACAATAAGAAAGAAAAACTTCGCCATTTGCTGTTGAAGACCAGAGGAATATTCATGTGTGTTTGAAAGTTTTCTATCGTGTTTAGTTTTGAAATGACAATTTTTTGACATGGAGTCTGTGGGTGTCTCGGATACTGTTGGTGTAGAAAATCAGATATCATACATTAAGATTGAAAGTTTATGCTCCGTGGGTTTCTTCACTGCTTGACAGTGGAACAAAAACATAAACGCCTGGACATTGCACTGTTGTTGAAACAATGATTTGACATTGAAAGACAGCAATTTTTGTCTCGTATAGTCACTATCTTCTCCACGACCCAAAAAATTTCGATGTGCCCAATCGAAAGGGAAGACAATGAGGATATTTGCTTACGACATGCGAAGAATTATCATGATTGATATAGTTCCATATTTCATGTTTAAAGTTATATATTTCATGATTGATATAGTAAAAGTGTGACTGCAGCGTATTATTGTCAATAGATGAAAACATTGAGTCGAAAGATGCACAAAAACCGATGTGAATTGTTTCGTGATTGGCTCCTCGTCTTGCATGATAACGAACGGCCACAAGTGGAAAAGGTTGAGACCAATGTTCTGGCGAAATACAATTGGGACGTTTTGCCTCATCCATATTCAGGACATGAGTCCACCTTTTACCCAATTTGAAAAAACCTTTTCGCATTCAGCGTTTTTCCACCGTAGAAGAGCTTACTTCATCCGTTACCCAAGTCATTAGAGGATTGAACAACAGTAACATGCTGAAATGATTGGGAAGTTTTCCTAGATGTTGGACTCAGTTATTGAGGAGCAAGGGGACTATATAAAAGGACTGTAGAGAGAAATTGTCAGAAATCAAATAGGTATAAAAGATGTAATTTAATGTGCATTAATTTTGAAATAAACCTCGTAGACCACGGTGGCCCAGTGATGTTTAAATCTGGTAACTATTCCGGCGTAGAAAAATATCCAACTTCATCATCATATTCTTCAAACTATGATTTAACAGTTCTAGCTCTGTGAATACGGGCACTATCATCTTGAAAGATGCAATCTTCTACAGGAAACAACAGCTGCACCACTGAATGGACATTGTCTACCAAAATAGATAAATTGACACTGCTAGTTATCCTTCCTCTTTAAGTGATAATGGGACTTGCTGAAAACCCCGACAGGACCTCCCAAAGCAACCTCGACTGTGCTTTACTGTTGGAAGGAGAGAGTTTGGGTTGTGTGCTTCTGCCTTAGTTCTCCACACGTACATCCATCCTTATGTGGAGAATAGTGTAAAGGTGGATTCATCTGAAAACAACATGTTTCCATTCACCAGATATTCCTTGTCTTATGTTTCTGGTATCACTATAGTCTACGTTTTTCATTCATCTGTCACAAAGCATCTCTGTTGTAAATGTTTTTTTTATACAGAACCCATCTCATTGTAGAGACTGTGTCTTGTACATGCATATTAAGCACAGAAGTCACAATAATTGTCAAAATGATGTTTTCGTTTGAGGTAAAAATAACCTTTAATGTCTTCCTGTCTCTGTCAGGGAATTTCCTTTTGCTTTCACAATCATGCCTCTCAGACAATATTTTACCACGTTGTACGTTGTCCTGAAGTTAGACACAGTGCCTTTCGATACCTCCAAAAACTTTGCTACTGAGGTTGTCGAAACACCAAATAGACGCGCACTTACAATTTTCTCATTTTGGAACTCAATCAGGTTGTTAATTTTGCTTCCGCCCTGAACTAATTTTTGCTAAGCACTGCTTAAAGGGCAACCAAACACATCCTTCAGAACATAAATTAAACTATTTAAAAAAAAGGGGTGGCTATTTGCGCAATTAGCTCCTTAATCATCAGGAGCGAAATTCGCTTTTTTAACCTTAGTGTTTCCATTATTTTGGACAACCCCTTCAAATCTTGAAGAAATATCGTTTCTTATTTATATGTGTATATTTGTATCTTTTACATCTTTATTTGTTCTAAGGCACTATTAACAAACACACAGTCCTTTTAGTACTCACATATGTTATTATCTCTGGAAATAAATGTAATAAATAGTCTGATGAAGAACAAATATGTGAGAAGTATAGATAAAAACTTCTATAACAGATCTGAATGATTCCCTCACACTGCACAGTAGCTCATAGTTATTTCTTACATAAGAATATGAATGGCGTAGAGATAAATCATTTCGTAGTTGATACATTTGTTCATAAAAGGAAATTGTTCGCAAACAAGAAATAAATAGGTTATCGTTCCCACAACAGACGTTACTCAGGAACGTTAGAAAGGTTTAATGAAATACGTAAATATCTCATTTTATATCGAGGCAAATTAATGTAATAAAAACTGTTATTTAGGGGAAAAGGAAAATAAAAGAAGAAAAAAGTAAATGGTACATTAATTTGGAAACTAAAATTAACTAAGGTTATGAAATATTCTATGTGATTTATTGTATAGATAAAAGTTTTCACTGATGATAATGAAAGCGACCAGAACATTTTAAAATCAACAGAAGTCTCACAAAGTTCTTATCAAATATTGCTATTTTTGTCTGACAGCATTTTTTCCATACCCATTCAAATATTTCTATTTTATTTTTATGTTCCCTTGAGATTCAACCTACATTTTCAGACTTAATGAACAATGTTTATGCTACCTTAATGAAAGGAAAAAATGAAGTTTTTAGGGTTACAATATTCATTAATCACAGATTTAATTAATGTAACGAAATAAATATAACTCATTAGAATAAAATTGCAGAAGGATAGAACTTTATCGAACTCTTATATGAGCAGAATATTATCTGAATAACCGTTAGAGCAAAAAATGCTTTAAAAAAATGAAAGGAATTATATAAGTTTATTGGTGATTTAGAGTAGCGTGTGATAAATTACCTTGAGTCAAATTTAAGTAAATGGTGTTTAATGCCTTTCACTGGTAATATTGCATATGCAGAGAATTGTATCTTGGAAGAATGTTATTATATACATTATAATACAATCTTATGTATTTATTCATGCAAAATAGAGACAGATGTTTATTTGCAATCGTATAGATAAAACATGATAAATTTTACGTTAGGACATCTGTCTGAGAAAAATTTATCATAGCAAGACATGCGGGAAAGTAAGCTTTATTTGAAAAATATGTTCTAGTATTTTTATAAAAAGATTAAGTAAAGCTCACAAAATATAACAAATGCAATAACACTGTTCTGAAAAGAACTTTCAATGTTACCATAGGTTCTTAATATTGATCTTCATGATAACAGTGCTTCATTCACGCTTTTAACTATTTCGACTGTTCTGTAGATTAAGTTTTTGTTTTGTTTAAACTTTTGTAATGGGAATATATTTTGTAAGGAGAACATCAAAACTGGAAATGCATGTCAGTTTGTGAATAAATTCTTTTAGACCGAGCGTGAATTTTTGACTTAGTTACTTACGAAGTTTTAAAGACAGGGTTTCCGGGCTAAAGGTACCCAAAAGTTATGACTTATTTTTATGGAATTACCCATTAGAATTTAAAAGTATTCATTTAAATAGAGAAAACATCTCACCATATCAGTCATAGATTTCGATCATAGTATCATAGATTTTGATGTGTACACCTTTTGTACACATCGTCTAAATGGTAATCCAGTTCTCTCCAAGTGTATCGTAGCATATCAGGAGTTATTAGACTATTTTACTTGGGGATTCATTAAATCCGTTGACTATAAACAAAAAAATGGAAACTGTGGATGAGTTGAAGAAGCATATCATTCAAGCAATTCGTGTAATAACTCCTGATATGCAACAAAACACTTGGATAGAACTGGATTACCATTTAGACGTTTGTCGTGCAACAAAAGGTGCACACATCGAAATCTATGATACTGTGATTGAAATCTATGATTGATATTAAAACTTGGTGATATGTTCTTTCTAATTAAATATTTTTTAAAATTCTAATCGGTAGTTCCGTAAAAATAAGCCATAACTTTTGAATACTTTCAGCTCGGACACTCTGTATTTGGGCTTATAGTAATTAAAAATGTGTAAATTATTTCACTAAAAAGGTTTTATTATCATTTGGATTAGATGTTAGTAATTTTTATGTCATGCTCTTATAATCATATTTTATTTACGAATTTGTTTATACATATAAAATAAGGATGTGTAAATACTTTTACACCTGAGAAATTTGAAAATAGCACTCATAAATAAAGCACATTCTTTAAAAGCAAATATTATGAATGCATCGTTTAGCTAAATAATCATAATTTTAAGATTTCTGTAAAAAATAAAATTTCTCAACTAACTTAATAGATGTGCGATCATCTAATAACGTATGATATAAAAAAAATTTAATCATTGTAAATAACAAAATATTTGCATTGTACTATTTACTTTTAATGTTCCTTCAGGTAACCTTTTATCCAAATACTTGAGTCAAAGCAATATTTAATTTTATTTACTTTGTTGAATAAACAAAGCAAAACTAACAGCCATTATCGAAAAAAAAAACATTTAATGTTTGTAGATGAAACAGCGTGTTTCATATTTTATTTTAAAGGTTTTCTTCAAACTATTCTTCTAAGAATATAAAATTTTAATGCTTTCTTTAATTGAAAGTTATTTGTAAAATATAATGATGTTTATCTTTAAGTGAACAACAATAAATTAAAACTGAACAATAAATTAAAATGAACAACAACAATTTGAAAAAAAGAAAGGCTGAGCTGTTCTTTTACAAATTTTGTTTTTTATACACCAATCAAAAAGATTATGAAGAAATCCCTCTTTTATATTCTTAGAACTAAATTTATTTTACATGCAAATTTGGCTATACATTTATTGATATTTCATTCCCTGTTCTACTACTTAGTATAATTATGTATTTATAGGAAGGGTTCAGTGTTAAAGTGAACCAAGTCCACTTTTTGATTATTTCGTACTAACACTGTCATAATACAGGAAAATCATCAAATTTTTAATGCAATAGTGAACCTAGTCCATCCTATAAATTTTAACCATCAGATGGTATCAGTTCTATGTACCACTGAATAACAACTGATTTGCTCTCAGAGCAATAGTGGACCAAGTCCTTTTTCTGAGTTGTGAACAAGAACGTGATATAGCAATGTGTATTCTGTGATTCGACTAGTTTCACTGTCCTGAACATACCTCCCAGTCAGTTTTGAAGAAACTATTTATATCATTTAGGAAGTTGACAGAGTTCGCAGTGGTTCATCTAAAACCAAAGTATTTCACTATTTTATAAAGTTGAGAATGCGAGAGTTTACTAATTTCTTTTCTAGAATATTGAGAATAAGACAGGGAAGACTGTATATATGCCTCAGCAAAAAATAGGATCTTCGAGTGATTAATAGCAGGGGTAAAGCAAATTCCAACATAATTGATGATTATGATGTCGTTGCCAGCATCAAATAATTATCTTAATATAATAGTTACTACGTACGAGACGGTACGTCAACAAAAAGTAACTGCATCCGAACATTAAAAGAAAATTTATGATCTTTATGTAGCGAATTGTGCTGAGGGATGCAAATAGCCATTGAAAGAGAAATACTATTATCAAGAGTTTAAAATAAAATACATTTTAAGATTCCGTCAAAAGACACTTGGAGGTTTTGTGATGAATTTATGCGTAAAATATAAAGTAAGCATGACCGTGAAAAAAGAACAACACTTCAAGTGGAAAAAGAACTCCATTTACTTCATGCAAAGAGATCAAAACGAGTCTTGAAATATGACAGTAACACAGCTTCAAATGAGAGTTATGTTTGCATATTTGATATTTAAAAGACATTACCTTTTCCAAAATTTTAAACCCCTATTGCATGCTACAAATGAAGTATATCTTTATACAATTTTGGTTTACTGCTTCAATGATTCCACTAGCTAGATGTATGTTTGAGACTAGACAGTAAGTAGCAGGGGTTTTAAGACTTTATTCTTGTGTTTCCGAGCATTTAAGAGAAGAGGTATGAACTTACAAACTCATAATTTTATGTTCAGACTCGTGCACAGGGCAAAACAGAAATGAAAAATGGCTCGTACGGAAACTCTTTACTTACACAAGTGTTTTAAATGATAACAATCTCTCAAAGCATGAAGTTTCAGAGGAGTGAACCATCTTCCACTGAAATTCTGTGTGGTGGCTTAATATCAGCTGTATTCTGTAAGGCAATATTAATAAAATAATTTAAAAACAAAACAAGGCTCTACGTTACTGAAGTAGAAAAAACAAGCAAAAAATTGTTAATTAATTATAACTGATAAACTTTTATATAAATTTTCGGAGAACTGACTCTCATTCACTATATGTAAAAATATGTCTTTAAAAAATGCGATTTATGAAGCTAAAATTTTCTCATTAGTCAGAAAGAGAAAATTGTTATAACATCGCCTAATAAGTTGTTATAATATCGCCTTTTTTTGTCTCCAGTTCTCCGAGTGCCTTTTTGTTTATCGCAAAACTTTAACAGCCATTCCCCCGAAGTACATGAAAATAAGAAGATCATGATATACTGATTAGAAAACATGACCGAGGTACGAAATTTTTTTTTTATAATGGAGGATGTGGGGTTAGAGTCGAAAGGAGTCTCCTTAACTTTACCACAACAGAGAAGACCACACCAGATAAAGAATCAAACTAATAGCATTAAGTTTCTGAAAATCAGTCAGTCACAAGTGTTGGTGAAGCTAGGTAAGACAGATGGTGTAGAGCAGAATTTCTTAATTTTTATCGACCGTGATCCCTTTTAGAACTTTTTTTTTTACTGTCGTACCCCTGTCTTACGGGAGAAAGGTATCTCTATAAAAATGCTTTTTAAAAAACTAGAACATGTTTTATTTAAAATTTTTATTATTTACACAAAATATAAATAAATTAAAATTTATACGTTAAGTATTTTTTGATTAGTATTCCCCTTGTTCTTTATGACAAAATATAAACTTTTTGTATCCGGTTCTACTGGTGTGAGGAATATCAGAAGATCACATCTGTCCGTTATATTAAGATGATTCTGTATTTGTTGAATAAATAACTCACCAGACTGAAACCTTGATCTACCTAAAAAGAAGTAGGAAATGCCATTTAAAACAGTTTTGCTTTATTCATAAGATGTGGAACATTTTTATATATTGTACTCTTTATCGGAATATGGGATTTTTATTGACCGAAAGTTACTTTGGCTGCTATGTCTCTGTACAGGTCTATGAGCACTTCCCTCAAAAAAGCATCAACGTCAGCAGCACACACAGCAAAAAGTTCAAGTACACAAGCTGGAATATCAACGTCCAGCAAATCACGGCAACAAATTTCCCTAACATGATAAATCTACTTCAAATTATCCACATACACATTTATTTCATTTTATTTCAGTTCATCACTAATTGCTACCAAAGAGTAAAAGTGTGCGTGTTGAACATACTCTCGCTGCGCTTTACTTCCCTCTCTGGCCTCCTATTCTTGTGCCATACCCCCTCACCCTCTGACACGATTTTCTCCTGTGTCCCCTCTGAAATTTCTAACGCCCCCAGGGGGCCATTAAAATTTATACGTTAATGCCCACGAGTGAGAACCACTGGTTTAGAGTAATACATACGTCGGAATTAGTAAACGTTAGAACAAGAGGCTAATAGCATATTTTGGTCTAGTGATGTGACCACCTTATATAAATGTTATGTGTTGCATATATATATATACCCAACAAACACAGGACTGACGGCAGCTTATCGGGCCAGTGCTGGAAGCGCCGGTAGAACGACAAGTACGGGAGAAATTTTCCGGGCCTTCTGGCGGGTTGTTTTCGAACCTTCGAAGGGGGAACGCTTTGCTGTTTACGTGTTTCAGGGTCCGTGATGGGTTGATGTGAACCGCGCCGATACCGACATGGCTCCATCGTACCTTAATCGGACGTCCGATTCGTAGCCATAATAGCAGAAATCTGTATCAGAATTATGGATTTGAAAGGGAAGGTGATGATTAAACAAAAGATACTTTTCAGAAAAATGGCTCTTATTTCTGTGTAACCTCTTTTACGAGGAAAATTCACATAACATTCTTGGTATGTAAAGATTATATTATGTGAGAAGTGTAAGGTAATCAAAAAGTAGTTTGATTGCTAATTTTTTATCTATTACTGGAGAAATTAAAAAAATATCTACTTAAAAATGGAGCCTTGTTGCACCACTCTTTATTTAAAAGAGAGGAATAAGTGGTATCTATCTTATTTTACTACTCATTTATTTTTAGCGGTGGATGTCACACATTTACGTAGCAACTTCCACGATGAATTTCCTAGTAAATATTAAAGATATTTTTTCTTAATCAAACTCTTCTCGTTTTGTTTTTACTGCACTGCAAAAATAAAATGCTATTTAGTGCATGTAACCAAATTATAATTATACCTAAAATGTATAAGAAAGTGCCTCAGCTACCAAAATATATTTGCAGTTGCTAATTTTCAAGCACATATTTCAGACGGGTATGATTTTGATTTTAAAACGGATATAGACATAGATCTCCAATGTGGGGAGAGGTTCCATATTTATGCCCTCTACTTCTGAAAATAGTTCTTATTTTGTGGAGCATGCCTAACACCATTGGTAGCAAGAATTGTTAGTAAAAGATATAGAAAAGAGATAGCATGTTCCTGGAATTTCTGCAGCCAGAGAGAGTTTGCAAGAGAGTTTAAAAATGTTAACATTTGTAAACAAAATATTTTTTCTTATAGGTTATATTGCCATAAATAGCCTATGTATTAATATTTCTTTACGACATTTAAAATTTTTTTGCCGTCGACTAACATCTACATGTTAATTACATATATTTTTTAAATTAACATGAAGGAAATAATCTAAGAACTTCAAAAGGGGAAAAAATGCCAGCCGCGGGATTCGATCCCGCCACCACTAGGTTACAAACCCAGAGCGCTACCACCCATGCTACGAATCACTCAAGCTAGATGTGTGAATTACCGATAACAAACCAGAGCATATTGGCGGTTTCAAGATAATCTTCGTGCATGTTCGCTATTTCTCAGGTTAATTTTTTTTAAGTTTATCTGTATGGGTGGAATGTAATGTTACGTGGAGGGATATGACTGCATTATTAAAATTGCAAATTTTAGAAGCTGACAGAATTTAATCAATAGTACTTGATATTGTTGATAACCTGTCAAATTGTCATTTCCAACGTGAAAATGTTTTTCTTTACATAACTTACTATGTAAGATTCTTCTTAGAACATCATTTTATTGCTTACTGATTTCATTAATACACTCAAATTAATTAGCTATCTGATAATGTTAAAGAATTATAAGATACGCTTTGCCAAAAATAATGTCTGGCTAAAGTAATAGTTGAAAAGGAAGTGTTAAAGGTTTGAAAAACTAAAAAGAATATATATTTGTAATATTATTTGTAGTCTAACCTACCGAACGACCTTCAATTGCTTTTATGAAATTTTGAGATTTAGAAGTCATTACTTTATAATCTTATCAGTATTTCACTGGCAAATCGGGTTTTTCCTTTAAGCTGAAAAATAAAGAAATAGGAAAGTATGTCAATATTATTCCTCAAGAGATAGAATTTGAACAAATGCTACATTAGGTCTTTTCCAGCCGCCTAGAATCTTTTTCAGCAGCAAAAGTGAAATGGAGAAATAATCCGGATATTTATTTTAAAGAATTTATTCTTTCCATATCAAAATAAATGAATTCTTATGTATTTTCAGCTTGAGCAAACAGTAAAAATCCTTAGTTGTATATATTAATTCTTGATTTTGATATGATTAAAAGTGTATAATATATCCAGTAAAAAATTATTTTTTGCATATTCTTGCTTATTTAATATTTTAATTATTGAAAAAGATAGCATGTGATTTAAATTGAAATATATTTTAAACATAAATTTGTGCCATATTGTAATGGAAACTGTACATTGTATGATACTTTATTTAATAAATAATCCTTTTCTTGATAGCTTACAGTTTACTTTTTTCGTGGATATTTATTCTATGGTACAGTCTTTTAGAATAAGTATAATAACTAGGGAATTTAAAGAAAAAAGAGTGTTTTATTTTTTTATATAATAGTCTTATTATTTTTCCATATTTAGTCATAATAACAGAAAACCTGACAGCTTTTGTATCTGCAGTCAAAATGAACAATAGAACTACTAAGTGTAAGATGGCCTTAATTATACAAACTGATTAAAAGGCCCATTACGCAGTTTTACTCTCATGTTAGTATAGTATGCAGTGCCTAAAACATTTTTACAGTGTGTTATCATAATCTAAGATATTAAATAAAAATGTGTAATTCCACTAGTATTCGTTTTGGATTGCAAAAAAATACTTAAATATCGGTGTAGTTAAGCAACCCTTTAAGATTATTACTGTATTAAGGTTAATTATGAATTTCATTAGAAACTAGAAATGTTTTTTTCCCTTCTTTATGATAAGCTAAAGCACTGCGAAAATCATTCTATTATGTAATAAAAGTTTCCAAGATTTCCGAACTTTGCATATAATGCTGTGTTTTTCTCTTTGTTCTCTGCATGCTTTATTCACAGATGTCTAGTAGATCTATTGATTCGCCTCTGTATGCCCAAATAAATTTTGTCGAATTATTTATTTCACCATAATGCATAACTTCCAGTTTCTGAATTCATCAGAATAGACTCAAGAATGCTGTACATTTGTTACAAATTATACGATATAGATAAATTTAATAACTGAAAATATAAAATAGAAATAATTGGGACATACTGTATTAAAATTTTGATTCTACCTAGAAGGCTATAATCTAAGTAAAATCAGATATACTTAGATCATACTCGAAAGGACAAGCTGTCTTCTTTTTTTATGGAATGAAAATAAGCTCAGATATGGTATTTTTTAAATTTTCCATACTTCTCTGTTCTAGAAAATGTGTGCAATGCGCTACATTCTAATATCTTACTAGGAATTTCAAGTTCTAACAAAAGATTAATAATTATAATCTTAACTAAATCTAGGTGGCTGTAAACGCAAACTTTAATTTCATGTACGGCAGTTCGAGAGCATTTAGTAATAATTGAATTAAATTTTATTCAGTGACATACTGTTAAATAAAGGTCACTGGGAATCCGTTAATTAACTTTGCCGATGACTTACATGATTTTGATTTTAAAATTGTGGTTGTGATTCATTTCCTCTCTCTGACAATATCCTAGATTATTAAGAACTTCAGATAAATTTGCTGTTTTTCATGTGATCTTTTCCAAATAAGTTTATGCCTCTCTTCTTGATAAACTTTGTTTTTACTTTTGATTAAACTTTGTTCTTAACTTAAATAAACAATTTATGAAGTCAGAAATTTAAAATAGTAAATCTGTTTCAGAATATAGCAGCTGCAAAGAATAATTATAGATGTCTAATAATACATAAATTACAGTAAGAAGGAGAATTGCTCTTTTCTATGGATAGTCAAATTTTGAAGATTTTGAAATGTGAGAAGCCGAGTTTTTAAGCTTAATTTCTCTAAGTAAATACAGTGGACGCTCGTTAATTCGAACTCGAAGGTTCTGAGAAAAAAGTTCGAATTATCCGAAGTTCGAATTATCCGATGTTAAGAGAAAATATATAACTTTAAATGTGTATCACAGAAGAAGAAACTCTCCTAGTATGTATAACCCCAGAAAATATATTATACTATGTTATCTAAAGTTAAACATATTAAAAAGCAATACAGACTTACCTTAATCATAAAATGAAGCAGAAGATATGCAGTAGAAAGTAAACTTTTATTAAAAATATGAATTACACTTTTGGGAAAAACTGTAAAATGGATGTTTGGTTCTATTTATAATGCCTACATTGTTCAGCCAGCTTCTCGATTTCAAGTAAACATTTCAATTCATTTTCAGATGAAGGTTCCATCTGAATAAATGCTATCAGAGTTTTAATAGAGTCCATTATGGCTTTGTCCATTATGGCCGCATTAAAAATATCTTTCGGCAGGTAAGTAGAGAAAAGCCGTGGCAGTTTCCTACCGAAATTAGTGCATACGTCTTCGTTTACATCAGAGTTTTGGCCACATACAGTTTGATAAGAAATATTTTGCCTTGACTTAAATCGAGAAAGCCATCCATCACTGCATTTAAATTCTTCAATACCCATTCGACTTGCCAATTCATCAGCCTTCGTCAAAACTAGGGGTCCATTTATCCGAAAATTTTGAGATCTAACATCCTGGAACCATAGCAGTAGAGCTTTTTCTAGAACTTCTTGGGACGCATTTCCCATGCGTTTCCTTCCTCTAGCAAATTTTGATTTTTCCTATGAATCTAAAATTGACTCCTTGTTTTTCAAATTAGTTGACAAGGCATTTTTTTTAAATTCCATAGTCAGCTGCTAACTTTGTTTTACATTCGCCATTCTCTACTTTCTTTAAAATTTCTATCTTTGTCTCCAAAGTTAGGGTTTTGTACTTTCCACGTCTAGACATCCTGAATTTTTACACGTTCACACCACACAATGAGGAAGAAAAACTAGACCACATTAACTTGCCTGCACTGCAGTTATAACTGACGCAGCTCCCTAGAATCTGTAGTAAAGACTAGTTTTTCTGAAATTCTAAGAAAATCGATCCAAATAAAGGAAAATTGCTTTTTCCGTTTAGCACTAATAAGAAGGACAATAGCTACTAACGTTTAGCGGACATGCAATAGTCTAGGAATGCAGGCATGTAACTCTTTACACAGAAAAGAAATTTTGACACACAAAATAATAAATACTGTGTGTATTTTCTCCATTAAACGAGGAAAAAGAATTTTTTTTGTCAAATTTTTAGTTCGAATTAACCGAAGTGATAAAAATTTAGTTCGAATTAATGAGATTTTTTTAACATTAACTCCAATACAAGTTTTTTGGGGCCTTTGGATTAGTTCGAATTAACCGAAAGTTCGAATTAACCGAGTTCGAATTAACGAGCGTCCACTGTAATAGGAATGAAACATTTTTTAAAATTTATATATGATTATTTTTAACAATTAATAGAAAGCATGAATTAATCTTAAAAAATTACTGTATTTTCTAACGAATTGTTTTTCTTACACAAATAAATTATTGGTGAAGTCAGATATTTAAAAGAGTAAATTTGTTTCAGAATATAGCAGCTGCAAGGAATAATTATAGATGTCTAATAATACATAAATTACAGTTAGAAAGAGAATTGCTCTTTTCTCTGTATAGTGAAATTTTGAAGATTTTGAAATGTGAGAAGCCGAGTTTTTAAGTTTAATTTCTCTAAGTTGAGAATAGGGATGAAACATTTTTTAAAAATATATATGATTACTTTTATCAATTAATAGAAAAGCATGAATTGATTAAAAAAAATATTGTATTTTCTAACGAATTGTTTTTCCTACACAAAATAGAAAGCAAAGCTTTTTAAGCGAAATCATTATACGTCTTTGTTGAATAAAATTCTAAAACGCAAAACAAAAATTTTATTAAAATCTAAAAACAAAATTCTAAAGCAAATGGTGTAACGTAAACTGAGTTGGGATTATCTAAATCACAACCTCTAAATAAACTAGGATTTTATTAAATTGCTCTCAATATTAACAAAACGTGGTAGAACGTATTTGAGTCGCTCACTCGTCAAATCGGTTAAGCCCATAAAACATAAAGTGGAGAAAAGAGATAAAATAATATAGATTGTTTTTCAAAATTCCTCTGGAAACATAAATTCAAATAAACATTGTAGAATTTATTATTTGCATATGTAGTTTCTATCTGACGGCATATAAAATCTATAAGATAGAATATTCTTGTAGTAATCGTTATTAATACTACAATTTTTGAATGACTAAGGGACTTAATCGATTTGGCAAGTGAAAAAAGTAATAAAATCCAATGAAGTCTTCAAATTTTTTTTACTACAGAAAACAAAATTAAAACAATTGTTTAATAGTATTTCACAACTACTTATTTCTGCAGCAGTTACACTGTAACTGACTAATTTATTTTACTTTTTATGTAATGAAACAACACTAAACTATTTATCTTTATCATCAAGTACTTATTTCTGCGTTTGAATTGCATTATTGCAACGATTTACATTAGAGTATGGACAAAACTTGATTGGCTTCTGAAAAAAAGTAACTTATTATTCGATAGCCATTAGTGGTGTCATTTAGTGGTGTTAATCCTTATTATTTGGAAAATTTATTATGTAAAAAGTTATGAGTCAACCAAGTGCTTTGACATTATAATTTCACAAATTTCAAAATGTGGACTTAACCGATTTGGCGTGTGAATGGCTCAATTATCACAACAATTTATAGAAGACCTGATTGTAACCAATATTATATTTACCGCCAGCAAAAACATTACTTCTTATAACCTAAAAACATAAAAAAAATTCATTATCTAGGCGTACATACCTCAAAGCTCAAGGGTCCCGGGTTGCCCCATTTGGTCGGCAGATCTGTACTGTCCGTCCAGCGCCCAGGCCCATACTAATCATGAACCGAACAGGGGAAATAAACCCTTGGCTGAGTTTGCAGGTTTTGCTACTCATCTTCTTGTCTTCAGGTTCACCACCGCGTGTAGACTAACCGTCCGGGACGCTTTCTTTGTTGAATTGAATACCTCAAAGATCAGTATACAATACCTCAAGATGACTCCTAACGAGGGGTCGTGTAATGTTTGGTATTCTCAGACTGACTAGAAAAATTATTACCTCCTAACGAGAATTATCTCTCGCTGACTTAGTTTCATGATTATTCTCAGTCCTGATTCTTAGTATGGCTCTGGCACAACGTTGGAAACTTTGCGCTAAACATTTTTCAACCGTCAGAAATTAGAGCCTGGACGTTGCAGATCTATTACAGCTGATAACTGTTTTCAGCGCAAGGAATCTCTTCTTTTTATCTGCAGCTCTATGTTCTTGATTTGCTAATAATACTATTTTATACCAACTTTCCTTTTCCGGGGCAGAGGGAAGTAGTCTGAGTTAATTCCGAACCATATTGCAAGGAATGCGGCAGAAAAAAAGAGGCGAAACCGATTTGTATACTAAAAATAAGTCAATCACTGGTATAATGTGTATAAAGAAACTATAGAATGAACGAAGCTAAAAGAGTTAGTCACCTAATTTCATCTCTAAGAACACGTATACACAACAAATAACCCATTATGCTTCTTTTCTCATCCCTCAGATACGGCTTATTTAGTTTATGGAGCTTCGCCTGTTTTAAGTCCGCTGTAAAAAATACGTAATTTTGTTGCCTAGAAGTCCTCCCAAAGCAGTTTCTGGGGTATCTAGAAGATGATTACAGTTTAATTATCTTACTTTGAGATATAAATACAATATTTTTGAGCAGATATTTTCGACTCATTAACGAAGATCATGACGGGATGAAAAGGTCATCACAACTATTCTAGAAGTTTTCTGCTTCTTTTAGAGATCCGGCTTGAAGTATTTAAAACGAAGAAATTTTTTTTTAATGTCATACATTGATCATTATAACTTTCTACAGTTTGTTGTCAATTTACAGAGTTTAAACACAATAATACACAAAAAATTGTGTTTTACAACCGTGTGGCGAATATTAGTCTTTGCTCTGCAGATAATCTTAAATGAAGACTTTCAAACCCTTTATTCAGATTATCCTATTGTTGGTAATGAAGTTTAATTTAATGTATTTAAGTCTTAAAAATTGATAAATCTGTACGAAATAAACCAAGAAGGAAAAAAAATATTATTTCCCTGCAACTTCAAAAGGAATCTTCGAATAATTTAACACGGTAAAAGGCTAACATAAATTACTTAAAAATAAAAAAAAGATCATGAAACCAATAAAATTTAGTTTTCCATGATTGAGAATTTGTGGATACAAATGGACCTATATCTAAGAAATCTATTGTTTGTAATTTCAAAATAATTCACGAATATGCTAAGATTAATTTAAGAAGCTTTAGCATTTTACGATAGAAGTGCTGTCTTTTGATAAATTCTAAGTAAAGATTGAACCCCCTAAGTAAAGATCGAACTCTCTTAATGTCACATATACTTCAAGGAAAATTACGCAAGACTATGATTTAGGATACAAATGGTAAAAAAAGGTATAAATTTCTAGAGTTGTAAGAGAGTCTTATTTCAAAAATGTCCTTTATGTCCAATTTCAAAACTAACCCCTTCCATTTTAGAATAATCACTTATTAGACTTCCATACGTACAATTGCTTTACGGCTTCTATGACTTTAAATTACAATAGTTTTTAAAGCCATACAAACGTTTGTTTAAATTACAATAGAAAAGCCGAAGAAGCTTCTATGGCTTTTCTATTGTAGTTTAAACAAACATACAATTTACAGAAGCGAAATATTGAAATATTTTGTCTAATGTATTTTGGAATTGAAATCATAAAGGAATATTAATAAAAAATCCCTATAAATGAACTTGGTTTTTAAAATTTACTATACCTCGTAGAGATACAATTTCTTGTAAATATATTTTACTATTATTTATAAATATTAAGCCTGGAAAGAGATAAAACTGGAATATTTCTTTCGAACATTATTTTTATAGGAGATAAAAAGAGCTACATTCGCATCCAAGCACAATATTTCAAAATTTGACAAAACACAATATCAATTTATTTGTAGCATTCTTTGGGAATTTCCTATGTTTTTGATAAGAAATGTGCTTCTGTCCAAAATAACAGTATTTTCCGAAAATGGTACTCCCAGATTTCATTTCGTTTTCTCATTGTCTCAAGTCTCATTTTTTTAAGAGCATCTATGATTGAGAAAGCTAAATTCACTTTCTTCTGTTGAAGGTAAAATATCGTAAAAATGTACAATGAACAGAACCGATAAAATTGTACATTTGACACTCGCCTCTTTCTTATGTTGTGATCTACTTCAAAGGTAATCCGAAGACATAAAAAAAAGACTTTTGTAGAAGAGAAATAAAGTTTTTCGTACGCAATTAATAAATGTTTTCAAGACGCATGAAATATGAGATTCGTAGAAAATACCAAGTTTGATAGAGCTTTAATCTACAATTTATTCTTAGGATTTTAATTTGTAGGATAAAATTATGAGCATTAAAGAATGACTGAAATTTCTAATGTTAAATTTTTGACTTTTAATTTTTTTAAATTCTCCTGAGAGTTAAATTGTACGTATTTTTAGTTTGATTCGTTAACAAATTATTCCTACCCTTTTATGTGTAAGTAAATAAATAACTACTACTTTAGAAACTTATATATATATATATATATATATATATATATATATATATATCGTTTTCTTTTCTGTATTTATATGTAATCTAAAATTAGCGTATTTAAATAATAAATTTTTAAATTATATTTTAGGTTACAGTAATGAAATTGTAATGGATTCTTTTCAGTCTGATTAATTACTTCATTAAACCAACCTAACGCATAAAAATTATTTTATTGAGAAAGAATAATTTAATCGTAATCCAAGTATCATTCCTGCTGTCTACAGAAAGGTTGATAAAACTAAAATGAAATCGGAAGTTCATATTAATAATTTTCAATTGGGAAAAGTTTAAACATTTTATTGTTTCAATTGATTTTTTGTTTTCGAATGATTTATTTGAAAAGAAAAATATGTTAAATTTTTTTTAAAATTTGCAATATTTTTGTACTTCTATGCTTTCAGTTATAATATCTGTTTTCATATTCTTAAAATATAATAACTTTGTACACCTAGTTTATGACTACCCTTTTCCTTAGTATTTAGAAACTGTGCCATTGTGTCACTCTGATGAGTTCTTAAAACAAAGTCCATGAATTAAGAGTTATGAGTTCCGTTGAATATGCTGGATATGAAATGCTCATTGCATGTTATATTACTTTGAATAATCCTCTGTATAACTTAAATTAAATATTATACATATATGTATTGTAAATTATATAATATTAAAATCAATAAAAATATTATTGGATTTTATTATTTCCTCAAACATCGGTTTTTAACAATTTTTGGCTGTTCCCTCCCAAGCCGTAAAACCCAAGTTTCTGTACAATCATTATTAACAATCCAATTTTACTTTACTTAATCAGATTATTCATATTTGGACAATATCGCGGGCACTGAAGCACAGAGTCGTTTTATATTTATAATGTTAATCATTTTGTCCTAATGGGAAATAAAATATAGTAGATTCTAAAAGGCTGTTTTTTATTACTAGACTTCGAGCAGAAACTTCGAAAGATAACGAAAAAAACTTTGATTCTTCTCAACTGAAAAATTTGGATTTTGATGCGTCAGTAAATTATATTCATGTATTCATAATCATTTTATCCATTTGGCTATTACTGTTTTCATCGCCGGTAAATTTTATGAAATTTATAAACAATATTTGCTTATTCAGAGTATAGGATTTTTTTGTTTAACAAATGTAGTTGTAAAGTTTACATAAGATTCGATTCACAGTAATCGAACTTTTAAGTAAATTAATCTAAAGAAGCCGCTTAAGATATGCTAAGGGCATGTTCACATAGGAGTCCGTTGCGTAGCGTTAAGGGAAAGATGACGTTGAGACGAAAATAAACCAATCATAGGCGTTAAAAATTTCATTGCTAATCGTTTGGAGGTTTGTCATTGGTTAAATATATTTCAATACTTTAACGCTCTGCAACGGACTCCTATGTGAACAGGCCCTAATTGTGGCATACGCGGTTGGTATAAATTCCAAGCAACTAGATTAAAGAAGGGTCGACGAAGTGTTCAGGAAGTGAGAGGAAGTGAAAGGAGGAGTAGAGCTGACGAAACAAAGTATCGAGCTGAAGCTAGGCTTAGAGTCTGGTTTAATAATAGTTGAGTTTTGCGAGCAGGAGCTCGAGGCATAGATAGATCGCTTCAAACCGACGCGAGTTCTTGTTAGGCCCAAAGTTTACGAAGCAGCATTGCTGGTGAACTTTCCGAAGTATTTGTGAGTATCTCAAGTTGTATTGTCATTGTATGAATAGTTATACCAGAAAATATATTGAAAAGTATGTCCCTTGCATAAATATTATATATATCGTACTAGTAGTGCGCTTGCTTTATGTTGAAAAGCAAAATTTACAATTGTAAATATTTGAATAAACATTGTTGATATGTAAGAACTGTGTTTGAATGAAATTATTTAGAGTACCACTTCAAGATATACATACCCGAAGTTAGGGTAGAAGTGCATATTCTCTATCTAATTAAATTTGGTTTAATCATAATGGTATTTCTAGGATATTTTTAATTATTAAATTCAGTACTCAATTTGTAATTTCTAAGTAAATCTTACTGTAGAAATTTGGAAACAATACTTTGAAAATTTTCGAAATAAATAAATACAAACTTAAAAAAGTTAAAACACATTTTTTAGAAATAAAATTAAATTAGAAATAACATTCCCTGCTGACTAAACACCGTTGCTTCTTCAACTGTTATAGGGATCATAAGAAACAGATTTCTATTTTTTACCATTCGAAGAACAAATTCGATAAAAGTTTACAGATGAAGATAAGCAGAATTTTTTGAAAACCCCTTTTCCTTCCTTTTCGAAATATTCCTGAAAACAGTCCATTAAAACAAATAATGACAGCTTAAATTAAATTAAATGCAAAGCATTTATAATCTGACCAACCACTTTCAGACAGTTGTACAAACTGCATTGCTTAATTACCTCGTATATATCGAGGAATTAAAGAGGTAAAATCTTTATTGTCTGATTTAATATAAAGTAAAATTATATTTATATGTTCCAGAAATGTGTCGATGAAAGATATCTGGAAAAAAACATTGTGCATTTTTATTTACCACTGATGATTTGACGCGAAAACTAGATTAAGAGATTATATGGTGTTTCATAAATTAAAACTGCACCATTCTAGAAAAAGAGGGTATCTACCTGATCGTAAACTAATTAAACTTTCTTCGTTTTTTAGAAAAAGTTGTTGATTGAGTTAACCTGGTTTAAAGCTTGATGTTAGTGCCCTGAATAAATAATAACTCTGGGAAAATGCTTAGAATTGTATACACCCTATCATTCTGATGCATTAACACAAGGCTTCAATATAAAGTAACGTATTCGTTGTTCCCTGATGAGAATCATTTAAGGGGACAAGGGACCTTCAAATTCAAATTTTCTTTAATTTTCAATTTTTAAATCTATATACAAAATGAGAAAAATTAATTTTCTATTTTACTATATTGAAAACCCTCGTAATTCTAAATAAGGATTTTTGTCAGAATAATGCCTGTTTTTCAAAAAAAGTTTAAAAAATGCTAACTTTTTCAAAAGGTTCCATGCGCATTCTATATTAATTGAAATTCTTGAATTTTGTATTATGAATTTACTATATGTATATAAATATAAATGTGCATTATTTTTTTGTTGTATGAATCTAGAGTTTTAAATACATTTTTTCTACTTTGCCTATTATATTTTTATGTTTTTTTATGTTTTTACTTTTTTTTATGGTCTATAAATTTGAAAAATATTTGTGATTTCAAAGAATTAATGCACAGTTTTGTGACAAACACCTCAATTAGCAATTCTGAGAAATTTGGAAGATATCAGAAGAAAATAAATACGCATGGAGCCTTTTGAAAAACTCTAGCATTTTTGAAGAATTTTTTTATATAATAAAATACTTATATATATAATACTCAAAAAATTGTAAATTCTAAGTATCTTCAATGTAGTAGGAAAGAATATAAATTATACTCAAGGGTATATTGAGTAAAATATTGAAAATTAAAGAAGAACGAGATTGAAAGTCCCTTTTCCCCTTAATGAAAGGCAGAAGAGATTGAAAATTCCCAAAAACTAGAAAGATTTGCGTTTGAGGCATTTGTAATTAAACCTTTGTTATTTCAAAATGAAAGCAAAGGAAAACTCAATTTTATATTTATATTTGAACAAAATATTTCAGACACTTTTACTAGAGAGTTTGAAAACAAGTATGCTATAAAGAGACACATTAACCATGAAGCATCATTTAAGAAATGTTATAACACTAAATTAAGTACTAAAACCTGTTACTGCTATTTCTGTAGCAATTAGAACAAAAAAGTTTTACACTAAACTAATAAATTGCAAGTTCCATGTATCCAAATATTTCTAAAGGCTAAAAATAACATTAATTTGCGAAAATGATAAAAACTTCCTATTGGGAAAATAACAGTAATCATTTTTTAACACATGAGTTGGAAACAAGTACAGTGGTTTACAAAAGCAATCAAGAAATTTATGCTTCAATTGCTAGAAATACGTTGCGTTGTTAATTACAGTTCTGTTAGAAATCAGATAGCGTTTCCATTAATGGACACTGAAATTATTTTAAATGGTACATTGATATTATTTTTAATACTTTATAATATCTACGAAAACCAAATAATATTATTACTACCTTTGGAAGGTGTTTCGGGGTTTTTACCTAAAATGTGGTACTTAATTTCTTAATTGTTGTTTTTCTTGATTGCAAGCAATAATGACGTAAGCAGTTCAGTTCATGTTCTCAATGATACATACCTGATGAAAGTATACGAAGATAACTTTTCGGAAAACAGTTAAAATACAAATAGAATTGTAGCCATTAAATAATTTTATTATTGACAGCCATAAATTTTCTCTGAGGGATCCTATTAACATCCGTTGGAGCCATTAAATTTTATTTTCCATGTTTGTCATAAAATTATTTTTTTCATGTTTCGTTATGAATCTTTTATACGCTGTATATCAAATAAAATGATTGAATGCTGTATTTAAATGTCAAAATTTCGCAGAAATTAAGCAACTAATGGTTAGATATATTTGAATATATTAAGTTCACCTTAATTTTTCCAGTCGTATTATATTAAGATATACACATCGTAAAAAAATAAATTGCTTACAATGTCTGATCAAAAAATTATGTTAATAAAAAAAAACTTTTTAATATGTTAGACACATTTCTAATTTATGACTGCATGAAGGCTTCCTTGGATATTACGAATACCCAGTCATCTAAACTATCATGCGTATGAGAAAATATCACTTCTTCCTCTATTTTTATTAAATATACACATTTAATTATTTTTATTGCTTATTAATATAAAGAAAACTGTACACACATATAAATATTGCATATGTATTATATATTATATCATGTTAAGTAGTTAAGAGGTGGAGTGTGATAGTTTCTTATGATTTAATGAGCTCTAAATCTGACTTGATTATAAATTTTTAGAACTGAACAAACTTCTTGTTTAAAAAATATATCAATAAACCTTCCAATAGAAAATTTCAATTGTTGTAATCTTTCAACTATGAAACGTACTTTCTGTACATTTAAAAAAAGTATAATCAATACATATATGTGTTTTAAAATTCTACTTAAGTATATAGAGACGCATTTTTAGACAGGATAGAGTAAACATTAGCACTTTCAACGAATGCCATTCAACGAAATAGTGGATTTGTTGAATCCTGTAAAGTAACATTTGGTAAGTATGGTAAAGAAAGTGACGATGAGAATAAGGGCTATTCAATCTCTTTCCCGAGAGATGAAAATTAAGGAACGCTGTAGTGGAAAATCAGGCACTTTTTAATCGATAGTATTTGGTAGAAAAAAAATGATAAATAGTGATATATTTAAAAAAATTATAAATTCATAATACTAACATATAATTTTTATCAATAAAGTTGATTAGTAAACTGAATGTATTATTTTCTTTACTTTATTAATTACTGTAATCATCCATAATAATTATATTTTAATATTGCATTGGCATTACCCAGAAGAAACTTTTAGGACTTTAGCATATTTTATTGATTTTGTAATTTTACTTCTAAGTCAAATATATGCAAAAATCAAAAGAAATATTAACTGTGATTCTTGAAATTAAATTATATAACAATTTGATATTATCAAAAATAAGAATACTTTAGTTTGTAATTAATTGACAAATGCGAAATTAACTGGAAAAAATACATTTAAATTTTGAAATCATACTTTAATTCACTTTCAGATTTTAGAAAATGATAAGAATTATTAATTGCTTCCTTATACATGTCTCCATAATTTTATAAATCATCAATTTTTCATCTACCTCAAGTGTTTATAAACGTAATTTTTAAGTACTAGCAAAGAAATTTTATATGCCGAGTGAATCTTTTGTTAAAAAATTCTCTTTCTGCTATTATAAATTTTCTCCTTTTTGAAGGCTAAAGTGAAGTCTTACTTAAGCTTTTTTATGTTCTTTGATTGTTTTTAATGAAAGAACACTAAAATCTTATCCAAAATCGAAAATATAGTTGGTATAGTATTAATTTTTTGCTTTGAAACGGTATATTATAAAACATTCTTTAAAGAAACAAATATGTATAATTTTATTTTCCTTTCCAGTCCTGGTGTTATTTACACGGATTGATTTTATTCATGAGGTCTTTATACATGGTATTCTTAGTTAGAATTGTCAGTTTATATTTTTGCTGCCCATTTAATAATTTTGTATGAATTGTTTATCGAGATTCCTTTTCTATGTTGTATCTCAGTCCTGTCAATGAAACACTGATGTTTATTCTAATTTAGCGTCTGATACTTTATTCCAAATAAATTAACTTACACAGTACATAAAATCTATAAATACACTAGTAAGGAATTTTATATCTTTTTCTAATCAGATTCTTTAAATCAGATAAATTTGGAAATTTTTAAAATTCGAATGATTTGAATTGATTCTTTTTGAGGGAATGATTGAAATGTCTTGGAGGGAAAAAATATTATTCACGCAAAGAAAATGTATCTTAAATGAAAACCAGAATTTTAGAAATGTAGTCATTTGAGTCAAACATGATTGAATCGGGAATGTTAAAATTCAAATATTTGAATGAGGTAAAATGATTCTCACTAACAAATATGCATGGGGGTTGTGTGTCTTTAAATATCTTAAGCCCAAACCCAATTGTATAGGTAAATAATATATTGTTTTTCTGAATATTCCTCTTGTTTGAACAAAGGTAAATAATAAATGCCTTTGTTTTCCAAACTATGAAAAAGTCTGTAATGACTGAGATATCATATTGATGGACGAGGTAAACAACTAATCCCACTATACAGTTCTCCATTAAGGTTAAAGAAAGCCAATCCGTTCTCTCAACTAAATATTTTTGCAGTACATTTGATGATATGTATACTTGATGAAAATGCTGATAGAAATTAATGTAGTTACGATTAGAATAAAAATATTTCCTCTAAAATCGAGAAATTTAACGTTAATCTGTTATACGGAAAATTTCTTCGATTACAGTCATAACTGTAATTATTTATTTGATCAGCCTAAAACTTATAGAAATCAATTAATATGCATCAGAATAAAACTGTTTAAACTACTAATAAAATTAATGCGAGTGATATAGTATAACTGGAATTGAAAATAGGTATTTTTAATTATGCTTCAATCCATTATTAATATACTATAAAACATACATATTCAAATAGGTAATAAGGATACTGGAGTCTATCATTTAATGTTGATAATCATTTGAATATATGATCATTAACTAGGACTTATCCATCAGAATTTCTAAAAATCTAATGTTTCCAAGCTATTTCAAATTCAACAAAAAGGGGGAAATAGGGAAAACTAATTTACTCAAATAATAATAGCACATATCTTAATTTCCTTATTGATTCCATTATGACTCCAAAAACTTTTCAAAGGATTAACTAAGTGATAAATACAAATAAAAAAGTAGTTGCAGCAATATTTTCACAGCTTTGAAATTTACATAGATTACTTTTTTCAATATTAATAAATTATACGAGATTAGAAGATGTTAAACTGAGATTTGCCACCACATTTAAGAACAATAAGCAATATCGCCTGGTACTGTTAAATTATAGTTCCGCCCTTCCAGGTCTAAAAAGATATGGTTATTACAAATTATCTTAGTCCTTTTTGTGGATAATATTTCATTATTTTGATGTTCTAGTATGAAAGTAGTTTTTAACATTTTTTGGATCATTGTAAAATTTTGTATTATAATTCTCTGTTTTAAAGTATTTTATTGTGTTATAATTTAATTATTAAACACCTGATACATTTTATATAGTTGTATTTAAATATGCATTTACTAAAACTGAAATTTATGAAGTAAAACAATAACCATTTATGAAATCACTTACACATTTTCGTGCATGTTAAATACGAGGGAAAAGAAAAAAGTGCTTATGCATTGGAAAAATGTCCTCTTTGTTACTTAAAAGCACAGATTAAATGTTTTAAAAATAATGTATATCAGTCCATAAATAAATTAAGATATCTTATGCTGTAAAACTTTTGAAGCAGATAACTATTCTGTAAGGATTTCACTGCTGCGAATGATTTGATTTTGATTTCCTTTAGAATAATTACTGCCCTAACTCTAGAAACAACGGAAGAAACTTATATTCCGGGACAATTATTCTAATTCTAAAATTTATTCTACGTTATTTAACATTCTTAGAAATATCACCATAAAAACGGCGGGTCAATGAAAATCAACCAAAAATTTTAGGATGATTATAAAAAAGGAGGGGACTGATTCAAATAATTTCCTACTTTCAACTGACGATTGGGGAATTCAAATAAATTTTCTGGTTTCTTCTCATGAAAATCTTGCATGATGTTTCATTTGAAACTGCAGTGATACAAGAATTATAATGCAGTGACAGGACATTCATGCGAAATAGAAATGAGGCAAATTACAGAATTCTTCGAGAAGGTTCTTGTCAATAAGAAAGATAACGATGGAAAACTTGTTAAAATGTCACTAGCATTTAAAGAAACCAATGAATCTAGAAATGAGGCTTTCCCATTTTAATTTTAGTTTTTATCTAGAAATCTCTATTTTGTAGTGAATATCAGACAGAAAGCTCCCATCGAAATCCCTCGACACGGAAAATCGAGAGATGATATTAGAGATGATCAAACATCATCATACTCGCAAACCATTTTCAGAAGATCTTACGCTCCTACAAGACACACGAGAATGGAAAAGGAGAAGAAAATATTTCTGCACTACATTTAAATGTTTTTGACAAAAGGTGTAATGGCCACTTGCATGGAGAACGATTCAAAAACTACCCTTGGAAACTTTCAAACTAAGCTACCTGACTAGAACAAGCGAGCTGTATGGGAGGAAATCTGATACTGAAATTCAGTATCTACCATTTTTGCGTGTACATTTAATCTACATACTATTTTTTGAGTTTCGGTGATAAGAAAGATATATGAAAATAACGACTAAAATATATCGCTTTGGATAAAATTGCAAAAAAAAAAAACATATAAAAATTGTTCTACCACTTTTTTTTCCAAAAATCTTTCGGATGCTATAGGTAAACATCAATTATTTCTCCGGTTTTAGTGCCCCAAAATTATGTAACGTTACATAGACTGCATCAGACAATCAGCTCAATGTTTGAAATTGCAGTATCTTATTTATAGAAGGGAAATTTAGTGACATAAGTCTACTTTCTAAATTTGTGTTTTTACTTGTTTTAATTACTATTTGTTATCAAGCGAACATCTATGTGTTTGATTGTGTAGTTTCTCGTCTTTTCTGTCTATCAATAAGAATATACATTACTTATGAAACTGTTCATAATGCTGTTTTTTCTCGGAAATTTTCGCACTTTTTTGTTTGTATGCTGTTTACAGCTTTTTATCTCTAGTCCCATTCCACTCCATCATCTCACCAACTCCCTCTATTTATTTCTGGATGTGTGAGTGGGTACATCTTTTTCTAGCTGGTTATATTTATACTCCATTCCCATTAATCATCATGTGAATACTAACAAAGTGGAATGGATAATAATACTTGTTTCTGAAAATTTAAACATTCCCTCTGTCGTGTTCAAACACAAATGAAAATACTTCTCTTCTAAACACCAGTTTATTCGTATGCTCATTTAGTTGATCTATACATTTGACTGAAACAGATTAGGACATCACACCAAAACAAGCATCGGATGCCACTTCTCAAACAAGAACACACTCCAACTCTGACAGATAATAAAACTAATAAAAAGAAACAAAAGTTCATGCGACCGTAACGCCATCAATTGGCGTGAACATGAAACACCCTCTTTAAATTTTATTTTGTAAAGGGCTGAAAATTCTGTGTTTCATATTACGACGTAAACGTTCTCTTGCCCTATATCAGCCATTGGCATACAAATTAGGAAGATTTAAAAGATTAATATTCATTACTGTTAGATTCGCAAAATGGGAAATAATTTTATTTTGAAAATCAATTTTGATTCGTAAAGCAGTTACGAATTTCCTACAGAAATAGAATAATGTATTAACAAAAAAAAATTAAATGAGCATTTCTGCTCATCCTTGTTATCTATATATATGAAACAGGTCACTGACTGACTGACTGACAGATAACGCACAGACCAAACCGCTATACTTAAGGGGTTGAAATTTTGCATAGCGATTCTACTTATAGTGTAGGGGTGCACTAAGAGAGATTTTTGAAAAACTCTTCTTAGATTTTTTAAAAATTAAATTTTTAAGCTGTGTTTGTAATTTTTTTGAGTTTGCATTTCAAAAAATAATCTGAGGGTTATAAAATTTATATCACGAGAATGATCATAAAAATTCCTTTAAAATGAGATCTTTTTTGAATCTTTACCTTCGTTTTCTGATATTTAGTGAATTTTTTTGAAGATTAATTTTTAAATTTAATTTATTAAATGCCGATCATGTGGTTTCTTTTCTTTTTGTGATACTTTAAATTAATTTTACGTCCCGTGCATAACAACGAAATAAATTGACAAAAAAATATTGAAATACGATAAAAGATAAAATTTTACCACTAAACTAATTGAAATGGAAGTTTTTTAAGAATTTAATTCAAAATAGTATGTTTTATGGATATTAAACATACAAATTAATTGCATACATTGACCGTTGTACTTAATTTGAATATTTTCTTCTACATTATTTGTCTATAAAAATATCCGTTACGATTTTTTTATAAATATATATTTTTTTGTTTTTGGCATTAATTGCATACATTGACCGTTGTGTTTAATTTGAATGTATTTCGTAGCGAAGCATGGATATTCAGCTAGTGATGTATATGAAAAAACAATCATTATTATTTATATTTATTTTTTAAGTAGTCATATACAGTATTTTAGATTTGGATCCTGATATTTAATGAAGTATAAATTTAAAATTTATTCCTAGTTTGCTGACGGGATTTTTAATAAATTTTGATGTGCTTATTTGTATAAACAATAAAGTAACTGGATTATTTTCCTGTTTTAAAAAGCTGCGCTTTCGTTTTTTTTGTCGTAACTCGAGGATATAAAGCTGTATAAATAGATTAATATATTTAAAATCAAAATATTTAATAAAACTCTACAACAAATAACATGGAATATCTATACCTCGAAAGAGTAATATACAGTGAAAGATTGACTAATTGTATTTGTTGATGTTTATGTTCAAATCTCACTAGAACATTAAAGAAATAAGCGTGTATTTATTTTTCTTAACCGAAAAGCGAAGCTTTTATCAAAGTATGTCATTCATGTTGAAGTAAAAAAAGGTGTAATGTTTAGTTAAAAAACGTAATTTGTTATAAATAAACTTATATATTCGCTGAATATGCTCTTAAATTTTGACATACAAAATCTTGAAAATCATTTCGTGAAACAGCTGGAAAGAGATAACTGTATGTTATATATTCTAACGGTCATTCATATGCCATTTTAGTTAACCTTATTGGGGATTTAAATTTTATTCAAAAAGGAAATTATTGAATATATACTTAAGTAAAAATCTTTACTTTTTCATTGTGCAGTGAACATTATAGTTTAATATTTTAATAAATGTATGTTGTTCTAAGAAAAAAATTCGCGTAAGAATAATTTCGACGTTAAAATAATACTAACGTTGTTTGAATTTGTGGTTTGTTCTTTTTCAGTTATAACTTTGATTCTGAAATCCTTATTTACGGAAGAATGATGTTTCAGCATTGCATAACTTGATACCCAGTGTGTATTACAACAGGAAATAAATCCTAAAATTGCCCCAAAATATATATTTCTTTAGAAATAAAAATAGTTTTGGAAAAAATAACCTTTTAACGTTATTAATTTCACTTTAGTTGGTATCAGTCTTATAAAATGCTGAAATATAATTTAATTTTAAAAAGGGAATAAATTCGTAATCAACACTGTAAAATGTGCATTTTTAATACATTTGAAAAAGATGCTTTTATTAACTCAAAATGTTTGAAATAAAATGGAAGATTTCAATGAATATATCAAAGAGGAATATAATACTGAAGTAGGCACCAGAAAATTCTACAAGTATTTCACAAACTAATTACATTTATAATGAATGAAGATTTTTTCTCGAGCCAGCTTGAAATTCTTTATTCAGTTTATACGTTATATATATGGGTCGCCCAAATGAAAGGGGCACTACAGTCGGTGTGACAAATGGTTTAATGGTATTGCTGTAAGTTAGTATACAAAATAAAAAGAAATACATAAAGAACATATAGGCCAGACATAATTGCCTTGGAGGTTGAAACAGGTGTCCCAGAGGTCCACAGATGATGGATACCCTCGTTGAAGAAACTCCGGGGTTGGCAGTAGAACCAGTGAAACCATGCAGAATTGTGTGAACACTTCCTTCGCTCATAGACATTCCATCCGCTATCTCGCGAGTGGTGATTCGCCGATTATTATTGCTCACGAGACTGTTCACAGCTGCAATTGCTTTCTGGGTGATAACCACATGCGCTTGACCTGATGGTGCCCTGTCATCCGTACTGCTTTGTCCATTATGAGAATTTCTACACCCCCTGAAAACTGATTTGCGCGACATATACTGTATGCCATACACATTTTGCATGCGGCGATAAATTTCTCCAGCACTCACATTTTCCGCCGTTAAAAATTGCATGACTGCTCATTGACAACGTTTGGAGGCATCCATGATACGAAAAATACTGTTGATCTTCCTCCTACGCTATCATACAAGCATCTCTCGTAATCTGACGATATGGCATGATTTCCCAGCACTCAGCGCCCTCTATAGGCACATGCGTAGTCTTCTGTATCTTAAAACGATGGCACAATAATGGCAGTGCCATTTTCATTTGGGCGACCCTTATATGTCAATAAATTTTGAAAAATGGCGGGAATTTTAACCCAGCGCTAATCAATCACCAATAAATTTGTCAAAAGTTTACTATTTTTCAACCTACTTTTCGTGACTTCTTATGAAACATTTATGAAGGTTTATCATAATATTAACTTGGAAAACCCGATTTATGATCAGATGAGTATCACTTGGATGGAACAAACATATTTTATATTGAGTGGCAAGGGAAAGGACTAATTAAACTAATACTGTAACACTTCTTCAGTAAATATCCTTTTGTCAAATGCAGAACATCGAATTCTAGAAATCCGGAGAAGAGACTGGCAAAACTGAATAAAATTTATCGTTTTATTAAAAAAAAAAATTCCTGAAACACTGTACTCACTATTTCCGTTTTACATCTTTCACCTTTTTATAGATTTTTTTGAAAATGTTGCTACTCTGCACTTACATGTGGAATTTAAATGTCAGAGAAAAGCATAAAATAAAACGTAATCCATTTTCTCCGGGCCACTGGAGCCTAAAGTTGATAAAACAAAACTCGCATGCTAACAACCGTACAATCGTAGTTGACTACCGACAACTAAATCAATTGAATTTTATCCTTATGGATTCTTATGCATTTATGGAATATTTTGACAGTTACCTTTTCAAAAATACTTAATTGAGTATTATTTACCTTTCTAACATTCTGATTGATAATTCATTCTATTGATCATGTATGTGTATGAGTTTCTCATTCATTAATGCATTATGAAAATAATTCTTATTGTTAACCAATTCTACTTTACTTTAATATAGGGGAAACCCTTTTACCTAGGGCCGGATATTTTCAAATGGCAGTATCTTTACTTATAACTAACTTACATTAATAAAAATAGTTTGTATACATTACGTGCTTTATTCTCTTTAAATAAAAATCACATCAAGTGTAGAAAAAAAAACTTGTAAATAATATTGAAAATTTTAAAAAAAAATTACAAATGGCCCTAGGTACAATAACACTATTGTACCAAGGGCCAGTTATTTCCAAACACTGAAATTGTTGTTTAAAATAAAAAAAAACAATTTGTATCCATTATTTCTTTCATGCACATCTTCTAAAATCTTCGTAAGGAAGAAATGTTAATTGTAGGAAATGTATTAAAGGAAGAAATGTTTATTATTTCATCACTTTCTAATGTATGTTTTTTCTCCATTGTCTCCTTAATGATCCCACTTAAATTTTCTGTTTCAAACACAGATTTCGTAACCTTTTTTTTATCAATAACTTTTTTCAATAATTGTGCTTGATTTTCATTTGTCTCGGGGGTATCAGTGAGAATTCTACACTTGCCAAGTTTTCGTCCACCTCTTTTCTACCAGAGGCCATGGCCCTAGGTACAAGACAAGATTAAGGTCCTAGGTACAAGATGTTGTTGTTTTTGGCAAAATGGCACCCATAGCCAAAGACCTGCAGAAACCAAACTTTGTTTTTATATAATTTTTTCCTTTAATGATTACAAAAAATATCTGCTATACATTAAAACATAAGTTTGCACTTAATTTCACAAAATAAGACTTCAAATTGAAGTGAAAAAATTTTGTTTTGATCATCAAATCAAGACTTTCTTTTCTATGTAACTATAGCTTCTTCTTGTTTTCATTAAAAATGGCTGTTATGATTTGAAACAATGTTGTCACTCACTCCAATGAGCAAAAATGCTGTAAAATAATAATTATTTAAATAAAGCATGGTGGCCCTAGGTACAAGGGTTTCCCCTAAGGGTGGCCAAAACAAAAGTGAGACTTTTGTATTAACGGAAATAGTTATATACTTAGAGCTTTGTGCTTGCGTCGGTAGATGATTTTGTATGTTACAAAGTTCAGCTATTATCATCGGAAATTGCCACAGTGCTGTTTGGACCTTTTAAAGGAAGATGAATGCGTACGGTCTTAACATGGATTCGTCCGAACAGACCCAGCGAGTGGTTATTCAATTTTTGATGGCAGAAGGTGTTAGTGAAGCCGAAAGTTATTTTCGTATGAAGAATGTGTATGGGCGTGAATGTACAAGTATGTAACAGTCTAAAGAGTTCAGATAGTTTAGTGAAATTCATAAAAAACGTGCGATCACAAAACAGACTGAGACCTGGTCAAGCACACTTGGCAATCACCATGGAATCGATTGCTGCGTGGACCAGATTTGTTGTTGTGCTTCCATTGGGAGGTCCTCGACCATCCACCCTATACTTCTCTCCCTGCGACTTACTCATCTTTGGCCCCACTTAAAGGCAATTAAAAGCCACTGATTTGCTAACGATGTAGATGCCCAAGACACCGTTCAATACTGGTTTCTCAGTCAACCACGGATATTCTCCGATCAGGGTATCCAAAATCTCCTGAAGCGCAGGGACACTTGCTTGAACCGACAAGGCAACTATATGTAGCAATATGTAGCTCATTTATCAATATTACTTCTTGCATGTGGACATATTTCAAATAATAAACCATTACAGAAAAAACCAAAAAGTCGTACTTTCATTTGGGCCACTCTTATACAAATAATTATATGTGATTATCATCATACTTGTATTTCATTCTGATTGCTATAATACCTAAAGCTGTTTGCTCTATTACAACTGGACTTGTGTGCAACATAGTTCGTCTGGATTATGTTTAAAGTGTTGTTTTAATGCTTAACTATGCTCAGTTTTTGTATTGATACATTACGAAATAAGATTGGAGAATGCTGAAAGTTTGGCAATCTCATTAGTTGAGAATCCAAAACATGAAGTAAGATTTCCCTTAAGCGCGTATAAAAAAGCAATAACAAAGTAAATAAAATTAATAAAGCTATGATAAACAAAACACATTGAATTTTTTAATTCCGCTGTCATATACATTTAAACAACGTTCACAAAAGGACAATTAGTGATATTTAGTGGAAAAAAGTTTTCTATATACTTCAAAGAAATTTTCTTAGTCACCCACTTTAAATTTAAAAAAAATTTTTCTCAGAACTTTAAGCATCAGTAGTTAGAAAATGTTTTTCAGGTATTTAAACTTTCAGTATTCTTTTGCGACTGATAAAAAACAATTCGTTGGGTAATTTTTATATTATTTGAGCGTAATGTTGATAAAAGGTTCACTGAATTAAACTTGTTTTATCCATTTATTAATTTTTTCCTCAGGAATTTACCATCAACAAAAAGATACTGGTTTCAAGTTGTTCTACAGAATATCTTGAAGTTGTTAGGATTTTAATACCTTTAATTTTAATGTACCTTTTTTTAGAGTTACATATTCATCATAACTTTTTATGAACAATCTACATTTTTGATAATGTTATGTAATTGTCCACTACTTTGTATTTTCGGAATGAAAAACAATCTCATTACAGAACCTGAAATTTAAAAAAATAGGAAAGAATGGCCCGGAAAGGCATTAATAAAAGTCAAATTTATATCCGATGAAACTCAAATTTATTTTTATAGGCGGAAACATAATCTCACGTTAAGCTTAAAACAACTATCATTATACTTTGTAAGATAAACTTTTTTTACATCAAGCGAGTAATAAAACACTAGTGGGAGTTTAGAATGATATTTAAGCGCTTCACCAACTTTTATAAGCCACCTTTGATGTCAGGAACAAGAACCATTTTTAAATCATTGTTCCATAACTTTGAATTAATATTTCTTCAAAGCTATTAGAATGAATGTCTTATCTTTGCGAATCATCACACAGGATATACTATTATGCCGAATAATAGAAAGGAATAAAATATCAAACATTGTGAATAATTTTGCGCTAAAGGGTCAAAGAAACATTTGCTAGAAACGAGAAACATTTTTATACTAAATATTGCTAGGATGTCAAGAAAGGATAAATAATCAACACTTTACAGACAAATAAAGCAAAAAATGTGCAAAATATTTAATAAGAAAATGCCTGAAACCCGATTCTGAAGTTAAATAAGTTAATATTGAAATAAAAATATCAAATCTTGAAACAATCATATTTTCCCGTGATTTATTTTTACAGATAAGAAGTGTGGGAAATAGAAATACAGAATTGATATATAATTTAGTAAATGGAATAAAGTAAACAAACTTGTTTCCATTTAATGCTTTGCCCACACATGCATAAAATATGTATAGGTATGGAATTCTATACACGTTTTGTAAAGTATTAAAGTTTAAGGGGGTCCGGGACACATTTGAAATTTTTTTATTATTGAGCTAAAATTTTGAATTTTTTTGTGATGCTTAACCATATAATTTGCAAACAAAATCACATCATAAAACTTCTCAAAAAGTTATTAAAAATTTTTTAAATTTAAAATTTTTAATAAAAGTGGGGTAATTTTAAATCGTTATAACTCGAAATATTATTTGTCGAATTTCAAAATTTTTTCATTTAATTAAACAGAAATATTTCAGTTTTAATTTTGATTCACCATTTTTTAAATATTAATTTTTAAAAAATTAAAAATGTTTAGATTAAAAATTACGAAAAAAATTATGTAACTTATTTTTAAAAAATCATATTTGCAAAAGTAAATATTTTTTCAAATTTGCTGAATCAAAATTAAAGTAAAATAGTTGAAAAAGACATGTTACAAGTTTCAACCATATATCTTTAATGGTTCTTGACTTATAACAATTTAAAGACGAGAAATGGGGAAAAGACCCATCATGCAGAAAACGCACTTACAGGTTTACACAACGATTGGCTACTATTAGAATTTTGCAAAAAAAGTAATAATTTCTCCTGTTCTAATTAAGATATAAACATGATTTAAATGTCATTTGAAAAGCAAAAGAACACAAAAATTTTTAATGCAATAAAATTATTTTGGAAAATTTCTAACAATTTTGTGTTCTGGACCCCCTTAACTACTTCAAGACATATAAAGATTAAATACGACTTTTAAAAGTATGAAACAGTATGAATTAAAAAAAAAAGAATGTTTATAACGTACCTATATTTATAATACTTAACTGCGACATGTTATATATGGCGATTGGAGAAAGTAGTGTTATTTTCAATTTGTGCATTTAATTACAAAGAAAACTAATTTATATGCAATAAATACCAGTATTTTTAAAAAAAAATACAGTCGATTCCGGTTAATCGGACCAGCCGCTTATTCGGACCAAATCCTTCGAACCGTATCCCGTCTTGTAGCATAAGGCATGATCGTTTAATCAGACCATTCAGTTATAAGGACCAAAATGATCGCGTCCCGATGTGGTCCAATTAACCGGAATCGACTGTAGTTCAATTAGACAAAAGTTGTTAATTTTTTAACGCTTGTATTTGCCAAGGTGATCAATGAGTACGAATATCAATAAACGCACATAAATTTCACAACATCGTATCTGTACTCGTATAGATTTCTACATATTCTGATATAGCTTTCTACATATGCTACAAAAGTTTTGATTTAAAATATTCAAAACTCTCAATGTTACAGAAAATCTAATTTTTAATAATTACACATACACTGCATATCGATGGTATTTATATCATTGCTTTTAAATGATTTTTTATCTATGTTATTTAAGAAATTAAAAAAAAAATGTATAAGAAAAAAGTTATTATCAGGAACTTAATATAGAATAAAATAATAGTGAGAAATAATTACAGTACCTGAATTTAATTACAATTTTTACTTTCTTAGCCAGACAAATGAGTACTTTTTAACTGTTCATTAGAAAAATGTTAAAAATTCAAGTTATTGCTTAGAAATATGCTGTTTACTATGATTTCTGAGGGAATTATGTTTTAAGTTTAATGCGGATTTGATAATGCTACTCAAATTAATAACATAAATATGTTTGTACTATCCCTCAGAATATATCCAAATTTTGAATAAAAACCATTGTATTGGAAAATTATGATATGTTATGAGTGAGAAATATCGAGTAACACATTAGCAACCTGACAAATTAGCGCGGAAAAAGTAGGAATGCTAGACAGTATGCCGAATGATGCATAGCCCATAATTAGAGCTTAATCATTTGAATCATCAAGGGATTTGATATACATAATAATCCAAATTAATTGTGAGTAACTAAATGAAAATTTTGCTTTAATTTTGATTTTATCCTTTAGAATACATAAAAAAAGATTATTCTATTTCTCGAAAATTTCCTTATGTTAAAATTTTTCTACAGATATTCTTCGCTGTGCAAATCAAAAGTGTTCTTATAGCACAATGCTTTGGGGAAAATAATTTATGATGCTTACATATTACATAGACACTATTCTTCTTGTAAAATAAAGGCAATGTCGATAGTAGCTGTTAAGAAACTTCTAGTAGGTCTCTACAAAAATGTCTCAACATTAATTTGTTGAAGTTGATTATTAAGATAATAACGATGGTGGTGGGTGAATTTGACTTGGTATCCGTCACTCGAGTTCATTGTAAAGGATTTAGATTCTTCACAGGTCAGTCAATCAGTGCAAAATGAAAAAAAGTTTGATAGTCATGTAGGAAAGAATTTTCATTTGCCATAACACTGCTACTCGTATAGTGTTGGTAAGGCTCAGTTTTCCTGAATGCATCCATTTCTGATCTCATTCTTTTCAGTCAAATATCCCCAAAGAACTCACGAGAGAATCTCTGTTGATTATACAAGCTGAAAGAACATAGTCTCGCAGAAATCATCCACCGAAATATCTCTAAATTCCAACACGTCCAAAAGAGTGAAAGTGAGTAGCAGGACTCCTCACTTGAAACACAAATTTTTTGTCATCTAGAGTCTAAATATATGAATTATACCCCTCCAAACAATGCTTTGCAATCAAGATAGTGTTGTGAGGTTTCTTTGCGAAGAGGCATTGCTATAGAAACTCAAAATCTACAATTCTAATTGTCTAGCAATGGTTCCAAGTTTACTACTTTAAGAACTTCCTAATTTTTCATCAATAAAAATGGTAGAAGATCAAGTAATTTAAGGTAAAAAGGGACCTTCAATCTCGTTCTCCTTCAATTTTAAATATTTTTCTCAATATACCACATGAGTATAATTAATATTCTTTTCTACTACATTGAAGATACTTATAATTCACCAACAAGTATTTTGTGGAGGAATTAGACCTGTTTCTAAAAAAATTCTTCAAAAAGGCTAGAATTTTTCAAAAGGCTCCATGCGTATTCATTTTAATATGATATCTTAAAAATTTCTCAGAATTCTTAATTGAAGTGTTTGTCACAAAACTGTGCATAATTCTTTGAAGTCACAAATATTTTTCAAATTTATAGACCATAAAATAAAGTAAATACATAAAAAAATAACATGCAGAAGAGAAAAAAAATTATAAGACTTTAGATTCATACAAAAAGAATTTAAATGCACATTTACATTTGTATACATATGATAAACTTATAACAAAAAAATTTAAAGATTTTAATCAATATAGAATGCGCGTAGAGCATTTAGAAAATAGTTAGCATTTTCGAAAAAATTTCGAAAAACAGGCATTATTCTGCAAAAAATTCCTTCTGAAATTCTAAGGTTTTTCAATGTAGTAAAAAAGAAAATTAATTATTCTGATTTTGTATATATAGTTAAAAATTGAAATTTTAAAATTAGAGTTTGAAGGTCCCTTGTCCCTTTAAATTCTTCTGTCATATTACGTCTAGTCAGTATGTTACGTCTAGTACGGTTCTAGTAAAGAAATGTCAGTCTCTGCCCTTCCAGAAGGATTTTAGTGGTAGTTGTACGGTCACTCTATCCTAACTTAACAATATCGCATGGCACAGATGTTATTAAGCATGGTTCATCTAATCCTCCAAAAGATATATTCTATGACAAGCCTGTGTAGGAGCGTGGAGAATCCTGACTAGATAAATGAATAATAGCCACTATTGTCACATGACAAAACATCACTGTTTTATGTAACTCCTCCCTCGTTTACAACTTTCTAGTGCGTTGGTTCCTATCCCACACACAAACGTATGGGTGTTGTACGAATGATTTTGGGAATTTTGGGTACATGAGTAATACCTTCATATCAAAGGCATTCAATTCAAATTCATAAAAACATTAATATAAAAGGTAAAATGCATGCGATTGGCAAAAAACGAGGGGGGGGGGTTGTTCTTAAAATCCAAAATAGAAGTTAATAGTACCAACGAGTTGCAAACCACTAAGTATAGTTATTTTTCAGAGAGTATTTTTGAGAATTGCCGTTAAGGACATGTTGCAAAAGGGATAGTTCCAACAACAGCTTTGATTCGTTAGTCTCAATTACGCCAAATGCTCTGTCGAATGAGAAAAGAGTACCCTCATTTATTGGAAACTAGCTTCAGTTTTAAATTTTCATTGAGGAATTAAAAAAGCAATTTTTACCTCTTTTATTTTTCCTCAAGTTCCATGTAAGCAACATGGAATTTAATGAAATTCCAAAATATTGGTAATAGATTTTCCTTTAACCATGTTTTTGTTTTGTTTCACCTAAAGACCCTAGTTATGACAAATCTAAGTAGTTTAAATGTACCACAGGTATTTTAAATATTTATTTTGATAAATAAATGTATGTTTAAAGAGTGGTTAAATGTGATATAAATGACCCTAGTGATAACAATCATATCAAAACAAACTGTACAATATGTATAAATTTCATATTCTGTTACAAGCATATGTTATTAAAATGTTAGGACATGGAATGGTCCATTTTTAACAGCCAAATAATATTTTCCCTACATCATAATTTTTTCTCTCTAATGTTGCCTAAGACATAACTAAATATTTGATTTATGTTTATTAAGTTTCAAAAATGATTTAATAGCCATATTATTATCATATGTATATAAAGTTAAAGTAATATTAGAGTGTTTAAGAAAGTTAAATTTTATTTCTGGGTGAATTAAGGATGTTTTTATTTTTCAGAAATAAATTAACAAAGACTTTTTTTTTCATACAGGTTACCGAGATTTTAAAATAACTTTAAATATTCCTTGACTTAATTTATATCATTGATGTGTAAGTAATAAATTTCTCGATTATTTTTATCTTGTCTAAAATGAGATCTTAGGTTATCGCACGCACAAACAAAATTTATTAAAATGTCTAAGCTGTGAAACTTTTTTTTCAATTTTATGTATGGTTAAAGTTTTTTCCTTATTTATTTTAAGGATTTAATAATCCTGGTTCTAGTAAAATAAATATCATCAATAGGTATCGAGGAATTTTATTAAATCTTGATCGTCTCAAGCAGGAAATGATTTTCATTTATTTTGAAGCGTATCAAAAGTATAAAATTTTTAACATAAACTTTTTGCCTTTATTTTCCTTCATATTTTGACATGAAGGGAATCAAACTGTCATAAATGTTATCTAAATATAAAATGAAAGCGATGAATGAAAAATTCTAAAAATTCTAGTAAATATAATTTTATATTTTAGATATACAAATAACAGCAAGACGCACGATCTTGATATGCTAGATGAAGTATTAAAACATTACGATAGAAGAGCTTTACCAAAGAGTAGAGAAGGTAAGAACATTTCATATATGATTCTCCCGTTGACATTTGTTGAAGACTGATCTTAAAGGAAGTAGAGGTTTGATATAAAAAATCTGTATTTTTCCTCTAGAATGCTGAGTGGATTAAAATACACTAATTTGTGTTGTCAGTTGTAAAAAAAAAATGAATGTATAGTATTAATGCAAACCTAGGACTAACAAGATCCCCAAAACCTTCACTGTGTTAATTGTATACAATTGGATATGTTATTTGTGTGGTTCACTGAAAGAAAATTAAAAATTGCTATTCAATATATTTAGCCTGAGAATCTGAAGCATGTTGTATTATAGAGACTTTATATTATTTGCTTTGTATTTAATAAAACGTGGAAATCGAAGAAAGAAGTTCGTTTGATGAATAAAATATTTTTATAAACTATTTCTTTATGCAAAATTAAATTTTTTAAAAACTGTAAAGAATAATTAATTTCTTAATATAATTTTAACTATAGTTTCAAATTTCTAATAATATTGTTTGAGAAGTGTACTCCAAGGCTGAAAACGCTGAAATGAAACAAAGTTTCTTCAACAGTAAAATTATGTAACTGGAAATTTTTAAATAACGTTATTTGCTAACTAAGAAACATTTACAGACTTTGTTTATCCCAACAAACCGTTAAAGTGAACTTATTCCTGAAATAGGGGATTTAGTATTGTAAACAATTTTGGGGATGCATAAAGTTTTGCAAAATAGCAGGCAGTTTTACTATTAGTACTTTCTTTTAGCTACCTTAAAATTTAGTATTGATATTCTAATTTTATATGAAGGTAACGGTTGAGTAAATAGCCAAACAGCTCTGTGAAGTATATTAAATGCATATTTCTTAAATTCAACTCATATTCAGTCAAACGGAATCACTTTTTACTCTGTTGTAAACAACTGAATGATTTAACATTTTACAAAAATATGAATAAGCGATGTTTCAACTCTTTATTAACTCATATTCGTAGGCATATTCTAAGCGATCATTTAATTATAAACGCACACTCACAAGCAAACTATTCACGTCAAGATTAATGCTCACATTCAGAAAAGTTTTCTAATTGATCCAGCCCAGTGACAGAAATGGTAGAGTTAAGATTCCACTTCAGAAAAGCGAGACTCTATCGCAAGTTTCTTACCAATGAAATAAATTTAGACGATCCCTTTCCACGGAAATTACTCTATTCAACGACTCATGCTATACATTTTTATTTCTCCTTGATGTACCCGATAAATTTTAAGAATTAGGGGAACGTTTAAAGTAGAATATTTCTGTATTTTGTTTTCAATTTGTTGAATGCATGTTTTAAACTGATGCCCTCTCGTTAATTACTTAACATAGACATGGGAGATTTTCTAAACATATTCAAGTTTGTGAGCTGAATTTATTTTAAGTTACCGAACATTCAATTTCGAGAAAAGTTGTGATTTTACCTTTTAGTAAATAATAATTTTAGGAAGACCAAATAATGTGTAACATATTATCTCTCTTATTTGATAATTTTTTCTTGTTTTACCTCTTAACTGATAATTGGGGGTAAAAAATATATTGCAAGTTCTATGTAATATCTCATTTTGTTTGAGATATCTTTGTAATATTTAAAGAAATTATACGTCATGTTTCATGATCCTTACAGTTAGGAAAAAAACTGTCTGTTTCTACAGGGAGTAGAATCGGATTATATTGAAAATTATTAAAGAGTGTAAAACAGTTTTGTGCCATTACTCTAAAGATCGGTATAGTATATATTCTTCTATTTGTCCTAAAATTCAAAATAATATTTCTAGGTGTCCCCACGGTAGTGACTTGCAGTATTTTCATTCGAAGCTTTGGATCTATAAATCCCTCAACAATGGCAAGTGAACATGAAATATTTTAAATATGTTGTTTATATCTCTCTGTACTATTCATTATAGATTTTTTTCACGTATTGTAAATAATGTTTTCTCAAACACGAAAGAAAAAATATACAGGAAAGGATATATGAATGTTTGTGATTATTGCATCAATAGCATATTACAGAATGTGTGTTATCGCAAAGATTTATTTAGAGTGATGCAAAAAACTAAATATGTAAAGAGAGCCATGGATTATAGTTCTGTAGATGGAGAATTTTTAATAAAGTTTTTTATATTTTACTTTAAATATTAAATACTAATTCCCTGGTTTCCCAGGAAAATACAGAATTTCATTCTTTCATTATCTTCATTTGTATTATTAGAGGAAGAAAGGAATTTCAAACAGTCTAAGTGAACAAAAAAAAATTCTAAACTAAATTGAAACAGTTGAATAAACAATATATATATATATATATATATATATATATAAATTTCTCAACTAACTAATGTAGAATACGATTTTAAAGAGAAAATATGTGGATTTCTTAAAAATATTTCAGACGACAGCTATGAAATATTGGAACATATTAAAGACTCCCAATTCTATGATAAAATTTAGACTACAGTTGCAAATATTATTGACAAAAGAGTTATAGTTTATTTAAAACCAGGTCTTTAATTATTTCAAATTTATATTGATTTATTATTAAGCATTTTTAGTTCAAATTTTGGTATAATACTAATATTATATTTTTATATAGAGACCAAAGGGTTAGTTAATTTAGAAAAACAGTAATCAGTTGCTGGCTTTCTAGTCTGTGAAAATATTTGCTAGACATTATAAGGCTATTCATATAATGACTGGTCAACGGGTGTCACATTTTTCTGTCAGAATATCGATATCCTCCTACTCCTAAACTTAAGAGTGGCATGAAAAAACGCATCGAAATCTCAGTCAGATTTATTAAGTGTCGAATCAGAGTTATTAAGCGTCATTGAGTTTCATCTTTCAATCATTTTACTGTAAAATTTCAAAATAGAGGGATTTGTTACAGTCCTGTTTTCCTAATTTACTTTGCCAAAATAACCTCACGCTTCAGATTAATGTTCAAAAGTGTTATAGGATGAGCGTGTTCTTTCTAGAAAATCAATGTCTTGAATTTCATAATATAAAATTAAATAACAATCAGTATTATTTAAAAAAAGATTTAGTTTTATCTTTGATATTCATCAGAAAGATAAACTTTTCTTATAGATAAATGAACAATCAAAATATTACAAATAAGGGTTACAATATGTCTAACATAGGGTAAATAATTTTAACTATACAATTTGAAGCTGATTATATGTAAAAATTACGAGAAGAGTCGAGTAAAAATTTCTCATGTGCACGTTCGTGCGTATGTGCGCTAAAAATCATTCAAGTACATACATACATACATACATATAAATATACATACGTCTAAGGATTATATTCGTGAGAAGTTCTATCACTTTCCATGAAAACCCTGTAAGTTAATAGTAACTTGCTAATTGTTCATTGCAAATGCAACACATCTATAATTAACTACTAATATAGTTAACAACTAACTAATTACTAGAATAAAAAAGAATGGAATCGGAGCAATCACTAAAACTGAAACCAATTACTATTTCTGTTAGAATTAACTCATTTATAGTTGGTTTTTTACACAAGTTCGCATTATTCTGTACTTTGTCAACATTATTCAACCCATAGCGTCATACAGAACACTTTTAAAAATATCACACATTTAAAAATGCCAAAATTTTGAAATGTACATAAAGCATAATTCTGCCAATCGAGATTCATTCAGTTTTAATTACAAAGTGACTTCTCCGAACTTTTTGCCGTTTACTTAGCAGTTAATACACACTGAAGTCAGATGGCAGTAGATTGTTTGAACATGTAGTTAATCCTTCACAATAACCATTAGAAGGTTTTGAGAACTTTTAGATATTAAAATTTGAAAATTCAAAACTCTTTTCAACCTTGTATAAAATATATTAAGTCAAAATATTCTACTAAACATATGATATAAAATCTGGAAAATGTTAATGAATGTTTACATAGTTATTGTATTTAACCGCAGTCTTCCATCTAGAGATGTAGTTCTGTATTTAAAACAGGATTATGAAGTGGACCTCTATCTCCGCCAGACATGGTATGATCACCGTCTGAAGCAATTAAATCTAGGGAATCCCCTTGACTTAAATGATCCTGCACTCGTGAAAAGAATTTGGAAACCGGAGGTATTTTTTGCAAATGCGAAACATGCTGAGTTCCAGTATGTGACAGTGCCTAATGTTTTGGTAAGAATTATGCCCGGTGGAAACCTCTTGTATATGCTGAGGTAAGAAAATTAGAAGTATATATAACATATGCTTCTGAATATTTAAACAATTTTAGAATAAAAACTTAAATGACAGATTTTTTTATATTTGTAATATAGAAAGTACTTCATAGAAAGTTGAACTAAGATCTTCCATTCAAGTTTTAAAAAAAGATACATTTTGAACTCATTGTAGAATATTAACATTCGTATTATCAAATATGCATCAGACAGTGTCTTTGGATATTTTAATCAACTTTTAGAAATTTATTTAATGAAAGAAAATACCTTTAGCTTTCATGATCAAATGAATTTCCCTTTTCAACTTTTTTCAGTTTATATAATTTATATATATATTTCGATTCATATTACTGAATCATTAGATTTTACGCCAGTTATTTATTTTTTAAGAATTATTTTCACTGAGACTACTTCATATGAAACTTAATGCCAATGTAAATTGTTCATACATCACAATCATATCTAATGCCTCTCGGCTTGATATTTAATCGTTAATTAGTTCAAAACATATTGCCATCTTTTTTACTTTATTGTGGCTATTAAAAAGTCATATGTTCTCACTTCATTTGAAATATATTTTCTAGGTTTGTAAGTACTTCGTGTGATTTCGAGGAAAAAACTTTAATTACGTATTAGAAATTTAAAAGCAACGGGAATTTTTTTTTCAATTTGTCGCTTCGAGTTGTTTCTGCATTGATGCGTATAATAATGAATAAAATGTCTCATAAGACATCTACTTCCCTATTTAAAGATAGTGAATTCCAAATTAAGCTTGATGTTATATCATATAATTTAACCCTAAAAAATTTCAAAATAAAAGCTTTGATATATTTTGAAATTTCGAGAACATCTTTACCAAATTAAGGAAAAATAAACATATATAAGAAGTGATAACTAAAGTCCATATTTTCATAGAAATGAATAAGGACATGTTTTAACCAATTTAATTATTTTGGGCTATAAATATAATAAACAATAGTTATGGATTTTCCTCCTAAGCATTTTAGTATGTTTTTCAATATACACTATCTTGCCAAAAGTATCCGGACGCCCCATTGTACGGATTCGGAGAATCCTGAGGCATATATTAATATGATGTTGGACCTTCTTTTGCATCGATGACAGCCTGTACACGTCTGGGGTGACTTTCCACCACTTTTTTATAGGTGTCCATAGGAATTCACTTCCAGGCGTCCATTACAGATGAAGTGAGTGCTGGCAGTGAGGATGGTCGATTTGGCTGGCTACGTAATATGCGTTCTAATTCGTTCCAAAGGTGTTCAGTGGGATTTACATCGGGGCTCTGAGAATGTCAGTCCCGTTTTTGAACACCCATTTCGTCAAACCATGCCTGGGCAAGTCTTGGTGTGTAAATGGAGCAGTTATCCTGCTGGAAGAGAAATGGTCCTTCCCCGAAATATTGCCATAGAGTTGGGAAAGCAGCATTGTCTATAATGTCCCCATACATCTCAGAGTTCATGTTTCCAACCACAGGAACTAAGGAACCGAGGCCAAACCACGAAAAACACCCCAACACCTTGATGCTGCCACCATCAAACTTAACAGTCGGCACAATGCAGTCACGCAAGAAGCGCTCGCCGGGGATCGGCCAAACCCAGACGCGTCCATCGGACTGCCATCGGATTGTAAAGCGAGATTCATTACTTGAAAGAACATTTTTCCACATGTCCACAGTCCAATGACGGTGAGCTTTGCACCATTGCAATCGACGCTTCTCATTCCGGGGAGACATGCTCAGCTTGTGAGCGGCTGAACGACCATGGAATCCCAGGTTTTTTAACTCTCGACGAACACTCCTACTGCTAGCACTAATGCCTGATGAACTTTGGAACTCCTGAGTGATTTCAATCAACGAGGACTTGCGATTTTGTTTCACTACCCTTTTCAGAGTTCTACGGCTGCGTTCACTGATTATTTTCGGCATGGCACTTCGTTTTTCTGCAGTTTCACTGCCTCGATGTTTCCACTTCACAATTGCATCACTCACAGTGGATTTTGGTTTCTGTAGAATATCCGAAATTTCACGAACTGATTTCCACAAAGGTGGCATCCCACTACAATGCCACTATCAAAGTCACAAAGCTCCTTTGACTTACTCATTGTCTCACAAACGCATAAATATGACCTGACAACCACCAACTACCAACCACTAATACTTTTATAGCTTTCGGTTACGCATCAAATTGCGTCACCTGCCAGATCCACTTCTTTAGGGGGGTGACCGAATAATTTTGGCCAGATAGTGTATTACATAATAATTAAACCAAACTCTGGCAGAAAAAAATACATTTATTAAATTTCGCACATTCATTAATTAAATGAAAAGCCCTTACAATGTTAAATTTCTTTTCCTTCTTTAATTGTTTTAATGGCATTAATTCTGTCTAGGGTCTTGAAAGTTCAAATGTTATATATCTATTATTATAAACAAAAGTTTATGACTCAGTGTAGAAACTGGGCTTTCCTCCCTTAAACTGCTCCTGAAAGTACTTGTTTATATATATTTTAAATATGTGAGCTGTTTATAAAAAAATAAAAATGATTTAATGTAAGTTACATCCGAAATAATGTTTTTTAGATTAAAGCTGCGCTTTTCATGTATGATGGATTTATATCGATATCCGATGGATTCACAAGTTTGTACTATAGAACTGGAATCTTGTAAGTTTTTTTAAAATTATTCGTTAAAGTATTCATTTAATCATAAGTCTTATTAAAAAAAATTATTTTGATTTTTACGTAAATGCTGAGATAATATTAAAAAAAATTATATAAAAATTTGCATTTTAAGAAAATAAGTTTACCCTTATTTCATACTTATATAGTTAAAACATTTGATTAGCAAATAGGCATGCGTATTTCAGTAGCATCAGAATCTTTGTTTATTTCTTTTCTCCAACGGTATATTTGTTAATGTCTTTTGAAGTACACCGGTTGAGTGATGAGAATAAGAGGAAGAAAAAAACGTCTTGGCAGTGACGTATATTTTGGATCTCTAAAAAGATATATATTTTTTAACTCTCATTCTGTCTCAGAATGCAGATACATAAGAGTGATAAATGTAATAAGCAAATACATAAGAATTTCTGTGTTTGGAAACAAAGCAGGAGCAGAAATCACGAAACTTATACTTTACTGTTTAATTTCCGCATTCCTGAGTGCAATATGAAATATAATATGCATCTGAGTAAAAGTTAATTATATGCAAAATGAGCTATCATTTCCATTAACGTGGAAAAAACGAAATAAAAATGCAATTTGGAGAATAAGATATTCAGTTAAAATATATGTTAATCCATACTTTCACCCAGCAGTAAGGTGAAAGAATATAGGTAAGGTTTCTTAAGATATTTTAAATCCCGTAGTGTTTTATGTGTGACAATGAATTTGAACGAGAGAAAAAAGGAAAGATTTTCACCATCAGAAATTTATGTGACCTACTTGAAGGAATAAATAAAAGGGGTGTTTGTTTCAAGAATGCTCCTGCTGAAAAAGTGTGTCAGATATTTTTTACATTTTTATTTAAAAGATAAGACGAAACGACTGGATATAAAAATTGAACTAAGCTTCTTGAGAACAAATGAAATCGAGATATATAAAATAAAACATATAAATATTAATATATAAGTTATATATATATATATTTATTTATTTGCATAAGAAATTTAATATTTTACCCGATGCATTGTTTTCGTGTGTATGTATTTGTACAGGTTTGGATTTTAAGTTCATGTTTCTAATAGAAATTCGATCACATTTAGTAAGGTTATGATGAATTTAGTTTGTTTAGGTAAATATCTCTCAATAATAAATTGAAAAGGTAGCATCTGTTACAAGTAACATTTTAGGTTCAGGGACATATATTTCATAGGATCAATTACACACTGATGGAACTGATCTTACAAAGGATCTTATGTTTTTTTTCTGCTCCATTTTTATGTAGAATATATATTATCAATTATAGCGTTGTTTCCAGACCGGAGAGGATACAAATTAATTAGGGTTGTTAAATTTAGTTATTTTATGTTACATATTCTGTACTCATCATTGAGAAGTTCAGTTTTGTTATTTCACAAGAGAAAAATTAACTGATACTCTTTTTGAGTCAAAACCATAATTCACGTCAGTTTTTTAATTTTTTTGCAAGATGGAAACTTGCCCATAATATACTCCGGTAAAAAATGAATTTTGCAAAGTGAAAGGAGTAATAAATTGTCAACTATAAATGACTCTGGCCGAACTTGCTCCAGTCTCTTATCATGAGATTAAGTTACACACTCTCGCTTAAGAAATGATAGCCAAAAAGATGACAAGATAGGAAATAACTAAATATGTGTGTGTAACTTACTACAATGCATTGATGACAAGATGTGTAATAAAAAGCAAATAAATAATAAAGGAAAAAATATTGATTTTAGAAACCTATCTACTTCACAAAAATACCACGATGATTGTGTTTCCTTTTTTGCTGTTTTTGAATATAACTAAGAAATAAAATATTCATATTTATCGTACAGTTTAATAAATTATGTGATTTATGGCATTCATAAATAATTTCGTTTGCAGTTGCAAAGACAAAAGATGAGCTTAACCTTAGATGGACTGAAGATCATCCTGTTATGTTATATGATAACTTAAAATTGCCTCAATTTGAAATTGAAAGAGTGAATACAACATTGTGCAGAGAAAATTTTCATACTGGTATGAAATGTAATACTGGGTATTATTAAAAATACTTTTATTCTCTCATGTTTCTTTGATATCAGTACTTTGTGATTCTATATCTTGGTCACTGAATGTTGTATCATATTAGATTATAATTAACAGTAACGTCTTCAGGCTTCTTTTGTCTTCTTAACTCTAAGTTTCAGTCAAACGTTCCGGAAATGTCGCTGATTAATTAATACATTTAAATCTACGATATTCCGTCACGAGTACGACTATTTCTGCGACAATTTCAGTCCTGAGTACGACTCATATAGTTGAAGCAGAAAGCTCATCCTTTTAATAGTTTTACTAGTATATTCAATACTTTCTCGAACACAACAGTTTTTTTCTTAGTGATACCTCTTTGAAAATACATATGGTTTACAAGTCTTAAGAATAGAGGTGTCACATAACTGTGCCTAAATACACAGTCCAGTCACATTAATGTGACCTCCTATCAAAAGCCAGAATAACCACCTTTCGCAACGAGGATCGCTTCGATACGGGCTAGAAGAGAGTCAATCAGGTACTCGGATGAAGGTACTTGGATGTGGAGCTATGCCGATTCCAGTTCCTTGGCTAGCTGCCCTAGGTTGTGCGGATAAGTATCCATGGTACGAACAACCCGATCAAGGTAGTCCCACAGATTCACGATTGGGCTGTCCGGGGGATTTGGGATTATCTGGGGAATTTTGGGGCCAGGAGAGTGCGATAAACACATCCTGGTGGTCTTCGACCACACACGTAGACTGTGAGCGGTATGACACGTCGCATTGTCCTGCTGAAAGATGCCATCGTGTTGAAAAAGAACAATCCGCATGTAGGCTTGGACATGGTCCACAAGGACAGATGCATACTTCTGTTAATTCATCGTGCCTTCCACAATAATGAGCGCACTCAGGGAATGCAACGAAAACATCCCCCAGACCATAACGCTACCTCCTCCATCTTGGACCATTCCGGCAATTGTTGCAGAATGTTTGTTTTCTGACGTTTCACGCCGTATACGCCAACGTCCATCTGTATGATGGAGAATAAAACAAGATTAATCGGAAAAAGCTACCTGTCGCCACTCAGTGGACGCTCAGCTGCGATGCTGGCATGCAAATTCCAGCATTAATCGTTGATGAACAGCCGTCAGCATAGGTGCATTAACCAGCCGTCTGCTGCGGAACCCCATATGCAGCAACGTTCGCTGAGATGTCGTCGAGGATACACTTTTGGTATCCCCTTGGGTCATCTGGAGGTCAGTTGGTCGACGGTTGCATGTCTATTCGTCTGAATACATATTCGCAGCCGTCGTTCACTTCTGTTATCTATGGCCCGTGATGCACCACACTTGCCACGTCGCTGATTTTGAAAATTGCCATATTGCCATGTACTGTACACTTTTACCATGGCGGCACGCGAACATCTAAAATAATTAGTCGTTTCGGAAATTCTCTCACCCTTGGCCCGTAATCCAATGATCCGTTTTGGACGTCAGATAAATTGTTTCGTTTCTGCATTACTCCAACGAGGGAAATGTTTTCCCCTTCCCTTCGACACGCTTTATGTACCATCTACTGGTAGTGCTGCCATGTGCCTTTTCCGACTGGTTATTTCGCGCCGATTTCAAAAGTAGTCGGTGGTCCCATTAATGTGAGGGCACTGTGTAGAAATAAACAAGAAATGTGGAATTAGTTTGTTATCATTTGTTATCATTAATCATTGGAAATTTCTATTGATTTTGAAATTTTCTATGAAGAAAGAGAATCGCTAAAGGAAATCTTTGAAAGTGGCAGAATCAAAAGATATTTTGCGAGAGGAATTCATTTAATAAATTCGCATATGTGACCCAAAATAAGTTTTGAATAGTATATCATTTTTATATTTATTTCAAAAGCTAACATAAGGAATTTTAGTTAAAATTTAAAAAAAACTACAATTTTGAAATGAAACTTAAAATTGTGATAAAATCTAAATATTGAATGTTCTTTGGAACGACTTTAAAATATTGAAATTTATCTTATTACGCATGGTGACATCTTTAGTTCGCTTATTATTTTAAATTAGTGCATGTATTTCCTTCCATGCATATTTATGTCTAGCTTTTAGTTAATTTGTGATAAAAGGTTAGAGGCAATCAATGTTACTAACATGAATATTAACACGATTTTCTTTTAGGTAACGGCATTAAATAAATTGAATTAAATTTTTCATCATAGATTCATTACAGCTGTCATCTTTAATAATACTATTTTTTTTAATATTTAATCTATTACATTAAATTCCATCGAGATTGTCTATTTATATATTCCATGTCGATTTCTTTATACATTTGTCTTCCATTAAAAGATGGAAATTTATATACTTATAAAAATATAATATATATTTCTACAATGTTCGCTTCGCATAAGTGTGCATCATAATGCTGTAACTAAGACAAATATGTTGACATTATACTTTTTATAAATATTAGTAAATTATTAGATTTTTATTTGGATAAAATTTTGACAAAGGATAGTACGTAATGAAATAAGAACAAACTTAAATATACTAAATAATTATTTTTTGAAATATTTGAATCATAGTTTAAAAAAATACAAACTGTCTTTTTAAAATTTGAATCGCAGTGTAAGTTTCCTAAAGTTTAAATTTTTTGAGCAGGGTGTGGCAAAATGAACTAACTCACTGGAAAGGTCACTGGAAAGGTCACTGGTAAGGGAGTAGTGAGGGTAGGGTGGCGTGGGACGTGTCAAAAGTTCTGGGGATTTTCTAGTAGTCAGTAGACACCCTATGATGGTCAGTTGAACATCGTGGTTACGTTATCGAGACTTTCTATAAACACAACGATTCTATAACCACCGCACAGAGGGCATTTAGGACGCTCTTCTGGCTCTATGAACCTGATGTCGTTCCTGATCAAAAAACAATCCAGCGATGGAATTCAAACGGGAAGCAAGCGTTTCTGCATTACCACTGAAACCAAGTTCTTGTCTCCAGAAAATTAGAAATACTTTAAAATGTGCAACGAGCTGAGTTCATGACTCAGCTATTCGAGAGGAAGGTGCCTCCATTCCACCAGAGATGACCAACACAGTGAGGGAAAACTTTAGAGAACGGCTTCGGCAGTGCATCACAAATACCGGGTGCCATCTGTGTGATGTTATTTACAAAACCTAGTGGAAAAACTCAACTGTTAGTACTTTTCAAGAAACAAAGCTTTTTTCTGTAAACTGTTTCCTTCCTTTTTGCGTCACCCTTTGAAATGTGGGAGTTCATTCTGTCGCACCCTGTAGATATCTTGATCATGATAAAGTTACAATCATTTTGTTGATTTTCAATAAATTTTAGATTGAAGGTTACAATAACAATCCGTCATATTATCTTTTCAGTGAATTTGTTCTTCATGGGTGAATATAGCTGTCTTCGAGCCGAGTTCTACCTTCGTCGGTCAGTTGGCTACCACCTGGTCCAGTCTTATTTACCAACCATCTTAATAGTAGTTATTTCGTGGGTGTCATTCTGGCTGGATGTTAATGCCATACCAGCTCGTATCACCCTCGGTGTGACTACTTTGCTAACAATTTCCTCCAAAGGAGCTGGAATTCAAAGTAATTTGCCTCCAGTATCCTATGTAAAAGCAATGGATGTTTGGATGGGTGCTTGCACAACATTTGTCTTTGCAGCTTTACTAGAGTTTACTCTGGTAAATTACATGTGGAGAAAACGTCCAGAAACCTTATCCGGAAGTTCAATTCCGAACATAATCACAGTGAAATCTTCTAAGGCAAGTATTTGTAGAAAGTTAGTAAGGACTAACAATATAAATATTGAAACGACGAACCGTATTATGTTAACTGATATCTGATGAGTAATCTCATCTTATAGCATGCCATTTTGCTTAGAAAGTTGTATAAATAATCCTAGTAAATCCGATTCACCTCGTATATTTATTAACTGGTTTATAATACTATGAAATAAAAATACTTCTGTTCTTCATGTGACTTTGCACTTTTGCATTGCATAATTTTGAAAATCATTATTCTAAAGTTCAAAAAGTAATTATAAAGGAGATTATCTTTTCTTTGATTATTTAAATAAAGTTTTTATTTTTTTAAAGGATTTCTTAAGAATTCATTGGTTATTGTAATATTTTGATTTTCAGGCTGTTGCTGACAATGAAAAAGGCGATCTCACAAACGTATCAGCACCTGTTCAAACAACTGCTAGATTCGACACCAAACTACATGCCAAGAGAATAGACAAGTTGAGCCGTGTTGTATTTCCTGCCCTGTTTCTCGGGTTTAACATTGTATACTGGTTGTACTTCATGTGCTAAATGCGTACTATTCCATGTATCCTTACCCGTTTGCTTTTTCTTTACTATCAAATAAAATGATGATACACTCACTTTAGGACAGGGGAATATCGAAGACGAAGGTTCTGTAATGAAATACACCGGTGCGTGGAGATTGTATCATATTTTCCTTTAAACTATAGATAAATGTAGATACAGAAACCCACACAAATATATATATATATATATATATATATATATATATATATATATATATAATGTGAAAGCTTGAAGAGAAATTTTATTTTTTAATTGTACACTAAGCAGCAATGCTCACGTGAACAGATATTTTTTATATATGATTTCTAATACAGTTTTGACGATTGTTCACTTAAAGATGTAAAAATGAAAAACTTAACAATAAAGTGGAATTCACATGTACCGCCAAAAAAAATTATGAAACCAGAATTATAAAGTTGTCCATTAATTGAAAATAAAGAACCTTATTTCTAACTATAATATTTTTTTCTTTACTGAGTAGCTGTAGATATATTCAAACTAATCTTTCAAAAAGTTTCTGATCTAAAGGTTATGTTTTACATATTTCAGCGATAAATTAGATACTTTTCCTATTTTACTAACATAGTTTTTTAGGGAGTATATGGGACTTTTGTGGGGAAAAAGGCATTTTCAGAAATGCTCTGATTGGAGATTAATAAAAGGAAAACCACAAACTCACTATTAATGTTTTGGACTTTCAAGGGCTTTATGTAGCTGAGTTATTAGAAAGCATGTATGATACGCACATGAGTTTTTATTTCATTTCAATGCATTTTTCATGATTAAGTGTCTAAAAAATTTAAACATTGAAATAAAGCTTATCTTTAGAATCAAAGGTATTTTGATTACTGAATGATAAGGACCTACTTTCATAAGAATAATTGCTTTCATTTTATATATAACAGCTGGAGGTTTTTTATACTACTAGAAGTCAAATATATACGTGTTGTAGTTACACGCGTAATCGTTTGAGAACATATTTCAAGCGGAGCTAATAGATATATAGAAGAATTTTTCTTTTTTGTAAAATGCTAACATGATATATTAGACATAATAGCTGGAAATGTTTCTCTTTCTAAAAATTTTAGATTACATAATAGTAAAAGTATTAACTCAAATTCTTGAGATATATATTTTAAAATTTTAGAATAGCTGAAGGTTTTAATTTTAGCAAAAACTTTATCACAGTATTCCTTAACCGACAAGTCGTGAAAATAAGCAGGTTATTAAAAACATAAGAATTTTAATAACTATGAGCGCCAACTATTCTGAATTTCAGCAGAACTGAAGAACAAATTTTAATAAAGCTTCTGAGACTTGTCAAGGGGTTAATGAATGCAAAATCAGGGATTTTCAAAAGTGATTTTAGAATTCCTAATGAGGCGCCCTCCACGAAGATTTTGTGTAGTGATATTTGGCGAACACGACTTCGGAAGGAAAATTATTCAATATTTGTGGTCACCTTTTATGTTATGTAGATGCACTATAATAGTCATTAGAACAGTGTAACATCTCAGTTTATCGTGATTTTTGTTGTTTAGACGTTATTAAAACTTTTCCACACAGTGGGTAACGTGCGGATATAAAACTAAGAAGTTGTATTATAATTAATTTCTTTTAAAGTTTTTTCTAGATCATTCACCCTCAGTCAGAGGAATTACAATTCTCTGAATTAGTAAAAGTAATTTTAAGGCTGAAAGATAACTATGACGCAAATTAAAATCAGTTGTTAAAGGAGTCATTCGCAGAAAGCACTGAAAAGTATTGCTCTTAAATCCAAGACAATGACATTTTTTAATAATTTCAGTATGCGGAGTTTTACTAAGGATTCCCAAGAAAGATAATTAGAAACAATATGTTTGTATTCATATGATAAATCTGCTGACAATAACATTTTTAAAAGAATAGCTTGGAAAGTAGATATCAGAAACAGAATTACAAATAAATATTTAATATCTCATTTCCTTTGGTTTTGTAAAAATTGTATTTTATTAATCTATAATTTTTTTCTTTTAAATCATCATGCATTTTAAAATTGCCGTACTTCTACATTTTATTTTGCAAATAAAAATAACGAAGAAATTTTACAATTTCACGTTGAAAATTCTTAAGTTGCAAGGGTATTTTCTATTATCAATTATACATGAAAGCAAATAATCATATCATTTTTGATTTTAAGAAAGTTTTAAAGTTGTCATGATTTAAAAAAGAATGTTTATTAAGGAATGGAATTAAGTTTCAGACCAACATGTAGCATGAAATAAATTATGTGTATGTAATGTGCTATAAATATTTTGAATATCTCTTACAATTGTCATTTTAATATTGTACACGTGATGTAGTAATTGTGACGTAATCTTTAGTGTTTGTATTTGCGTAATAAATATGGTTAGAAGTAGATAATGGTAAATATTTTCTTAAATATTTTTAATAATGCTTTGATGATCTATCGGTAATTTATTGGCTGGTCAGAAGATATTCAATGGTATACAAAGCATTATTAAGTTGCAATTAATTTTTGTCTCTAGTAGTGACTTATTTTAATCATGAAAATTAGGACTGTAACTATAATTTTGGCAGATACATACTTACATATTAGGTGGAAGACACAATAATAGAAACTACTCTAAGAGAAAGGAGGTCCTGAGGAAACCGCTCTAGCAAATAAATTCTCTATGCTAATATACTGTTTGTACCTATTTCATTTTTAATCAGATTCAGTTTATCTAGGTAGTGAATGATTAATTTTTTTAGCAAAAATTACGAGTAATTACATCAAACAGTGGGTGATTTGAGAAACATCTAATATTTATTCTTTGCTTTAAAATAGACCACATTGGATCAATTATAGTTACGATTTTATTAACCAGGAAAAATACATACGTTGTTTCTTTCTTTCATTCCACTGAAACAAATGTTACACATATCACTAGCCAACGTTGAGGTAGATAAATGGCAGCCCAATCCTTAAAATACTTTACACACTAAATGAAACATTTGAAAATAATTCGACTCCTTTTCCTTAAAATATCTGCATTGTCTTCGGTAGATATTTTCTAATCGAAGACATAACAAATAAAACTTCTTAATGTACTCATAATACTAGTGATAGCATTAATCATTATCAATCATGTTCAGCTGTGTCAATTAAGGATCTGAGATCATAAATATGCATTTTTCAAGCTCAAACAATATCCATTGTATACATGAATGTAACAATCAATGTCGAAGGAAACCATTAACACAAATAAGACTATTTTTCAGTCTTTCAGCAATTAGCGATAAACATGCTAGTGCATTACGCTGATGTTTGCAATTTGTGGCATTATCCTGCGTAATCAGTAGATATACAATAATTGCCTGGTAATGACTGTTTTATTTTTTAAACCTCCTTATAATTGATTTAATAGAGTCTGGTTCTTTAAAATGTATATGTAACTCTGCTCAATTTTATTAGCTGTAAATTTAAATCATGTTGATACAGAGTTCGTTAATAGTCGCTGATTTGTCTCGAAATGAAACTTTTAACTACCTGTTCGCAGACTTTTTCTTTCTTTTAGATTGTATCTTTTTCTTTCTTTTAGATTATATCCTGTTACTATGTCTTTGCACTGACAGCGAATGCTCCTATTATACTGATACTAAGTAATTTGTGGGCTATACTTGTATTAGGCCGAACAAAAGAGCTCTTCAGTATAATAGCTCCTATATTAGATTTCTCGAAAGAGTAATGCTTCAAATAGTTTTCGAATACAGGCTATTAATAGAAGGAAAACTAATCTATAATATCTACAGCTTTATTTTGTCACCTACGAAGAAAGTGCATGTACCATAAAGTTTAGTGTTTCTATTGTTCTGTCTACCCGCTGTATACGTAAATTTGTACAAAAACATATTAAATTTATAGTGGATATGTTTTAAAATGGTGATAATAATTTATTTTTAAAGATATAATGGACATATCATATAAATATTTTTATGTGTAAAAATTCTGTTTTCCTGTATTACATGAAATGACATTTTAATTTGTAAGAATTAATGACTCTCTCAAATAGTTTGAAAAATAACTGTATCATACTACAGTTTGTATCTACTATATATTCGCTATAAACTTATGATATTGTAAAAATGTCCAAAAAACAATAAACAATATTCTGAGAAATGATATATCCTATTATTTCATTGTAAGATATAAAACATTATCAACAGAAAAATATCCAGAATTTTTTTTATCTTTGTACAATAACGGGATCACCTTCAAGAAATGTGCGATTTTAATACAAAATGACCCTCTGAAATTTCTCTCTAAATACTGAAATAAAATTACGACCAAAAACATATGAAAACAATGTTTCATCAATACGTTAAACAATACGTTAATTTTTCCTCCATACCTTCAACAATATGTTAATTTTTCATCTATACGTTCAACATTACGTTAATTTTTCCTCAATACGTTCAACAATACGTTAATTTTTCAACAATACGTTCTTTTAAAACATTGCATTATGAACATTTTACATTTTTATCCTTCGGTTTTTGCTTACCTGTTAATAGCTTTTTACAATTAGGCGTATATGCTAACCCAGAATAATTGCAGTATACTTGAAATTTCAATAAAAAAATTTGGAAAGAAATATAAATCCATATTACCTAAATAATTTCCTGTATGCAATTAAAAAGCATTGCAATTAAAAAATTCCCAACTAAAATTTAATTTATGTTCACACGAAAATTGTATTTTTTCATTTCATTTGTTTCCATAATTCATTTTTTTATATTTAAGCCAAAATGCTCCCACTGTTATGTACACTGATCAAAATTTAATAAAAAGACAATAAATAAGAATTATACTGAACATAAATTACTAAATAATTTTATTATACTTATAATCACTTAATGAAGTACTTATAAAATTGGTTGTGGGTCAATCCATTTCAAATCACCAAATTTGGCAAGGTAAATTTGCTCGACATTTTTAATTTTCCTAATTTTTTAACCAAGTTTTATTCACAGTTTTATGAGTTTAAAAACATGGTTAAAAATTTTTTTTACCTTATATTTTTTTGGGGGGCGGCCATTTTTAACCAGCTACGGAGTCATTTTTTGGTGAAAAACGTTTTTCACGGCAAAAGCTGTAGCTGCTTTATTTTTATACCTATCAAGGTGAATAAAAAACTTAAATGTTTAGCATAAAATTCCCTATATTCAGGTTATTATAAAACTTTTTTAGACTTAAGGATCTAGACCAAAAAAATGTTTAAAAACGTTAGAAATAAAGGATCAAACACCACATTTCGCTACCCTTATTTTTTATGAAGAAAATGATACTTACCTTAATTATTTTTTTCTTGAACAAATATTTCATAGAGCTACTTGTTGTAAAAATTTCAATCTTGAAAACCTTTTTTTTTGTACAGCTTACCAAAAACCATGTTAAGCCTGTTTTTGGCAGTTTTCACTAATTAATATCCCAAAAGAGACTGAGTAAAAAATTCTGAACACTTAGGATAATAAACATCTTTGTAATATAAAGCTACCATATAAATTTTATGAGTGATATTTAACTGGTTTTAGAGTGGTAGAGCACTAAATTTGTGAAAAAAATTGTGCTAATTTTTTCGGACTAGCCACTTTTAAAATCAGTATTAAAGCCTGTTGTTCTTGTTTCGACAACAAAAACATAAATGTTTTGTTTTACCTAACACTAAAACTTGTCCCTAAAACTTATATGTCCCCGACTCTAATAAGTTAGTGGATTAAAGGAAATTGAAGATTTAGAGCAACAACAAAACCAGACCTGCTCTAAATCAGCTTAAGTGGGTATGAAATTTTGATCTACCAGCTAAAAGAAAAATGTAGCTTGGTGAATAAAAATGAAACAAATTAAAATCATTTGTCTCTTTCCAGATTTATTTTCAATAAAAAAAATTTGTTGTTTCTGAGTATTTTGTAAGTCAAAAAAGACAATTAAGGAGCAAGGTATCCTGCTAAATCTTTGTAAAAGACCAGTTGGACACAAGATAAGTGAAGAAGTTGTCAACTGTGTGATCGAGTTTTATCAAGATGAGAACAGTTGTATCTCCGGGTAAAAAGAAATGTGTCTCAGATAAAATTAACATTGTGAAGGTATATAAACAAAAAAGGTTAGTATTAATACCCTTAAATGAGCTTTTTATAGTCTTTACAAACAGAGATATCCAGAATGTATAATTGGTAGTCAATGTTCAGTGTTCTCCGGTCAAAATGGTGTGTTCTGCCTGGAAAATCTGGCACTCACAGTGTGTGTAAATATCACTAGATTGTTAAACTGATGACAGAAAAGGCAAAATTAAATACTAATTACCGGACTTTGTTAGACTTCTTGTGTGACACTGAGAGTGAAACCTGCATGCTGAATAAGTGCTTGGAATATACTGGATCAGAAGTACTTCTTGAAGTCTTAATGAATGATATTGGTAACTTGTCTGAGGAAATAAGTTTCAAACAGTGGGTAAAGACAGATAGAGCTGATCTTATCACACAATTGTTACCTAGTGATGAATTTCTACAAACTCTTGTGGCAAACTGATCTCATTAAAATCACACCATTTTATATCAAATGTCCAAACTCAACACTGTAGAGAACTGAAAGAGAATCTTACAGATTTTGAATGCATATTTATTAGAGACTTCTCAGATAATTATATTTTTACGGTCCAAGATAAAATGGTCCAAGATAAAGGAAAAGCTTTTCAAGATTGAAATTTTTACAACAAGTAGCCCTATGAGAGATTTGTTCAAGAAAAAAATATTTAAGGTGAGTCGCTTTTCCTTCATAAAAAATAAGGGTAGCGAAATGTGATGTTTGACCTTTTATTTCTAACGTTTTTAAACATTTTTTGGCCTAGATCCTTAAATCTAATGAAATTCTCTAATAACCTAAAACTTACACAGCTTTATGCTGAACATTTTAGTTTTTTTATTCATCTTTATAGGTATAAAAATAAAGTAGCTATACCATTTTCCGTTAATTACCATTTTCACCAAAAAAATGACTCCGAAGCTGAATAAAAATGGCCACCAAAAAAAATTATAAGGTCAAAAAAATTTTCAATCATGTTTTTAAACTCACAAAACCATGAAGAGAACTTGGTTAAAAGATTAGGAAAATTAAAAATGTCGAGCAACACCCCCTTGTTGATTTGAAATGGATTGACCCGTGTCAAAAAATTGGATGTGAAGAATATTTTACCTACGCTATGAAAATATATGACAGGTAATAATATGCAGCACTGGGCATAAAAGAAATTGAGGAAATTCGGGAATATTAATCCTAGGTTATTTATTTTGGAAAAGACAATTCTGTTTCACTTTCATCGAAGACTTTTCTACATTACCCTCAAAATATTATTCTACTTTCTACAAAATAATGTTCCATGCATCGTGGAGAGGATTTCGTCAAGATAAGAAAGTAATAATAAATAACCAATATTTACAAAATTCGTTGAGTATATATGATCCCTTCACTCCAGATGTACGTTGGAGTAAACTATTCTAACAGACTTACATTTAAATTTTACATATATCTAAAAGAATTTTATTTATAGGTCCGTTTAGTCCTCTTGTAGCGAAAATGACTGTGGCGTTTCAAAACGTTTAATTCTTAAGTCATGCTACTCTATCTTTCTTACTAAAACATATAAAACTTTAATTACCAAAACGGATGTGGACCTTATATCAATTCCCTTTTTAGCTATTATATTCCAATTATGCTTAAACTGACATATTTTTAAATGTTTGTCTAAAATCCTTTCTTACATATGCTGTAAAATGAAATTAAAGGTCGTACACACAGATCCACCTACTACTGTTTAGAAAATACATGCAATTCAACTTTGGTAACATTGAGAAGTTAATTAGCATAAAACACAACGATTTCGTAGTAAGATAAACAAATTTAATGATGTTGGTATCTTTTAAGCCATACTGAAATTCTAACATGAAATGTTGAATTCGATTCTTATGACATATTCTATTAGAATTTGTGGTGCTTTTACAAATGTAAAATGGGAATTCAACGATTGTAATAGAAAGTATATAATTCAGCTTATCTTAAGTTTAGGTAATTATTTTTTAATAACAGAAAATGACATTAAAATTAATATATGTATAATATATAGAAACATGTTAGAAACATACGCCTACAAAATTGCCAAATTGGTTAGAAAGTGACTATTTTTAAGTCTGTAGCTTTTGGTCCGCTGTCATAAATAATTTTTTTTTTCCTCTTGAAAATATAATAAGAATTTTTCCTGTGATGCCTGTAGTTCATTAAAATATCAATTTAAAAAATTATTTTATAAATATTTATGGCCCGTTTTCTGACTACAACTTTAATATTTTCTCTATATATCATTTAGTAAATGAGTGCGGGATTAAAATGTTAGAAACAGTCATTAACAATGTTTTATTTATAACATAAAAGACGGAAAAAAGTATATCTGTAACTAATAAAAGACCTTGTAAACTGATTTTCATGTTATCTCAGAAAGTATTGTTAGCGTGAAGATTAAGTTAAGAGCTTAATTTTGTTAACGTTCAACGCATGACAATATAATGGAAAGTTGAGTAGATTAGACACTAATGCACTGAAATTTTAAGTATTTTAATTAGTTGTATAGTAGAGAACTATGCATTATAGTTAGTTAAGAAAGCTGCATGTTAAATTCTTTGGGGTATTGAAGGAAAATTATTCCCCGTAATAGGTTGTATGTTAGGGAATTCAAAAGTTTACGTAAAAAACACATTAATACATTTTAGGGCATATAAAAAATACAATAAAGTGAAGTTCAAAAAAAAGTATATAGGCAGAACACTAACACTTTCTAATTTTGCAATATATTCTATTTACCTACGTACCTGAAGTAAATGGATAATAAATAATAAGTTATAGAATTAAATATTTGAATATTAAGAAAATATTATATAGAGATTAAAAGAAAGCGTTTTTATTGTTTATTAATTGCAGTATAAATAAAATAATTAAAGGGGTACTTCCTTTTGTTTCAATACAGAATAATTACACAGATTTGCTTAATATATGAGAAAATATTTTCAATGTTATCTAATCTTACTAATAAGTTTCTTCTGCTTTCATGATTATCTCTTTTTTATCTTGGCTGGGACGATTTCTTTTAGTTTACCTAAATATAAATTATTCAAAACAGTATACTATGATCCTTATACATGATCCTTTATGTTGCTACAAAAAATACATTACGTGAGTGAGTTGTTAGTGAGTGCTCAGTCCACATACGGACATTACAGAAGCAGAATGCACATTAGGGCGGAGCGTAAAAAAAAAAGTTTTCGATTTTGTTTTTGCCCTAGTGCGGAAAAGTTGGGTACTGGTGGGTAGGTAACGTATGCAAAGTTTTGGGAAAAACAAAAAATATCTTCCATCTCCATTTCGGCCGGGATTTTTAGCAGATTTTTACCATACAGCTAGAAATGTGTATTTCCATTGTTTTGTATGCAGCTTTCCGCTTTTTCTGAAATAAATTCAGAAAAAACCCAGAACTCACCATGGGGAGGGGGCTGCATTGCGAGTTCCACCCGTGCCCACTTATCCACCCAACCGTATCGGCACATAACTCCTTTGTCCTTGCAGTTATTCCAGTTTTACTCGGTACTCGCATTTGATTCCAAATGATAGCATAGCTTTTCTCGACTCTGTTCGGGCTCTAACAAAACCGTCACACTTATTTTCTCCACACACAGCCGCAGAAACCTCTGTTACTAGTTTCACGAAACGTTCAACACTTTGTGTGTGGCAAGGAAATTTTAGACTTCCAAGGTGTTGAGCTACAGACTATCCACTGGAAATCAAATTTCTCAAATCATCTTCTTTCAAGTGAGGTGTTTTTGGGGTTTCCGTCAAATTACATTTCTGCCAATCAATAAGGTCTATATATGAAACTGCCTTGAAGTTGAGTGACGAAATGCTGTAGTGTCTGATTCCTTTCTTTTATTTTTCTTGCTCGGAAAATCCTACGTAGTCCAAGTTCTCGAATGGACTGTCTGTCGTTTGTGACCATTGACAAGATTATTGCTTCCGGGTGGCCAAAATAGCCATTTCTCTGGATAATGGGATCGACCACAGTCTTTAAATCGTTTTTAAGATAGCGTGAGACGTTTATTGTCTTCCACAAATTTCGTGGACCATACGTGCAATATGGATTTAATTTTACTGTAAACCACATAGGTGGGTACACTTTCATGATGAACTCTGCCAGAGTGTGAAGTCGGTTTGAAGGCTCTGACGAGCTAATGTATAAACGCTTTATTCTATTTGCAGTTGTTAGCCAACGTGCATGAGACATTTTACCAGGGTTCTTTTGTGACAAACTTGATGAGCAATTTCTATTTGTGACAGCTTGACAAATATTCCACAGCTATCGCTTGTGTGTGCTTGTGTAAGCTTGTGTAAGATCCTTTATGTCGATTTTCGGAAATTCGCTCGAAATGTCTACAAATCTCACAACTTGGAGGTTTTTACCATTTGCCAATGCTTTCCCAGTAGGACCAGAAAAAGCATTAGGGCCACTCGTTCCACCATCCAAATGCTGCACTAAATGTTGAAGCGGCAACTCATTTGCGTGTAACGCGTGACAGATATACGTGGCAGATATGCGTGACACATAAACCAGTGCAAGGGTTTCCCACTGGCTTCCCCAGAAAGGTGAATCACGCCGATTTTATAGCCAGCATTAACGACTGTTCCATCGCACCCTATTGCTACTAGTTGATAAATGTCAATATTCTTATTCTACATGCATTGAAGCATCATTTGAGAAATACTCAAAGCTGATGATGAGGTTAGTGCTATGTGTCCAAGGTACTTGCTTTCAGGTTCCTTAATCATTGAAACGTTTTCTTCCAGGACTGTTTTCTGGTACATCTTTCCCCCTACGCTCTCTTGCATTAGAGTTCTGTCCTTCCTTCCGTCAAAATAAAGTCAATTCAGTGGTTTCAACTGTCTTTTCTTTCCTTGCTGATATTCTTTCCGAATTTTTTCCCTCTCTCTTCTTATTTTATGCCTATCAATTACATTTAAAGTGTGTGTTTCGGTAATCATCCCCAAATCTTCCAAAACAGCGCTTGCTATGATGGCTCCAGTCCGATCTGAAACTCCGGTTCTGTCACAAGCTATAGCTACCGCTGGGTATCGACTTGATCGTAACTTCATTTTCCCTTCATATTGGGTCATCCTGGATGTGGATGGGGAAGGCTTCAAGTAATCTGTGTATCTATCGGAGTTATGTGAATCCACGTCAGAATCTGGATCAGGAAATAGGAGCCTAGATGGAGTAACAGATGGCGAAGCATTTATTTTAAGACTTACTGCTTCTTGCTCTTTCTGCTTCCTATCGGCTCGTTTCATCAGCTTTCAGTTTAAGTCAACTGCGCCTATGGACATTTGCCTAAGTACCCGTTGGTCTATAAGTTCTTTTCATTTCAGGAATCCTTTTATGATTTGGGCAAGAACATTTGTTAAAAGAAACACACTTACGTGAAGAAATGTCGAATAATTTCCGTGAGTCTTTTACGAAGGTTTTAAGCTTCGTTTCTAACGTTGTTGTCGACAATGTTTTCATGCCAAAATATTTCTTTACCTTTCTGTACGCAGTGTGTCAGCTGCTGCCTTTCTGTATTTAGTTTCGAATTACCTCTGTATTTTATTTAAGAACAAAATTACGAGTTGCATACAAAACAATGGAAATACACATTTTTAACTATATGGTAAAAATCTGCTAAAAATCACGGCCGAAATGGAGACGGAAGATATTTTTTGTTTTTCCCAAAACTTTGCATACGTGACCTACCCACCAGTACCCAACTTTTCCGCACTAGGGAAAAACCGAAATCGAAAACTTTTTTTTTACGCTCCGCCCTAATGCACATACTAATCGCAGCTGGCCAAACTGTCGTTTTGTTCTACGCTACGTTCAGCTGGAAACATGAAGTTCAGTACTGAAAAATTTAATCCCTGAATTTGGGAGTATTTAAAGAAAATTTGGATAATTTATTGAGTGGTATACCATTTGCAAATCAAAGAGCATGGTATGAAATATGAGCTTTCCTGAATCACGTGTCTGATTTGTTAAACAAATCCTCTTTTCAAGTCAAACGATTCTTGTAACATGTATTCATTCATCCGATATTACTGAAAGAACTTATAGGCGTATTTTTTACTTCTTGACACACAGTATGAAACTGGCCAGGGACGGATTCATTAATTTTTTATCTTATCCACCTCCAGAGATTCATAAAAGCAAATTAATTCTATAGGGTTCATAACGACCAATTTCGACCAAGAATAAAACAGATCAGAATATTCACCGAGTCAAATGTGACGCTTAAGCTTGCAACGTAAATTACGCGACACAAATTGCAGAGTAAGTAAACGCCGCAATTTAACTCTAGTGCAATGCTAGCTTAAACGAGTTCTTCCTTTCAGGCTGCGTAAACAAGGATTAACATTATATTAAAAATATATCGACAAAGAGTCTTTATTCATCCATAATTTAAGCAAAACATTAAATTTTGGGAATTAGCGAATATTTGATAGTTGTGTGGTAATTTCAGTCCTTCACATTACTCCCTTAAATTCTCCTAAAACCATGCAAACAGTTTTCCAGTTGGGTCTTGTCAAAATTTCCGAAATTGTAAACTCATTTCCTTTTGACATTACTGATGTTTTGATAAAAGAATTGTATATCTTATTAGCGAATCAAATATTTTTCTGAAAACTGATAGTATCTATTCTGAAGTTTTTTTAATATATAACTGCTATTTGTAATAGGGTAATTGTATAGTGGTATAATTTTAGAATAGATTATGATAACAACATTACTCCGGTATTGAATAATAAATTTGTTTATTTATGCTAAAACTCAACAATAATCACACTTCAGTTATATGAATATCATTCATATTAGTGAAGTGTGAATTACTCATTCATATGACACTTCGTGCTCTAATTTAACGGCAAGCCAAAATCATTATTTAATAGCACCTTAATATATATCTGTACCAAAATTATAACTCTTAATAAATCTAACTTCAACATTTGCAAAAGAACAGTGGCAAAGACGGATTAAGAAATGAAAGACAATACCTCCGTTTGGAGTATGCATTGGACACCGATGTAAACTTGACATCTGGTAGTAGGAGCGGGTCCTCGGGTCTCATTGGTATTATGACATCAGCAATAGTTGATTATTGGGGCGTTGGCTCGGAATGATGTTGATCTATCTTCAGGAGCGTACCGCTCATCTGTTTAAGGGTCGTTCGCGCACTTCTACGTAAGCGACGCTGTCACTATTCTACTTAGACGGCATCCTCATCTCATCTACTTCATATTCATTTAATATCTGGTTTATGCTTTGCGACTGGATTTCTATAGCCATCTTTGGCTACGCAGGACTCGGAGTCTAACTTCACTCGCATTCCGATTCTACTTAACGAGTCAATCAACATCATCGTCGAGGGACTCTCGATCAAACGTCAGAAAATCACTACATCTCTATATGTGTCTAACTCTACGTATTTCTTTCATCTTCTACTCACTATTTATTCTTTTACTTAATTTTCTATAGTCCACCCACTGGTAATCCTATTGGTGTCTCCATTCCATTTCTGACAACACCCACACGCATTCATTCGCTCGGATTTTTAATTATAGACTTCTTCCTAAACATTCCTGATTAAGGCGCGTATCCTATTTTCGCGACCCCACTTTCAGCCTTCCCATTCATATGGACCCTTTTATGACTTTGCGGGGCTCCGGGATCTTGCGTGTGGTCATTTAATTACGGTCATAAACTTCTATCCCCTTTTACTTTCTTCTTGCTCTCTATCATTTTCTTCCTATCTTCTTATCTTTTCTAATTACCTTCTTTTCAAATGCGTGCTTTATAAAGTATTTTTTATATATTCCCTCTTGGCTTCCAATGACACTAGCCCCGTGACACTATTCAGTTCTTAAAATACTTAACAAGCTAGCGTACATAAAAAGTTTTAAAAAGTTTTATGTTTAGGTTATTTGCAGATGTAGATTATATGACACCCAGGCTTTATATGTCCCAACTTGTTCCCAGAGTGTTACTTGTTCATCTTTTAAGACATCCAGGGTCTCCATGATAAGACATCAAGAATATTTTAGACACTTTGACAAGTCAGTCATTATATCCACAAAATCGGACTCATAAACAGAATAAATTTAAATGGAGATAATTGATTTGTTACATAAAGTGTGTCGAATAAACATCCTAAAATGTATATCATTTAATACACATTTTAGGATAGACCACAGAGCGCACCTACAAATTGTATTTGATAAAAGTACTCTGAACTATGCTGTATAGCTCTTAAATGGAAATAACAATCAATATAAACCATTCTAAATAGTAATCTTAAAGGGATCTCACTAAGTAAAGGTAGTTTACATTACCTATATTATAAGACAGAGCGTAGAAAAAGCAAACTCACCAATTTCGTAAGGTTCCTGATTTTTACTGGGATTCTTTTTTATGATTCGAGGGTGGCATCATTTTGCAATACTAGACAAACTTGCCAATCAGAAGAAAGAACAGGATTATAAGTGAAATAGAAATATCATCCATTGGAAATATTAAAACAAAGCGTTCATTCTACCAAAAAATATACTTTTTTCAATCTAAACGAAAGAAAACAATTTGTAAAATGAATTGAAAAGAATATTTTTCGCGTCCTACATTCCAGAGAAGAAATTATACCACGTATGACAGTTTTTGTTTGAATATTCTTGATGAAGGGATTCTTTCATGTCGGGAATAAGAGCAGAAATTAGTACACGAGAATCAGCAGAACAAATTGCATTAATTGATGCAAGTTTTGATTCTGTATGGCCCCAGGAGATCTTTACTAATAACTACACCTTTGTAATAGGTTTAAAATATCTAAGAAAATTTAATAACTTTCCTTTGATTGAAGACTATTTCGGATAGATGGCCAATGTATACAAATGTACCGTTACGATATAAAATTTAGTTTACATCATATTCTACGAATTCATTGTATTTTTATTCAACAGTGTTTTATTAAATAGAGTTTAATCCCAAAAGAAAAGTGCATTCTAGATTATGCTCGTTGCTTCCAGTATATTTTAAAATAGTTCCTACTTCCTCTGAATACGTTATATTTGATTTTCAAAATAAGATAATTAGCACTTCTGGAAGTTAACTTGTTTATTTTGTTAATCAAATCCATTAAAGACTTTAAGGATATTTGTAGAAATTTAATGAGTAATTATCAAGAATAAATAAACGCGAAAACTTTGAATGTCAGGAAATCTAGAGAGATTAAATTTTAAATTAAACTGTGGTGATTTCGGAGAACTAGTTTGGAGTTCAAATCACATGTTTCGTTTAAGATCTGGACTTTTACCGTATCTGTTGCTCAAAATTATTTAGTCCAAACAATGTCCCTATGATTTACTTTACACCTCAGATTTTGAAAACTCTTGAACTAGTATTTCTTCAATAAATTAAATGATAGCGTTACAGTTTCGAGGAGTTTCATTAATCTTCGGAATTTTCTGAAGTAAGAGTCATAAAACGTCGGAGTTGAAATATTTACAGTTTTTAAGTATCACTTATATTTAAATTTGAAAACTAAAGATGCCTGATAAATTTTTCATATTTTGACTAATTGGGAAATATGCCTTCAATATTAAACTGCGTGACGAAAACGAAAGTGGGCGAAAACGCAAACACTTTGAAGCACAAACGGGCTTTGTTAACTGTTGAATTTGAGCTCGATTTGATTAGTTAATATCTGGATTATTTTTGTTATCTAAATGGGCTGTATATATACAAATCGCAAGACTTTGGGGTAGACCTTATTACTTAAAAAAAAAGTACAAACACATTGTTCCGAGCACTATTGGCATGTGGGCTGATATACGATGCTACGTTGTTCTTTATTTGTATAGTACGTGAGCAATCAATCCTAAGTTCGATTGATAAGTTGAAATATCTTTCTTTTTGACATGATATGGTACACTTCAGATATTCAAGATAAATCGAAAGGGAACACTATAGCGTTGTTTCTCGTTCACATAGGTCAATGATTGATCAGATGGTCCTATCTAAGTTATATAGAATCCTCCCTGAAACATATTGAGGGCTTGTCAACTGACTCGAAGCTATTGACTTTACTCCCTCACTCCATTGTTTGAGAGAGTCTGGAAGCATGACGACTGAAAGATATTGGACAGAGGGAATTCTGATGATTATTTGTTATGAACGTTTACAAATGGCTTATAATAAATACTCGTTCCTTAAAAAATCATTTTTAAAATAATAGGTGTATATAAACATACACAAAAATTTATGAATTAGGAAACTAATACCAACAAATGAATTAAAATCACACACATTTTTTCAACTCTTAGATACAAAGTTAAGATAGTTGTCCATGGTAGATGCGTATTCGATATAAACTTATAAGATGCGAATTTCAGGAGAATAGGTAAGTACTGCTAAAAATAGTTATGTTTTCAGAATAACTCTTCCTTGGAAAATATGCTTAAAATACTAAAATATATCAATATGAGGCAATATAGCACCTAAGAAATAATTCAGAAAAAGAAACACTGGCATAGAAAACAAAGAGTGTAATGGAAAATATTTCTTGTTCTATAGACTAGGGATAGAAAATACTAATTTTTATCATCACGAGACAAGCCGATCAATCTCTCTCTCTCTAAAATTTATATACATACGGATATTTTCCATTAGGTTTCTTAAAAATTTGCATATGCTTACACCGTTATTTGATGATATATGGGATGGTTTCTCTTTTTATTACGAGTTATATATTACCATGAGTGTGTGAACATTACACTTCTGAAGGGGTTGTTAATAATAAGCATTGTTCAACACCAAACAAACAAACAAAAACCATAAGGGTAAGAACTACAGTACACACATGAAAATTACTCTCTTTGTCATCATTATATTTCAATTCACAAAGAAGTAGAATTATTTCTGCATGTTAAATATAAAATAAGGAAGAAGTGGTGAGACTTTTCCGAAGTTTTAGTTAATGTTTAGATGTATATCCGATTTCCATAAAAAAGCGTGTTAGAGATTAATAAGGATAGTAATATAAAATCATATGCACTGGAATAAGATCTTACTTTTCCCTATAATTCATTTATAATCCATGTAAGTGTTCTTTAATTCTGGATTTGTAAGATATCCGAGATTTTCATATACCCATCTGAGAGCAATATAAGCAACAATGAGCAGCCCTCTCCAAATTCTTTCGAAGATGCTTATAGAACTTTTTGAAGTCCAACGGCTACTTCATGGAGAAACTTATTTTGGCAAAATCTCAAATTTCCTGTTATTTTTAACATATCATTCATAAACTACATTAATATTTTTTATCTTTAAATGATTATTATTTCAGTTTACAATAAAAACAAATTGTTAAAAAAGCTTTTATTTTTCTTATAAAAAGGTCGCCTTAAAAATAATTAATACATATATATATATACACTCATGGACAAAAAAATTAGCGCACCAAAAAGAAGTCGTCAAAATGAAACGAAATTTTACATACGTAATGACTACTTTGATATAAGTAAATGATAACAAAATCAAAGAAAAAGGATAATTTATTTCAGAGAAAAAGGCAAAAGAACGGAGGAGTTAATACTCCGTTGGACCCCCTCTAGCGCGAATGCACGATGCGATACGATCGGGCATTGAGTCATACAAGTTCTGTATGATGTCTTGAGACATTTAGTTCCATATTTGCTGTAACCTTGCCTCTAGTTCGTGCAAACTCGTGGGATGCCCAACTCGTCGTCCCAAATGATCCCAGATATGCTCGATTGGAGACAAATCTGGGGATCGGGCAGGCCAAGGAAGGGTAGTAACAGTGCGGAGACAGAGTGGAGTTATACTCCACTGAGTACGATGTTCAACGCCCTCTACCGGCTATACGTAATGCGCAATCACGCTGCATTTCTAATCATTTGCATATCTTCCCGACATGTACCTTCATTGCAAGTTTCGTTACGATCCCGCAATTATTTCTTGATGCGCTAATTTTTTTGTCCATGAGTGTATATATATATATATATATATATATATTAGGGTGGAGTGAAAAAATTGTTTTTTAATTTTTTCTTTCCTGTATCATCAATCATTGATCCATGGGCCAAGATGCAAAAGTGCAAAATTTCAACCTGTATTGAAAATATCTTCAGGTGGTGCACTAGAATTGAAGTTTTGAAAATTTCTATAAAAAGGCGACATTTAAAAACGTGGTAATAAAACTCAATTAAACATTTTTATTTGCTTTTATTTGTTACGCAAATGAAATATATTATATTAAAAAGGATTTAAGCAATATACTCCTCCTTTAATAATGTTTAAATATCATTTTCAGAAGTTTTTTGGACTTCGTTTTTCGTGAAAATATTGTGATTTTGTCTCAAAAATTGGGAAGTCTTGCCTAGCTTCTATCTTCGTTCTTATATAACCGTCTCTTGCCTCTCAACCACAAACAGTTAATGCAGCCTCCGTTACTAGGTTTACACGCCGTTCTACTGCCTGTGTGTGACAAGGAAACTTCTTAAAATACAGGAAATTGTATCTTGAAGAAATCCTAGTCTTTATTTCCGTATCACTGTATTTCATCATTATTCGGGTTTCGGTAACATTTTCTTTCCTAAAATAATTTGATAAATTGTAATAATGTGATATATATATATATATATATATATATATATATATATATATATATATATATATCACATTATTACAATTTATCAAATTGTAATAATGTGATACTCTGATCTGAAGTTCAGGAAGCTGAAACACGCGTACTTTTCTGCCTGTGGTCTGTTCTCTTGATTTTAATATTCTTCGAAGAGCTAGTTCGCTTATATGTAACACCTTGTCTTGTAACATAGTAGCTAGCAACTAATTTTTAAGGTGCGCAAAGAATAAATTTCTTTGAATAGTTTTTAATAAAATTCTTTTCAGCTTCTCTTGCATATACGAAGATCTTCTAACCATACAAAAAACCGCGGATAGGCCCATATTTACAAGAAGGTTTAGTCTTGATGTCAAACCAAGTTGGTGAGTATACACTTTCATAATAAAATCGAGAAGTTCTTTCAGGTTGACCGATGGTTTCGTTGTTCTTACATATAAACGAAGAATCCTGTTTGCACAAGTAAGCCATCGGGAATGTGCTAGTTTTCCTGGATCTCTGTTAGCTAAGCTAGGCGGGATTGTGCTACCAAGAAATAGCTGAGCACATTGCCTATAAATATTTTTGATTGGTACTTAATAATTCAGCAATAACCTCCAGCAATTCTGAACTTACAGCTTCAAAGGTCACCACTCTATATTCTAAGCACTTTTCAAGCCTTTTACCAATGTTTCCTGAAAAACTATTTGGACCTGTCGTGGTACCATTGAGGCTGGCGAAAAGATGACGGACTGGAAAATTCATTAGCATGTAGTAGGCACACAAACCACTTTAACGGTCGATTAAGATGTTTCCAATAGTATAATGACACCGTTTTTCTGTCCTGTATTTACAGCAGTACCGTCACATCCAATTGCCACCAACGATGTATGAAATTCGGAACTTTTTTCTAGAAACTCAACTATAAATTTTTGAGTCGTAATTGCATTACCCGTATCAAGTGAAAGATGTCCTATGTACTTAGAATTAAGACTGAAGAGCATATTTCTTTGATTTCTGAGCCAGATTCTGAGCCAGCACCTTAAAAATTTGTTGCTAGCTATGTTACAAGACAAGGTGTTACATATAAGAAAACTAGCTCTTCGAAGAATATTAAAAGCAATAGAACAGACCAAAGGCAAATAGGTACGCGTGTTTCAGCTTCCTGAACTTCAGATCAGAGCATCGCATTATTACAATTTGATAAATTGGTGGAAAGAAAATGTTACCGGATCCCCAATGACGACGAAATACAGTGATTCGGAAATAATGACTACGATTTCTTCAGAATACAATTTCCTGTATTTTAAGAAGTTTCCTTGTCACACACAGGCAGTAGAACGGTGTGTAAATCTAGTACCGGAGGCTGCATTAACTGTTTGTGGTTCAGAGGCAAGAGACGGTTATATAAGAACGAAGATAAAAGCTAGGCAAGATTTGCCAATTTTTAAGACAAAATGTCAATATTTTCACGAAAAAAAAGGTCCAAAAAACTTCTGAAAATGATAGTTAAACATTATTAAGGAGGAGTCTATTAATTAAATGCTTTTTAATATAATACGTTTAATTTGCGTAACAAATAAAAATAAATAAAAATGTATAATTGAGTTTTATTACCATGTTTTTAAGTGTCGCCATTTTATACTACTTTTCAAAACTTCAATTCTAGTGCGCCACCTGAAGATATTTTCAAAACAGGTTGAAATTTTGCACTTTTGCATTTTGGGCCATGGATCAATGATTTTGATGATACAGGAAAGAAAAAAAATTAAAATTTTTTTCCCTCCACCCTAATATATATATATAATAAGGATAAAATAATAATCATTTCAAGGTAAAAATTATTAATGTAATTTATTAATGATATGTTAAAAATAACAACTGGAAATTTGAGGTTTTACCAAGATAAGTTTCTCCATGAAGTAGTCGGACTTCAAAACGTTCTATTAGCATCTTCGAAATAATTTGAAAAGGGCTGCACATTGTTGCTAATATTGCCCTCAGGTGGGTATATGAAAATCTTGGATATATATATATATACACACACACAAACAGGTTCAAACACATGAACCATAAATTACTAAACAAAACGATATAAAATTAACCCCAGTGAAGTTTAATGATAACCTCTATTTAATAACTGTGACGACACTAATAGGAAGCAGGTGATTGTTTAAGAACTATGTTATATTTGATATTGTGATCCTTTGGCAGCTGGACAATTTTCTGGAAAATAGAAGGATTCTCCATTCTTCCCCCACCCTCAAAAACAACGGAAAGGAAGTACCTCGCATGTCGATGGACAAATGACCTGGCACAAGAGGTGAAGTCATAGTTAAGCAATTTTCTGGAAGCATTCTAAACATAAGAGAATGAATACAGACTGAATAGACGGTAATCATTTCTGCTGCAATAAAGCATTGAAGTGAAATATTTCTTTTTTCAAAGAAAAGTATTTCAGTTTAAAACTTACTCTGGAATTCTTTATATTAAAACAAAAACTAACAAGCCAATAAAAATGACTTATTTTGACGTTGATAGAAATATGTATTTCCCAACTGGCGGTAACATATGTTTTAGAGATTAAATCCCTATAACTTTGCATTTTGCAACATTGTACAATGGAGAAATTTTTATCTAATATTTCATTTTATAATTTGCTTTCAATACAATCAGCGTATGAAGACACGACAACATTGATTAAGCTTGTTTAGTTAAAATCTGAAGAAAGCAAAACTGATAGCCATCTCAACTATAGCAACTGAACAACACCGGTTCTATTTTTTCAGTTATTAGTAGAGTATTATTTTCTGAGTGCGTGTATGTGAATTCTAAATATACTTTAAACATGTACTTCTACATTTTACTTCGCTATGAATTTGTGTCAGGATAAACGTATTCATTAACTGAAACAGTAACAAACGAAGATCACTTAAAGAAAAAGAATTAAGAAGATATGAAACAAAGTTTTAATAGAGTTATTTAATTTAAATCATCGAGTCATATTAAATTAGTGAAAGGCTTTAAAACTTTCTTAGTTAAATCCTTAAACAACGTATTGGAATTTTTTTTACAAAAGCAAAAGATTTTGCAAAAAAAAACTTATTTCGGATATTGATAGCGTATTGACTGAGGTTTTAAATTCTTATTCCTTTGAGAAGATTAGAAAAAGGATTTGTGTATTGTTTTTGTGCACACAATCAGCGGTTAAAGAATTAGTAAAAAAATAGATTTAAATTAAAATATATCATTTATGTACGTCATTTCAGATTTCAAAATGAAACAAAGTAAATGAACCTTTAGCTTTGATATCACAAACCGAATATTTACAATTCTTATAATTTAGATTATTTTCTGACAAAAATGAAAATATAGAACATGGACTGGCAAACAAACAGAAAGGTTTCAGAAATACTCTAAAGTCTTACACTTTATGGGTTTTTTCTTCTTTTAAAGAGGTAATTTATATTCTAAAGTACATTTTTCATTTTATCATAATAAGTTTGGTTCCAAAATAACTTTGAAGCCAATAATCTTGTTTCAAGTGCCTCACAACTTCTGGAAAAGTATAATAGATGTTGTGTAAAGCCAATTTGAAGCTATAAATCTTTCAAGACTTGACACAAATCATTACTTTATTCACTGATCAAAAAAGATTTATTTCTCTTGTGTTTTGCTTTTGTGTTATCAAGACCATAAAAAAGCGAAAATTGCATCCATATATATATAACTAGAGGGGAAAATATAATGTTCACAATGAAATGGTATTTGAATAGTTTTAAACTGTATATACTCAAAAATAAATATATATATATATATATATATATATATATATATATATATATATATATACAGTCGAACCCCGTTATAACGATCTTCAAGGAACCAAAGGTTTTGTTCGCTATATCCGGTGGTTCGCTATATCCGAAACATTAAGAAAAATGTTAGAGTTCACAAAATGAATAACTCATTAGTTCCTATGTATATTCAATAATGATGTATTGAAAGAATGATAAAATCTATTAAAAATTATCCTTAGTGAATTAAATTGACTAAAATCGATTACATTAAACTGACACAATACTAATTAAATTAACTAAATATGAAGACAAATGGAAATAAATTGATTTTATCTTTAATAGTTGCTCACTGTTTTGATACCAAAATAATCTTCTGCTGACATGATGCCGATTTCAAAAACATTTTATGAATTTCTTTGTCCAATACATCAAATGACTCCAACACTCTTTCTTCCACTGTTTGTGTTGACAAAAACTTATTAATTACACTCATCGCTGCTGTAGCATCTGAGATGGTGGAGATTTCGTCATTTATGTGCTCCTCTTCATCCACATTCGAAACAGAATCTTTGATTTCAGAATGATTCATTTTACTTTCTTTCTCAATATCTTCATCAGTCGGATTTTCACATGTAATGACTTCATCATCACATATTTCAAACAATTGCACGCCGCAATCTGAGAATGATGAAATTTTGAGCTTTTCTATCCACATTGTGATAGGTAAATCTTCATCTTCATCTTCAACATTCTTTGCTTCTTCAACATTCTTTGCTTCTTCAACATTCTTTGCATCTTCAACATTCGTTGTATCTTCAACATTATTAAAAAGTTTAAAAATTTAAAAAAATTCAGTTGTCGGCTGAAAAGAATGTTCGTTATAGACGATTCTTAAGATTTCGGAGGTTCGCTATAAAAAGATAAATTAGCATTAAATACTATAGGAAAACGGCGGGACCAAAATTTTCGATCGTTATATCCGGGAGATCGTTATATACCAAGTTCACTATAACTGCGTTCGACTGGATATATATATATATATATATATATATATATATATATATATATATATATATATATATATAAAGAAGGATAGATTGATGGATATAGATCAATAGGCGTGCGTGTATGTATGCTTGACAAAATAATTTGAAAGTAATTTCCTATTAGCGTTATTTTATTAATTGCCCCTTTCTTTTTGTTTTGGCTCTATTAATCTGATGAAGGTTCTTTTATTCATAAACATTCCTCTGTCACTGTGCTCTCCAATCATGCTCCAATCATCCTATGATTTGAAAACTGGCTTATGTTTTGTGTTATTTCTTGTACTACTGTTTAAATTTAAATTATCCATCCTATATCCCCACCTTCCTACTTTTGATGCGAAAATAACTACCCTAATTCATTAGCTGTTTGCAGAGGCTTCGAGACTTCGATCATTTAGAAAACCTTTGAAAAATGAAATACATTTTCACTTGTCTCTTATTTTTTACCCATTAACTACAAACTTCTGCAAGTTAGTGGCTTTCTTTTTTTAACCAATGCAAGCGCTGTCATCTCAGTTTTGTTACAGAGTCATTTATAATTTCCAAGCTGTGCATTATATACGTTACACAAAAGCACACATAGGAGAGCATTAAAGTACAGTTTAGAAACCACAAATCTTGAAGTCTATGACATTAAGAATGTTTGGAAGTTCGAGCGCATTGTTCTGTTACTAAAATTATTGTCAAGGTAATTATCTTTCTGAATTGTATTTTCTAGAAAAGCGAGTCATTAGAACAAAGGTTTGCTGAAAGGTGTATGGCTGATAGGGTCTGTGAAGCCCCAGAACAATCACAGGTTTTTCGATCAATATCAGCCTCACAAATATTTCATATATTCAGTTGAAGGTCTGTATTCCATCTATAACAAGCCTCTATAAATTTTTGTTTTGATTAAATGCTTTTTAGCTTATTAAAATTTCTCTCAAGCGATTAATAATGTAAATACAAAATTTAGAGTAATTAAGCAAAACAGTAATCATCTATCAAGAAAGTGGAAGTACATTTTTTAGACTGTTTAGATTTTTAAAAAAAATTCTTAAATTATTGAACAAATTCATTTTCCTTTTAAAACAAATTTCGTTCCGTAAAAAGGGAGTAAACAAAATTTTTTTTATTTTGAAACTGAAATCTTTTAACTTAAAAATCTTATGCTTTTCAACAAAAAGATTTTAATAAAAAAATAATAAAAATATGTATATATAATACGATTTTTCAGGTTAACTGTTTCTATTTATGTTAAAAGTTTAAATTTAAAGCTATATCTATAAAGAGGCAAACTATGGTCCTATGATCCCAATTGGGCGCAGAATTCTTTAGAACACCTACGCCGATAACAGTAAGAGAGATGTTAGCCAGATATGATGTTTACAAATGCCTCGGTTTTACTCAATGACCTATGTGGCTGTTTCATTTGCTTCCAGTAACAATGCAACTTAATGAGTTTTTACAAAATTCTCAAGATTTTATTTTTCTATTATATTTCTTATTTTTACAATTATATATTGCGTTTTGTGCTGTCCAGTTAGCATAATTTTTCCCTTCTTGTCAAATCGAGAGCAGTACTATTGACTTTGTCTTCTCTCGTTGATCTGACTCTATATATTATTTCGCTTGTTCCAACACTCGAGTTTATGCATACGAAATCAAATCTGACGCATTTGATTGATACTCGTATGAAAGAATGCTTTTCACGTTTGTGATGCGTCCGTAGACACAATCGCATATGATGCTACATCAGTTAGTGCGGAGCTAAAAACTAGTTCCATACTTTAATTAGCCATTTATTAAACTTTCATTCGCAATATAATGATGGTTGACGTGGTATTTAGTAGATGACAATTAATTTGCTGGAAGACAAGCTATGAGGAGCTTCCCCAAAGCACTGTGCTAACTAATACATTAATTTGGATGTAGGTCAGTCCTTGTATAAAGATACATGTAGGCAGATGTAATTAATAACGTGGTATTCTTTGATTGAGTCAATGAAGACATAAAGAACTTGAACGTACAGTATAAAAGAAAGTAATCACTAATTAAGATATAAAAAACTAAGATATAAAAATCTTCAACCCGATAACGGTCCGAAATAGCTTACAGTAATAGTTAGGTAAAGGACATTACGTTATTAAAAATAGTAATGAACGTGGTCTTCAGATGTCAATGAAACCAAAAAATTGAGGACTAAGTACAAAAAACTTATAAAACTCGATATAAGGATTAATAAACACTTAATAATAATTATGCGACAGATATGGGCTACTATATTCACAAGGGGGGAAAATACACACTGTTGTTAATTCAATGATTGTTCCTAAATGTGCTTAGTCATTTAATTAGAATATTTGGGAGTTTTTTTAGAGTGATTAGCTGATTTTATTGCAGTTCCGCAAATAAAAGTGGGACAATGGACGATTAGCGCCCTAGCTAATCATCCATTGTTCTCAATATATTAAAGGAAATTTAACAAAAATTGATTTTCGGCTTTAGTGTTTATTAAAATCAGTTATACTTTGCAGTATTATTAATCTTTCTTATCAATTCGGAGTCAAAATATGCAATTAAAAGTGGTGAAGAAATTGTTTTCATTTATTTACTTTAATTAATTTCTGATTGTACACTGTACCCAATAAATACTAATTGAGTTAAAATTTCGATTTATTACTGCTTTTTAAATTTTTGAAAGATTGTCTGCTTAGTGTATTGTTAATTTTGAGAGTCATTGTGTTTGCAAACAAGTTTTAAATATACTTCATCATTTATTGTGTTCAAGTTTGCTAAAAAAGAAAGGATATCAGAGTAAATTTTAAGACAAAAGCAAGTTTCTAGAAAAATACATATTTTCGGTATGTCTTCTTTACAATATTTCTAGACAAGAAGAATTTTTCTTCTAAAATGAAAAGAAATTTTTCGAGAGGCATAACTACACAGGTCTAAATTATCTAGTTACTTATCACAGAGGTTAGAGCTGAATGCAGTGTTATAGCATTTAATCATATGAGAGTGCATATATTGGAAACGTATGTCGATTATTTTATTACTTTATTCTGTATTTTAATTGTTCCGAGCTCAGTGTCTTTACCAATTTCCTAGGGAAATAATTTGTTTACTTTGAATTAATGCAGGGCTATTCTATTAAATTTATATCGTTATCTCTTTAAAGCTAAGAGCAATGATACATTGAGACTGCTTGTTTTATAAAGAAAAGTTAAAGGTCACACGGGGCTTAAAAATAATTTATATTCGAAGAGCTGTACATTTTGGTTATGAAATATATTTATTAAAACAGAAATCTATTAAATAAATAATCCGCTGATTGGTGATTTTAATATTACTCTTGTGAGTAAATGTTCGTTGACGAGTTTCAGTAAGATGACAGACAATTAGTGCTTCCATTAAGAATTCTTTTTATATATTCTCCTTCAGTAAGACGGAAGCAAAATGAAATCCATGTCAGAATATTTAAAAAGGGATGATCCCGTCGATACGTCTCCGGCAGAAATTTATGATAATGAAATGATGCTCTGTGTTCATTGAACGTGAAAAAGTAATCAGATCGGCACTACTGGACTTGGGCCTGTAAAAAATGAAGTTGTCAGCTAAATTTCCTCTACTCTCAATAGTCATTTTGTTATGTAATGCAACGTTTTCGAATCAAAGAAGACAATTTCTTAATGAATGAATTCATAATAGGATGATTAGCGCGAGAAATATCACATATCACATTGAAAAGATGCTTATGGACAATTTTTCTAGAAGGCATTTGAGAATATTGGGGCATAAATATACACTGGTGTAAGAAATTAAGGTAATTTGCAGACTTGGTCGATTATGTCTAGAACTACTGTACCGATTTTAATGAAATTTGATATCTACATACATTGATACAATACAAAACAAATAACCATTCAATAATGGTAATACACACGCATGATCGTGCGTAACACTCGTTGGAGTCGGAAGGTATGAAACAGCGGTTGCAGAATAAACAAAAAAATGGGTTAATAGATGGGTTAATAACGGGCATTGTCCCATCTTACAGCTATACAGGTCTCGCAGCGTGATTTCATACTTGAAAAAATGCAGTTTATAATTTCCTGTGGCAATTGGTCCCACTCGTTCAACAACGCTGTTTTCATTCCCTGGATCGTTCTTGGAGGGGTGTTGCGAGTTTCAGTTGCCCTCCCCAGAGAGTCCAGGACATGCTCTATAGGGCTCTATAGGTCTAGAGATCTGGCTGGCCAATCCATCCGGCGAATATCCTCACTCTCTGGAAATTCGTCGACCAGAAGAGCTCTATGTGGCCTCGCGTTATCGTCCATTAAAATGAACTCAGGGCCAACTGCACCCCTGAAAAGGCGAACATAGGGCTTCAAGACCTCATCCCTATACCTCAAACCAGTCACAGTGCCCCTTTAAAGACATGGAGAAGTGTGCAGCCATCCAACATGATTCCTGCCCAGACCATTAAACCTCCTACGCCATAATGGTCGATTTCTTGGACATTGGACGGGAGGTAGCGGGTCCCTGGTTCTCTCCATATGAACGTACGGCGAGAATCGGTGTTTAGGCTGAACCGGGAGTCATCAGTGAAGAGAACGGTTGCCCATTAATCCATACTCCAATCTCTATCCTCTCTGCACCATGATAAACGGATTCTCCTGTTCGTAGAAGTAAGCGGGATGCAAACAGCAGGTCTTCTTGCAAACAACCCTCTCTCATGAATTCTTTTGGAAACAGTCACCCTTGATACACGGGTTCCTGTGGCTGTATACAAGTCACGAGATAGCTGAGAAGCTGTAGCACTCCTGTTACGCCTCGCTATAATCGACAAATGGCGATCTTCTCTGGCCGTCGTGGCTCTTGGACGACCTTGCCCAGGAATTCTCTCGATGGATCCGGTATCCTGGAACTGTTTCCATAAGTTACACACGACGCTGGGCGTTAAATTGAACTCTCTACAAATTTGGACTTGAGATTGGCCTGCTTCTAGCCTCCCCACAATTCGCCACCTCATTCCATCATCTAAACGTTGGTGGTTACTCATTTTTACTGTTGCAATTTGAAGTTAACCGATTGCTGCAAAATAACACCAAGAAATTCGCCGTGGTGTGCTAGCGAACGAAATGCGTCTTAACTTACGCGAGCTTATTGTAGTCTAATATTTGTAGAAGTGCTGTACCCCGTGATCCATCCCCCTGTCACCAATCAGAGGGATTGGCTGCGGGGGCGTTGAACCCTTGGGGTTGAAGGGATCGTCGGGAGAAATCAGTAGTAGGAGTCGGGGTCTGGTAAGATGCAATAGGCTTGCCCACCTCGTGCTCAGAGTTTTGGTTGTAATCTTTTGTTAAATTGTCAATAAATGTTTGTGTCGTTTAGACGACTAGTTTTATCTACCTCATTGTCCCTATGCCAGAGAAAGAACCTCGGTGTAGTGTGAATACACCACATTGTCGCAGTCGCCAGCATTGGCATGTTCAAGGGATGAGTTAGTGTTTATCGTAGGACTGTATCGTAGGACTGTGCTTATCGTAGGAGTGTGTGTAGGTGCAATACCTGAATTAAAGGGAATACCTGTGACTAGTAAAAGACAGGTAAGAAGATTAAAATTTTGATAAGTTAATGAACATTTGAAGTTAAGTTAAGAAAATGTTTAAAGGGTTTAAGAAAGAGGACTTTAAACTTCTTTGCGAAGAAATTGGGGCAGAAGTGATCCCCGATGCGAGAATTTCAGATGTTAAAAATAGTATTATTGAATCCGAGGAATGCAAAAAAGATCCCGAGTTTGTAAAAGGACGGGCAGAGGAAATTTTAGAACAGAGACAAATTAGGGAGGAACAAGAAAAATTAGAAAATGAGAGAAAACACGAAAAAGAAAAATCAGAAAATGAAAGAAAACACGAATTAGAGCTCTCTAGAATTCGGGCTGAGGGAAGAAATGCAGATGAGACAGAAACCAGAGTAACTTCTGAAGGTGGGACTAGTGTAGAAAGTTTAATCAAAAGTATTCGTACTTTAACATTAGCTCTACCAACGAGACCTGAAAATGGGGGTGTATTTTTTGATTCGTTAGAACGCACATTCCTAACCAAAAAGGTACCGGAGGAGTTGAAGGCAGAAATTTTATTAAATTTACTATGAGAAAAAGCCTCTAATTTATTAGTTTATGTTAAACAGGAAGAATTGAACGATTACGAAAATCTTAAATTAATTGTTCTTCAAGAGTATGAGCCAACGCCTCAAAAGTGTTTAGAAAATTTCCGTAAAGCAAAAAGAAATTCAAATGAAACCCACATTCTATTCGTTTCAAGATTAACGACTTCATTAGAATACTATTGCAAATTAAGAAGAGTAAAGACTTTTGAATCCCTTAAGGAACTGATTATAGCAGATAAACTAATAGAAACGTTAGATCCAGAGCCAACCGCTCACATAAGCATAAGACAAGGGGAATTATTTATTTTGCCTTTACAATTAGCCAAAGAATGCGACTTGTATTTTATGTCTAAAGGGAAATCGTTTACGAAACTTGAAACTAACTACCAAAAGGGGATGAATAAGGAAAGAAGTGACAAATATATTCCCCCACCATTACGAAATTATGAAGACCGGAGTTACAATTATAGAACGAAACCAATTAAACATTGTTTTGTGTGTTCATCCACCGAACATTTGGCGAAAAGCTGTTCGAAACAACCTCAAGAGTTTACGAGCCAGCAAAATAAAAAACCGAATAGCAAATCAAGCGAAGAAAGCCCTATAGTAGCGCAAGTTGCCTCCTCATATTTCACTCCTAAACCAGATATTCAAGCTTTGAAATATGTAAGCATTTTAATCGGTGGTAAAAAGATTCCCGCTGTATTAGACAGTGCTACACAGATCACCGTGTTGAAAGATAAACATATTCCGCTTAGTAGCGAAGCGTCACAGTGTAAAATTGTTTTGATGTCCGTGTTTAACGAAAGAGTAGAGGCGAAGTTACATACTATACAGATTGCACTGGCTGATGAAACCTGCAGCCAGATGACGTATCCAATATCAATAGTAGCGGCCTCCAAGGAGAAACTGGCCGCTGAATGCCTGCTACCCCCATATGTGTATGAGCTTCTGAGAACCGAAAACACGATTACGGAGAGGGATACTGAGGACGATGAAATTTATGGGTGGAAGAGGGTTGAATGTCAAACGGGGAATGGGTCCCAAAAAGAGCAGGGAGAAGCAGCGCCGGCTATTACCCCAGTCGGGGAAAGTTCGAATGCCGAAGAAAAGCTGAATATTTATGTGGTGGAAAGTGAGACCAAGAAACAAAGCGTAGGGAAAACAGACGCAAATAAAGAATACAATGAAGCGGGGAGTCAAAAGGGTGATATGGAGACTCAACTTTCGGAAGCTGCGAAATTGAAATTAGAAGAAATTAAATGTGAAACCTCCAGAAAGTAAGAAAAGATGTAAAATGTGGAAAAGGAAATTTATTTATGGTTGACGATTTGATTTATCACAAAGATAAGGTCGTAGGAGAAGCTGTTTCGCAGTTAGTGTTGCCAAAGGGGAGACGTTTGCAAGTATTAAAATTAGCACACAAATCTATATTCGGAAACCATATGGGCTTAAAGAAGACGCGAGAAAGAATCAGATTAAGCTTCTATTGGCCAAACATGACTCAAGACATTGCAGATTTCATAAAAACTTGTGAGAATTGTCAGTTAAGAAAACCTGAGAGGGCCAGTGATAAAATTCCTATCTCACCCGTGGTAAGGCCAAATTTACCGTTTGAGGTAGTCAATTTAGACATAATTGGACTTCTAGAACCACCATCTGCTCGAAAGCATAAATATATTCTATGTTTACAGGACCAGCATTCAAGGTGGCCGGCAGCAGTGCCATTACGGTCTATAACTGCAAAAACAACGTGTGATGCTTTATTAGAGATATTTTCTAGAACAGGAATTCCTAATGTTGTGGCCAGTGATCAGGGCACCAACTTTATATCTCAGTTGACCCAGGAATTTCTTAAACGTTTGGGCTCGCATACTAGATTTTCCAAGCCTGAATACGCAGCTAGTAATGGACTGGTTGAGCGGTATAACCAAGTTATCAAAAACATGATGCATCACATAATTAGAAGCAACCCATCGAATTGGAATAAGCATATACCCTTTTTGTTATTTGCCTAAAGAGAAGTACCCAACTGCACGACAGGGGTTTCTCCATTTAAATTGATGTATGGAAGAGAAGCCCGTGGTCCGTTAGCAGGATTAAAATTGAGTTGGGCAGGGGAGATACCCATTTTGTTAGGACTAAATAAAACTGTTGCAGAATATTTGCAAGACCTAAAAATTAACTTAGAAAAAGCCGCTGAGCATGCTTCCTTTTCTGCAGCTGACAAACAGAAAGCTTACGCAAATTATTTTAATCGACGTACACGGATTAAAGAATTTAGTATTGGGGAGCAGATGTATTAGGGTCGTTCGAAAAAAACTTTTTTTTAATTTCAGATCGCTAGAGTGCACAAAAGTTGCCATTGGTATAGACGTGAAAAAATCACTAATTATTATTCTTTATTAATTTGTCTTCCGGTCGCGCAATGCCATCGAAGTTAGCAAAAAATTGTGAAAAACCTTAATTTTTCATAATTTTTTTAAGCACGCCAGATGGTTTTAATTGCGTTCCTATACCATCAATTAACTACTAAAAGTATGTAAAATCAATATATATGCACTTATTATACATTTGTTTCATATCTTGCGGTCGCGCAACATAGTACAAAATGAGTAAATTTAGTAGTTTTTGCAAAATTTCAAAATTTGACTGTTTAGTACATTTTAATCATACGACTTATAGAGATGCTATAGTTTAATTCTATTACAATAATATATTTAAAATCCAAGCATATCAGATAAACTTTGATATTCAAGTGGAATTCGGTCGCGCAGCTTCGTCAAAAACAGCAGAGTAGCCTACTATCGAGAGGCGAGGCGTACGTGGCGAATGCCGTGCCGTGACGAGTGACCGATATGGCGTATCGGATCGCGCTACGGCTCCTATTGCTTCAAGAGTACTGCAAGATGTTAGGTTTATTAATGAATCAGATACTTCTTATGTTGTAGACAAGAGTAAAGTCCGAAGAGAAAAAACTTGTGTGAGAGCTAGTTTGCAAAGTGATATAAGTTTAGAAATTTATGGTCTTTACTTTGATGGACGAAAAGACAATAAATTGTCAATTGTAAAAACTGGCAGAAAACACTTTAGCAGAACCTATAAGGAGGAGCATTACTCTTTAATTCAGGATCCAGGCTCCACTTACATAGGACACACTTGTTCTTCTTCAAGCTCAGCAACCGACATAGCCAAAAGCATCAAGTCTTATTTATCAGAAAATGGCTTTTTACTTGATAAATTGGAAGTTGTTGGATTTGACGGTACTGTTATTAATACGGGCTTAAGAAATGGTGTAATTCGACAAATAGAGATACATGTGGGAAGACCTCTACAATGGAGTATTTGTCTTCTCCATTACAACGAACTGCCATTCCGCCACCTTTTCCAACACTTAGATGGAAATGTAACAGGCCCAATAGGATATTCCGGACCGATTGGAAAGGCCCTACCTGATTGTGAAAGATTAACAGTTGTTGATTTTAATCCTATTGATTGTGAGATTCCAAAGTTGACAAGCGTATTCTTAGCAAGGACCAATTGTACTTGCTTGAGATATCAGAAGTCATCAAGTTAGGACATTGTTCAGAAGACTTTGTAGTACGTGATCCTGGCCCAATGTCACATTCAAGATGGCTTACTACTGCAAACCGAGTTTTGCGCCTCTACATCAGTGTGTCAAGCCCTTCTGAAAATCTGAGAGAAATTGTCACAATCATTCTCAAATATTATATGCCTATGTGGTTTGCCATAAAAATAAACCGCAAATTCACAGATGGGCCTAGACATGTTTACAAAACTATTGAATCTACAAGGTACTTACCAGAAGAGCTGCTTCAAGTTGTTGATCCCGTTTTACAAAGGAATGCTTACTTTGACCATCCCGATAATTTACTTTTGGCTATGGTAACTGATGAAATAAACCATATCCGAGAGCTGGGCTTTAGGCGTATCACAAAGGCAAAGCAAGCAATATCTGAAAGTGACTTTATCAGAATCTTTAAACCACCAAACCTAAACTTTGAAGCTAAAGACTATACCGAAATTATTAAATGGAACCACTACCTGACTCTTCCTCCACTGTTAAGAACATTGACTAATGAAGAGATAAAACAGTATGTGAGCAATGACTTTAAGCCTGTTATAATTATAGATGCTTTCCCATGCCATACACAGGCAGTTGAAAGATGCGTTAAGCTAGTGACCGAAGCTTCAAGTAAAGTGTGTGGACACAGTTCCAGAGACGGATATATTAGAACCACATTACTGTCACGCTCAGCGATGCCAACTTTTTCACACAAATCCGAACTTCGATGTTTATCGATAGATAAAGGCTAGAAAGGAAACATAAAGAGAGAGAAAGCGAAATAAATTTGTACATATTGTAAATAACACACCCTACATTGGATGGTTGGTTGGGTAGGGTGTGGGTGGAACTCGAAGTGCAGCCACCTCCCCGTGGTGAGTTCTGGGTCGTTTTGTAAACAAAGTGAGCGAAGAGCTGCACCAACAATTGAATATCGAAACAAAAAAATTACCAAATATTTACTATTAGAAAATTTCTAAATTATCTGAAAGGAAACATTGTCAAACAAAATTGTCAGACAACGATAATGGCTGCTACCGGCTGCGAGCGCATCGCTGGCATTCGTCACGTACGCCTCGCCTCTCTGTCCAGGTAGGCTACGGTGCTATTTTTGACGAAGCTGCGCGACCGAATTCCACTTGAATATCAAAGTGTATCTAATATGCTTGGACTTTTAATATAATATTCTAATAGAATTAAACTATAGCACCTCTAAAAGTCGTATCATTAAAATGTACGAAACAGTCGAACTTTGAAATTTTGCAAAAACTACTAATTTTACTCATTTTGTACTATGTTGCGCGACCGGAAGATATGAAACAAATGTATAATAAGTGCAAATATATTGATTTTACATACTTTTAGTAGCTAATTCATGGTATAGGAACGCAATTAAAACCATATGTCGTGTTTAAAAAAATTTATGAAAACTTAAGGTTTTTCACAATTTTTTGCTAACTTCGATGGCATTGCGCGACAGGAAGACAATTTAATAAAAAAATAATAATTAGTGCTTTTTTAACGTCTATACCAATGGCAACTGTTCTGCACTCTAGCGATCTGAAATTTAAAAAAAAGCTTTTTTTGAACCACCCTAAGGTGTATCTTTTAATTCCTCACTCTGCAAACAAATTATATGATAGGTGAACAGGACCAGGCGAGATTATTGAAAGATGTAATCTACATTCTTATAAAGTAAAACTTGCGGATGGGAAAGTAAGGCATGTGCATGTGAACAAAATAAGGCAGTACCATCCCAGAGTTCAAGCTGTAGGTGTAGTATTTGAAAATGAGGAAGAATTTGGAGAAATCCATCCAACACCTAATTCGTATAATGTAAATATTGAAGATATTTTTAAACAGTTTGAATGCGCACATTTAAATAAAACCCAGGTTGGAGAATTGTTGACTTTACTGAGTAAACATCATATGTTGTTTACGGGAAATGTGAAAATTGCGAAAGTGGGAACACATAAAATTCGCTTGAAACCGAGCGAAGAAAGGAAGAAACCTTTTGTATATAGAATTCCCGAATCACCAAAGCCGAAGGTAGATGAGCAAGTTAAAGAGCTCTTAGTCTTAGATTTGATTGAAGAATGCGATGATGAGATAGCATACCCAGTTGTGCGTGTTAACAAAAACGATGGAGGAATGCGGTTATGTGTCGATTTTAGAGTCTTGAATATAGTAACGATAACAGATGATTTTCCCATGGAAGAGACAGCCGATTTAATTAATTCTATTGGTAAAGCCAACGTGATAACGACATTAGATTTATTAAAGGGATATTCGACCATTCCGATGGACCTAGAAAGTAAAAAATTGACACCATACAAGACCCATAGACAGCAATACAGATTTTAAGTCATGAGTTTCGGATTGAAGAATGCATCTGCGACTTTTCAGAGAGTTATGAATATAGCTCTTTCCTCATACCGAGACTTTGCAAGAGCATATATCAATGACATTGCGATTTTCTCTAAGGACTGGAAAACTCACTTGATACATTTAGATTCTGTGCTTGCTAAACTTAGAGAGTTAAATTTTACGGTGAATGTGAAAAAATGTGCTTTCGCTAGACCCGAAATCAAATACTTAGGTCATATAATTGGATCAGGCAAACACAGAACAGATCCGGATAAAGTTAAAGCCATAGAACAATTGCCTAGACCCAAGACAAAGAAAGAACTCCGTAGTGTGCTGGGACTATGTAATTACTACCATGAGTACATTCCTAACTATGCAGAGTTAGCCTTCCCACTTACGGAATTAACGAAGAAGAAGGTTCCTGACATTATACCTTGGTCAGATGCACACGAGTCTTCTTTTCATAAACTGAAGACTGCATTGATGAATGCTCCTTCACTCTTCACGCCTATTCTTGGAAGACCGTTCATCATCTACTCAGATGCCTCGCAGGTTGGGATAGCGGCTTGTTTAGCGCAGAGGTTTGAAGAAAGAATTTATGCCATTTCTTATGCAAGCCAAAAATTAACCCAAGCCCAACTAAATTGGTCAACGATCGAACGTGAAGCATTTGCGATCGTTTGAAGTCTCAAGAAATTTGAAACGTGGATATTTGGAGCAGAGATCGAATTTTATACAGATCATAATCCCCGCTGCCCCGCTGCAGCGCTGGGTTTTTGCACTACAAAAGTATAATATAACTATGAAACATTGTTCAGGGGCAAAGATGCCTAACGCGGATGCCTTATCCCGTTTATTTTGATGTCAATAGTTACAGGACTCTGGAACTAACTGACTCACAAAGTTTAGTGAAGTGCACTATAACTAACTATTGTGTTCCCAAAACATTTCTACGTGTCATTGAGAAATTCTTTTATAATACTAACCTTCTAATTTCTTAGTGTTTTACAGGATCCCTGTAAAGAAATTGTGTGTGATGTCTTCTATACGTCTGTCGAATTCCCATAGTAGTATGCTATTTTTGTTTACTAGAAAAATTTGTGAGTAAGTGCTGAATCAGTATTTTCATACTTATAATTAATTTTCTTTTAAGGTGTTATATAAGTGTTTAAGTGGTATTTTATTAATTTGAATGTTAGAAATTAGGTCAAACATTACTAATTGTCAGATTAGTGTTTGTTGTTTTTGAACCCCTAACACTTATCTTGTGTGGGGGGTGTAGTGTAATGTTTGTAGAAGTACTGTACCCCGTGATCCCTCCCCCTTTCACCAATCAGAGGGATTGGCTGCGGGGGCGTTGAACCCTAGGGGGTGAAGGGATCGTCTGGAGAAATCAGTAGTAGGAGTCGGGGTCTGGTAAGAAACAACAGGCTTGCCCACTTCGTGCTCAGAGTTCTGGTTGTAATCTTTTGTTAAATTGTCAATAAATGTTTGTGCCGTTTAGACGACTAGTTTTATCTACCTCATTGTCCCTATGCCAGAGAAAGAACCTCGGTGTAGAGAATACACCACACTTATAAAGCCTGTTTCTCTACTGGCTCCGCCTACACACACGTGTACGCTTATGTATTTGACGTACAAGATTTACATTTTTGTCTAGAAGCAGTGGTTTTACATTTAGTTCAGGTCTTTTTATGAAATTGAATAAAATATGCAAATTCTCTTAATTTATTTCACCAGTGTATATGAGCCTGAAATACGTTATAGAATGAATAAAAATACATCTCGTACTTGTTAGACAGCAAGGACAGGTTTTATCAAATATCTTATGTGGTTAATCACACGATTAAATATATGTCATGTTTGCTCTTGATCTTGAAAAGTTCTATTTAAGCTTTACTAGCTTGATTTGAATAATGATTATAACTTTGTAAATATATATTCTTTCTAAAGCACGTTCATTTACGTTTTATCATTGAAAATTTTTAACCGCTTAAAGCGATGCGTTGTATTTATGAAATTTCATTCAAGTGAGTTCACAAAAGTTTCAGTTTATACTTGAATACTGTGCCGCCGATCAAAGCTAGCTGTTCAAATATTCTGATTACTTTATCTTTGAGTCTCTAGGAAAATTTATCTCAAATAACTATTTTATCAGTGAGTTTCCCAAAAATAACTGTTTCGCATAACTCTTTAATGTTAGACGTGCCACCTTTAGAGTATATAATTAATTATTTCTGACCAAATTTCAAGAAATTTTCCTAGTTCATAAATTTTGAGTATAGAAAAAAATGTATAATACTAACAGTTTTGAAGTTCGTCAAAGTAATAGTTTGTCAAAATATATCAAAGAATTTTCTTGCGAATTATAAAGTTTATATTTAGAGTCAAAATCTGAAATATTTAAGAAAGTAACAAGTATTTTTTGTTTACTTAATGGTAGTCTAACACTTTTTATTATTTAGTTGCAATTTATATTTTTATTTTTCTTAATATTAATCTACCTTTGCCTAGATATTTAAAAATCTGACCTTAATTCAACACATGAGGTTGGAAAAATATTTAATTCAAATTATGAGAAAAATAAATTGTGTTTAAGTATTTATAAATCGATATTGTTCCGAAACATAACTCACGAGAAATGCTTTATTTATTATACATTCATAAACTTATTAAATAATTAGAAATGTCCATTTATTGAAAATCATGGAGTATAAAAAGACTAAAGGAAGTTAGTTCTCTAATAAATTTATATATATATATATATATATATATACAAGATCTGTCTATTAAATTCCAGGACTGGGGCTAATACAACGGGAAGAATAATAAAAAACATATATACGTTTAATAGTCGTCAAAATAATTACCTCCGGCACACACACACTTTTGTGCACGGCGGTACAAATTCAGGAAACACGCTTTGTAGTCCTTTAAAGATATGATTCGAAGTTGAGCGGTTACGCTATTCTTTATGACCTGTACGTCCTGAAATCGATGCCCTTTCAGAGCAGTCTTAAGTTTTGGGAACAAGAAAAAGTCAGGAGGTGACAAATCAGGAGAATACGGAGGAAGATTAACCTCTACAATTTCTTGTTTTGCCAAAAAGCGCTTCACATTGAGAGCACAGTGGGGCCTCGCGTTTTAGTGTTGTAGGAGCCAGCTGCCTTTATCCATATTCGGTCGCACACGGTGTACTAGTTTAACTAACCGATGCAAAACAGCTTCGTAGTACTCTTTGTTGACAGTTTGATTAGGTGGCACAAACTCGTGATGGATCAGTCCATGTGCATCAAAGAATGCAAGCAACATGACTTGGACTTTCGACTTCTGGAAACGGAATTTTTTCTGTCTTGGAGAAGATGGTGATCTCCATTCTGCACTCTGCCTCTTTGGTTCGGGATCGTAATGGTAACACCAGGATTCGACGCCTGTCACGATCGATTGCAGAAACAACGGATCTCGGTCAGCTGCGTCGATTAACTCCACACAAACTTCCATTCTGCGTTGCTTCTGATCGTCTGTCAAAAAATGCGGCACAAGCCGCGAACAAATCTTTCTCTTTCCCAAATTCTCGGTCGAAATCTTGTCTTAATTTATTTCACCAGTGTATAAATTATTATATATACACTGTTATATAATTTATTATTATATATACACTATTATATAATTTATTTCACCGTATCCTTGCCCATATTTAACTCGTCCGCAAGCATCCTAAGGGTCTTTCGGCGATCTGCAGTCACCAAAGCGTGGACTTTTGCGACCTCATTTTCTGTTCGTTTTGTGGTGGATCGCCCACTGCGCTGGTCATTTTCCGAACTTTCCCTGCCACCGTGAAAGCGTGCATACCATTCGAAAGTACGGGAGCGGGACATAGCAGTATCTCGATATGCAATTTTCAGTAAATCGTAGGTTTCACTCGCCGTTTTCCCAATTTTGAAACAAAACTTGATATTCACTCTTTGTTCCATCACCGACCGTAACACGCACTCTAATGAACCACCTCCGTTTACCTTCTCCAAACAGGAAATGCTGACGCAATCACTGCGCATTTTACCCCCATCGCGCCTCATTGGTTACGCTATCACATCCACATGATGACGCGTCCCTACGCATTTTCATTCATTATCTAGACGTACAGTCCTGGAATTTAATAGACACACCTTGTATATATACATATATATATATATATATATATATATATATATATATATATATATATATATATATAACAGACATTTTAAACTACTTAAGTTTCTCTTTTTATCACTATTATCCAGTGAAGGGATGAAATATTTTTCTGCTATTTAAATAGTACTAATTAGAAACTATAGTTTTTTATATTGAAGAAGAATTCAGGTCCATTGATTTTAGATCTGCACGATTAGACAATGAGTCAAGAAACATAAATTTATATACAGATGAACAATTTTATCTTTAATGATCAATGTATACGTTTGCCTCTATCAATGGAAGAGTCTTTAATATATGCTTAACATGTGATTAAAGTTATTTATTATCTATTATTTGTACCTTATTACATTTATATATCATCTTCTATCAACTGTTAGCGAACTAGTAATAGTGACAATCCCATCTAATGCTATTTAATATTTTTAATAGATATAAGAGGCTGAGTGTTCCTACTGTGTAATACATATATATATATATATATATATATATATATATATATATATATATATATGTATATTTTTTCCTGTATTAGGTTGAATCTGTTGTGCTTCAGAGTATTTCTTGAGTTGACCCACATGATCTCTTTATCAAGATATTTGATCAAGTTCATCACTACTCAGAACTCCCCAGTTTTCTTAGATCTCTATCAATTCTAATGATTATTTCTTTTCATAATACGCTATCTCTGATTTCTTCATAAATATAATACATGTGTTATATTGCATATTTTTCTAATTTTCCTTATCATGAATTGTACAGTAATGTGTTTGCTACTTCCTCATTTTTTAACAATCTTGTGAAGAGATCTTATAAAGTGATCACATGTTTCAATTTAAAGAAAATAATTTCAGCATACTTAAATTTTTAAAATAATGGGATATTTTATCGTAGACGTCTTTGTGAAAAGGGGTATGGATTGGAAAAGATTTTACTTCTGGAAATAGATGTTGATGAAGTAATTATGACCATACATACATCGTGTATGACCATAGCTATATTTCAATTTAAATATGATAGATCAAATTTGACCATATTCCCAAACTTTAAAAGAAACTAGTAAAATATACTAAAGTCAAAAATAAAGACTAATAAATAATTGGTTTGAAAAACTTCATTCCTGGTGAGAAACTATTATGGGAGTTTTTTTAAAAATTGTCTCCCGAATCTAAACGAATATTTTTATTTATAATTTTATTTTATTTTCAAAAATGCAGTATTTCAGGGATACTGATAATAAGATAACCAACTTCTTTGTTAGCTTAAAATTAATTATTATTATTATTATTGTTAAAATTAATTTTAACTTCCCTCACAAACAAGCATGTTATAATCCACAGCGTAATTTTTTCATATATCATCAGTTTCTTTAAACCCCTTCACCATTTTATCTTTTGTGTAATTCTAATTACTTGTTTTTTATTTGGATATTTTAATGTTCCTACGAATATCATATTAAGAGATAAAAAAAAATCAAAGATTCTTGTTGATCGTAAACTGATTTAGGGCTTGAAACTTCATACGGAGATATCGTTCATATGAATAGTCTCGAACAACTGTGGTTTATTTAATCAGTGAATACTTTCTTCAGTAATATTACAACTGATTAATATCCAGAAAAAATATTATAGCATTTCTTGAATTGCATTTTAATGCTGTTGTTGTTGTTGTTGTTACATATGGCCGACTGGAACTTAATCCATACAAGTTTGGCAACTCACCCAACATTAAAAAAATATAAAAACACATGACAACAAAAAAGAAACCACAAGATACGATAAAAAAACGACCAAAAGGCCTTAAAACCAGTTAAAACATTAAGTTCTAGGATAAAAAGTTAAAAGCCAGAAGCACAATTGTTGCCGCATGTGCGCCACTGAAGAGAAGCGAAAATATTCACGCATGCGCAATTCCTGAGCTGACTAAGCCGAACTTCAGTTGACTACTAGACGCTGTAAGGTTAACAGCAACAACCAGAAGTGGGTAATTAATATTTATCTCGACACCCACAATTGCTTCAACTCAATTCTATTCAGCTGTCTTGTATGATGTACATAGCATGTGTAACGTCCTTTTAAATAAAAAGAAGAAAAAACAGCTGTTGACACAAAAAACTAAAGAGGTCCCTACACTTGATTAATTCATAGCCTTTTTAGAACAACGGAAAGCAGTCTTGTTAGCTGTAGAGAGGAATTTTATTCCCGATGGAAAAATAATGATGAAAAAATCCATTAATTTCGTTTCTAAATCCAAAACTTTATTGACAAACCAAAACAGTGATAATAAAAGCTGTATAATTTGTCCTAAAAAGAATCCTCATCCTATTTACAGATGTGCAAAATTTCTACAATATTCTCTTGGTAATGGATACGAAATTGTTAGGATTCATAGTCGTTCGAATTATTTTTGTAACTGTGGAAAGCATTCTAAATCAATTTGTAGACATGCTGACGCTTGTGTGAAAGTGGAGCTGGTCGAAAGTAAAAAAATGTCAGCAGCGGATTCAGAAGTAAAAAATCAAAAAGAAATCTCGTCTGTCGCAATAAATTCTTCCACTTCTCAAAACACTGTTTTAACAAGCATTTCTAATCAAAATTAAAAGAATGTTTTATTATCTACGGGCATAATTTGGTTGCAAAATAAAGTTGGAACATTAATATAATGTAATTTATTTTGGTTAAAATGTAAATGTATATAAAATGTAGATATATATAAAATGTAGATGTATATAAAATGTAGATGTATTTTTGATAGCGCGTCAAATGTTAATATATTGTCCAGAAAAACGAGTGATTTCCTTGGTATTGGATTAGAAAAGGTACAAACTTCGGTTTCTGGATTAAATTCAAGAAAACAAAATTTGAAAGGGAAATTGACGACTTTCATCTTGAATGAAAACGGAAGTTTTGTGGAACCTATTGAGTTCTTAGTTACTGACAAGATTACGGGGTTAACGCCCCGTGTTAATTTAGATATTTCAAAATTAAAAATTCCCGGATTCTTGAAATTAGCTGATCCTAGTTTATTCGAAGCCAAAGAGATTCATGTGTTATTAAATGCAGATATTTTTTGTAGAATAATGAAAGATAATCTTTATAAAGTGAATGAGGAATTACTGTTTAAGGAAACTGAATTTGGGTAGGTCGCAGGTGGAAGACTCGACGAAATCAAAACTAATAATGTAGCATCGTGCTTTCTTCTTAAAGACGATAGTTCTGTAGAGGACACTTTGAAACAATTTTTGGAACTCGAATCTCTTGGCATAAAAGATGATCCTTACTTTCGTGAAGACGATCAGGCCATGGCAATCTTTGAACAAACAGTCAGATACAAAAATGGCCGATATACAGTGGAATTGCCATTACGTAAAGATTGGAAACAACTTTCAGATAATCTTTCGGTAGCAAAACAGCGATTCCATAATTTGTGGAGAAGGTTTCAAAAAAATTCGGAACTTTATTCACAGTACTCGGACATGATTCAGGATTATTTTAACCAAGGAATAGTTGAGAAAGTCGAAAATTCTGAAATAAACAAAGACAAATCAACATATTATTTGCCCCACCAAGCCGTAAAAAAGGTAGGTCGGGATTCGACTACAACACGTATAATATTTTACGCAGCATCGCACCAGCTAATGAACTGTCCTTAAACGACTGCTTGTGGCAGGGTCCAATCTTATATCCAAACCTTCTAGATGTGCTTATCAACTTCAGACTTAATCGAATTGCAATATTATCTGATATACGTCAAGCCTTCCTTCAAATTTGCCTGGAAGAAAACCATAAAGATGCTGTACGTTTTTTGTGGACTGACAGTAACCCACGTATTGACAAAAGGCGAAACCTGCAAATATATCGATTCAACAGGGTACCCTTTGTGGTCAACGCTAATCCGTTCCTGTTAGCGGCTACTGTTAAACATCACATTGCTAAGTATAAAGATGAGTTTTGCACAACTGTACAACATCTAGATTCTTTCATGTACGTTGATGACTGGATCACAGGACAAGACACTCGTGAAGAGACACTTCTTATTTACAGCTGTGCCAAAAATATTATGAAAGAAGCAGGGATTGTAATGCGAAAATGGATCTCCAATGACGCTACGTTGATGAGTCAGTGGGCTGCAGAAGGTTTCGAGACATATCCAGTTGAAAATTCTGTCAGCTTGGGAACCAGCAAGACGAAAGTACTGTGTATGGCTTGGCAAACTCAAGAAGATTGTCTGACTATTGGCACAAAAGGTCTACTAGAATTCATTTCGGGTAATGAAAATACTAAAAGATTTATTTGCAAACCATTGGGAAAATCTATGACCCATTGAGTTTATTTACACCCTTTAAAATAAGAATGAAATGCCTCATTCAGGAACTCTGGTAAAAGAAAATCACATGGGATGAAAATTTACTTCCAGAGATTAAAGAAGAGTGGACGGATTGGTTCAAGGAGTTGTCGCTCTTAAATGAGCTCAGAGTCCCGAGATTGGTACTAGATTCTACGAGAGAAGATAATGACGTCATAGAAATCCATACCTTTTGTGACGCTTCCAAATTTGCATATGGAGTTTCAGTTTATGTGAAAGTTAAAAAACAAAGTAAGGTACTTGTAAACCTCGTAACCTCTAAAGTCAGAGTAGCACCATTGAAGAGAGTTACGTTACCTCGGCTCGAGCTTCTGGGTGCTTTGGTAGCAGCTCGCTTTAGTTCAAAGGTTCAAGAAATCATCAGTCAGAAAAGGCAATGCATTGTGTTTCATTGGACAGACTCCAAAATTGTTTTATTTTGGATCAAAGGGTCTTCAAAAAGATGGAAGCAATTCGTGGCGAATCGAGTTGAGGAAATCACAAGGTTAACAGATCCGGATACGTGGTATCACTGTGATGGATAAGACAATCCTCCAGACCTCTTGTCCAGGGGTCTTAAACTGAATTGCGTCTACATAATGAAAAATGGTGGAATGGACCTTCTTTATTACAGTCTGGTGAACTCGTAGAAATTGATGATGAATGTCCAGTACCGAATGAAGAAGAGTATTTACCAGAATTAAAATCTAAAGACTCTAATGAAAACACTTTATTGCCTTTAAATTCTGAAAACGCAATTTTTGATTATCTAGTTAACCGTAATAGCAAATTTTTAACAATAGTTCAAATTCTGAGTTTTCTTTTTAGGTTTGTGAATAATTGTAGGAACCCTAAGAAAAAAGACAAGGTTCCCTAGGATCGGATGAGATCTCAGAAGCTGAGGAGTTTATAGTCAAACAACTTCAAAGTGAGGAATTCTCTGCAGAAATCTCATCCCTCAAATCCCGTGGTAGTATTCCTAATAAAAGTAAGATTTTAAATTTGTCACCAATTTTAGACAGTAAAGGTATCTTAAGGGTGGGAGGCAGACTAGAGAATTCCCAGCTGTCATATTCAAATAAACACCCTATATTATTCCCTTCTAAAGGTAAGTTAATTGAAATTATCGTAAGATATCATCATGAGAAGTATTTTCATCTTGGACCTCAACATTTACTGTTTCAGGTTAGGCAAAAATATTGGCCCATTCATGGAAGAAATTTGTGCAAAAACATCGTGCACAATTGTGTCATTTGCTTTAAAGACAATCCCAAGGAGTGCTCGCAACAAATGGGCAATTTGCCAACGCAAAGAATAACACCCGATAAAGTTTTTAATTCAACTGGAATTGATTTATGCGGGCCATTTTTGATCAAAAATAGATATCAGAGGAAAGGTCCCGAAATAAAAGTTTATGTTTGCATATTCATATGTCTAGTAACAAAAGCCATACACCTCGAAATAATCAGTGATTTAACTTCACAAGCTCTAATAAACTCACTGAAAAGATTTATTTCGAGAAGGGGAAAATGCCATAATATATTCTCTGATAATGGGACAAATATGGTAGGGGCTAATAGAAAACTTAGAGCTTTATTTACCGGGTGTAAAAAAAATTACCGACGATTTGAAAAATCGATTAAAGAAAAACGGATGGTGATAGAAATGCACGGTTTGCTGCATTCTGCTTAGGTAACCAGGGAATTTATTCTCACCAATTTTCAAAATCAGCTAGAAAGTTCGTCAACAGATGGCGCTGCTGACTGGGAAAATTATAAAACCATGTTTTCAAAGCAAGAAGCATACGCAAAGTGGCAAGGATTGGCCTCCCTATTCGCCAGATTTGACGCCATACGATTTTTTTCTTTGGGGGTACTTGAAAGATCACGTGAATCGTCATAATCCACAAACTGTAGATGAACTGGAACAATACATCCCTGCTGCTTGTCAGAACATTCAAACTGAAATGTTTGCATGGGCGTATGCGAATTTTGACCTCAGACTGCACCACATTGTTGCTGCAACCGGTGGTTATTTTGAAAACATTGTTTTATATTTTTTCCAGTCAGCAGCACCACCTGTTGACAAACTTTGTAACTAATTTTGAAAATTGGTGAGAATAAATTCCCTGCATACCTAAGCAGAATGCAGCAAACCGTACATTTCTATCGCCTTCAGTTTTTCTTTAATTAATTTTTCAAATCGTCGGTCATTTTTGAGACACCCGGTAAATTTGTTCAAGACAAAGAGGAATCTTTATTTGCCTTTTTCGCGGAAGAAAACATAGAGCGGTCTTTTATTCCCCCTAGAAGTCCAAATTAGGGAGGCCTCTGGGAGGCAAATATAAAGGCATTTAAATATCACTTCCACGTGTTGCTGGGAATTCAAAATTTAATTATGAGAGTAGAATAGTCGAACCGCCTCTTTAATTAGAGACGGTTCGACTATGGCCGTCTTCCAAGCATTAAGGCGATTTTGAGACAAATCGCCTTAATGCTTGGCAAAGAAATATAAGTTGGTACAAATAATCTGGAAAAGATGGAGCCTTTCATATTTAAATAGTCTACAACAAAGAAAGAAATGGGTAGTTAATAAAGAAAATTTAAAAATAGGGAATATGGTTTTGATAAGGGAAGAAAATCTCCCACCGTGTAAATGGTTATAGGGGCGAATAATATTACATATATATATATATATATATGTAAAAAAATAGAATTGTTAAGTTCTTGCATGAGCACATGGCAAGGCCGAGCGGGTACATGTTGCCGCATGTGCCACTGAAGAGAAGCGAAAATATTCAAGCATGCGCAATTCCCGAGCCGACTGAGCTGAACTTCAGTTGACTACTAGACGCTGTAAGGTTAACAGCAACAACCAGAAGTGGGTAATTAATATTTATCTCGACACCCACAATTGTTTCAACTCAATTCTGTTCATCTGTCTTGTATGATGTACATATCATGTGTAACGTCCTTTTAAATAAAAAGTAGAAAAGACAGATGTCGTCCGTCGAACTTTATTTTATGCGTTCTGAAAATTAGCGAAGAGCGATTTGAATTGATTCACAATAATTGAAGACCGTGAGATCAGGACATAAATTCTCTGGCCCCCCCAATAGAAAACACACAAATCACAATTCCGCAGTAAGTTAGAGTCTGGTTTCAAGCAGAGAAGTAGGTGAGCTTTATTCATATTTTCATTCTCACATAAGGTGCAAACGCTGGAACTCACAATCCCTATTTTGACCAGATGTTCAGCAAAACAGTTTTACCCTGTTCTTAGTCTAAAATTGACCACGGCCTCTTTACGTGTTTTATGACTAAATTTTATCCAGTCATCCCCAATAGAAAAGTAATGCATTTTAATGTTTAAATGTTCATTATGGGCTTTGTTTCGTGACCAAAGTATGTTATGGAAGAATACAACTATTATATTATACTTTTGAGAGTTGAAACCATGCTGCTATAAAAATGATCATTTTGAGGTAAGAGGGATTCTTAGAAGTTAAGATATTATAATAAACATTGAAACTAATCCTTAAATATTTAAAAAGATAATCATTGCATTTATTTTTTAAATTTCGTTATATATTTGAACAGTAAGATTAAAACAGTGCAAGGAAAATATATTGAAGATATTTTATGTCCTTAGATATTAGACGCAAATGTAACAGTAGTATTTATATAGAGTTAAAATATAGTTGTTTTAACAAGTAATTATTCAGTTTATTACTGATCTCTGTCAATAAACCCCCTCTATTCTTCAGAAAACAGTCTCTAAAATCTATTTTTAATTTAAATGTACTACAATTCTTTTGCTCGTTTCGCGAGCTTAATGAAATATTTTCACTGAAGTTTTGGTTGACTGCCGCGAGAGATTTACTTACGAAATTTTTAAGACAGATAATTAAATATTTAACATTGACAGTAATATCAGGTCTACTATATTTATTAGTTAGTTCATGAAGTTCAGGCACTTTTTAACTATTTCTACTACAATTTTCATTTAAAGAATCAAAGCTAATAAATCGAAAATGTTCCTCGAAACTCTTAAAATAATTTCCGTTTTAATTTTCTGTATATTTTATATTTCATTAATGGATTGCTGTTTAAGTTAAAAAGATTGGGGAGCTAAAATCAATTGAGTCTTTTTTATGAAATATCGATAAAAATTCAGTTAATAACATAAATGACAAAGAACAAGTCTATGAATATCATGTTATGTGCCGAGTTAATACGGGGTCACACTGAAATTTTTGAGATACGGGTAAATGGTACAAGTTAAACTTACCAACTCTACATAGTTCAACGTAGTTCTACGTAGTTCAATTCCAAAATCAATGCACTTTTCTAGGCGAATTTTCCTAAGATTAAATGCCTCAAGCCATCCATCTCTTGGAATAGATGAAAATAGGCTTTTATAGCCCCATCAATCTTATCTTTGGAATGAAAACGAAGCCCGTGTAATTTTTTTTAGAATAAAAAATAACAAAAAGTCACACATAGCAAGACCAGGAAAATTTGGATCTGTTCTATCACACATTGATGTCTTTTTGTTCAAGAAATTCGACTGTAATCCATGCTGTATGAGAAAATGCACTGTCAAGGTGAACCATGAGTTCCAAAACATTCCCCTGTTGAAGTATTTCTGGAAGCCACTTAATGGTGTATCAGTTAGCTGTAGCTGCCTTCTGTCCCTCTAGCTTTAGGGATTTGACTAGCCGTGTACTTCTGAAGAACACGGCATACATTACCTTTTACACACAGTATATACACTCATGGACAAAAAAATTAGCGCCCCAAGAAATAATTGCGGGATCGTAACGAAACTTGCAATGAAGGTACATGTCGGGGAGATATGCAAATGATTAAAAATGCAGCGTGATTGCGCATTACGTATAGCCAGTAGAGGGCGTTGAACATCGTACTCAATGGAGTATAAAACAGGTAACCAAAGCTTGTTTGAGTGTGCTGAATCATTTACAAAGGAAGAGCTGAGATAGACATGCCATTACGCCGTGTTCGAAGACAATATAAGCAGTTGTTGCAGTTTGAGAGGGGGAGAATCGTCGGGATGATGGAAGCTGGGTGGTCAGCTAGGCGAGTAGCTCGTCAATTAGGCCACTCTGATTGTGTTGTGAGGAGGTGTTGGGACCAGTGGACCCGATAGATGTCATGTACACGAAGACCAGGCTCAGGACGCCCTCGACAGACCAGATGTCGAGAAGACCGCCACATCGTAAGAAATGCACGCGTACAGCCAACTGTTTCATCGGCCGCCATCCAGGCACAGGTAGCACCTTCACTAGGGGCCTCTGTGTCTTCTCGAAACATACGAAGGCGCCTGGCTGAAGGACAGTTGGTATCGCGGCGCCCATTACGTGTGCTGCCCTTGACGCCCACCCATCGACGCCTCCGTTTGGAGTTTTGCCTCGCACGAGGAAACTGGACTGCAGCGGAATGGAACCAGGTCGTCTTTAGAGACAAATCCAGATTCAATCTCGGCAATGAGGACAATCTTGTTCGTGTGTGGAGAGCCCGTGGTGAACGCTTCAATCCTGCCTTTGCTGTACAGTGACACATCGCTCCCACAGCTGGTGAGATGGTATGGGGTGCCATTGCCTACAATACACGGTCACCCCTAGTATTGTTCCGTGGCACCATGACAGCCCAGCGGTATGTTCATGAAATCTTGCAACCACATGTGTTGCCACTCATGCAACGGCTCCCAAGAGCCATTTTTCAACAAGACAATGCTCGGCCTCATACGGCAAGGGTGTCACAAGACTGTCTCCGCACTGTTACTACCCTTCCTTGGCCTGCCCGATCCCCAGATTTGTCTCCAATCGAGCATATCTGGGATCACTTGGGACGACGAGTTGGGCATCCCACGAGTTTGAACGAACTAGAGGCAAGGTTACAGCATATATGGAACGAAATGTCTCAAGACATCATACAGAACTTGTATGACTCAATGCCCGATCGTATCGCATCGTGCATTCGCGCTAGAGGGGGTACAACGAAGTATTAACTCCTCCGTTCTTTTGCCTTTTTCTCTTAAATAAATTATCCTTTTTCTTTGATTTTCTTATCATTTACTTATATCAAAGTAGTCATTACGTATGTAAAATTTCGTTTCATTTTGACGACTCCTTCTTGGTGCGCTAATTTTTTTTGTCCATGAGTGTATATTGAGTATCACATATTAAAATGCATTCAAATGTTAGTATTCAAGCCCTAAACTTTATGTTGAGTCAAACTTACGGTTGTATTTAGCATGCTAGTATGCAATTATTTACAGTATAGAACACTGAAATATTATATGTCAGAGGAACTGTTTATCGATGCGCAGATATTTATATATACTTACACATTCTTTCTTTTATTAAAGCGAGGGCGTTATTACTTTTTAAAATTTTTTTAAAGTACACTGCTGGCCACTGTAAATTCAACACCATGAAGGAAACATGCAAATAACATGAAATTTACAACATGCATTAGCGGAGGTGAGATATGCAAATGATTAGAATTTCAGCGCAGACGCACATCACGCGCGCCTGTGGCGCCACTTCAAAGCGCTATTTATGTGGTCTTAAACATGTGGTCCATGGTTGCTCTACGATTGACCTAGATTCCATCCCCAGCTGCCACAACAGATCAACTTTGGCAACGTGTGGAAGCTGCTTGGTCTGCTGTACCCCAAGAACTCATCCAAAGTCTCTTTGAATCAATGCCAAGGCGTGTGGCAGCGGTGATCTCCAACAATGGCGGCTACTCTGGCTACTGATTTTGGCAGGAACCACACTTTACAGAAGTCTATAAATTTAATCATTTGATACTTGGTCAACATGTTATCTACAAAATAAATTTTGTTGTGATATCTCTTGTCTTTCTTGGTGTTGCAATTTGGGTGGCCAGCAGTGTATTTGAGTTTCAAAAATACAAGGTGTTTCATATTGAATGGGACAAAAAGAATAGCATAGTAGAATTTCTGTAATTGATTTATTTAGCCGAAACAAATTAATTCTGAAACTACAATTATACAAGTTTTATCCAGCAACAGCGAAAAATGTTCCGGTTGCGAAATCGCCGCTAGAGGCACTGTCAATCAAAATGGCACCATCCATGCAGGAAAAAGCGTACTGTGTTTTGAAATTCGCCAAAACATCATCGCCTATCGTCGTTCAAAGACATTTTCGCAAGAAATTTGGTAAAGAATCACCGCATCGGCACAACATCGAACGGTGGGTGAAGTCGTTTCAGGACACAGTTGCTTCTGTGAGAAAACAAACTCAGGACGACCAGAAGCCAACAAACCGAAGTGGTTGAAAAAATTCGGGAAACGTTTTTATGAAGTCCCACAAAATCAACGCGTCGTGCGAGTCATGAACTCAATGTACCTGATACGTGTGTAATGCGTGTACAATGTGCGTGTACAATGTGCGTGTACAACTTACGTGTACAATGTGTCTCATACGTATATGGCGTATGTTACAGAAACGCCTAAAATTCCGGCCATATATCTTTCAGGTGGTGTAGTAGGTGTTAAAACCATCCGGCAAACCGTTACGTAAAGTTTACTGGGAGAAACTGCAAGATAAGCTGGAGGTAGATGTTTTCGCGGACAGACTTGTGATTACGGATGAAGCCACTTTTCCCGTTTCTGGCAAAGTTAATCGCCATAATTTACGATTTTGGGGCACAGAAAATCCACATGGTGTAATGGAACATGAGCGTGATTCACCGAACGTTTTCTGCGCCTTTTCCAACAGTTATGTGTTTGATCCTTTTTTCTTCCTGGAAAAATCGATTTACGGGTGCATGTACCAAGATATGCTATTAGAGTGGTTGTTCCCTAAGTTGGAGGAAGTGGTTCCCGGCTTCATTTTGCAGCAAGACGGTTTTCTACTACATTGGCTTAAAAACGAACGTAAGTACCTGAACGATAGTCTACTCCATCACTGGATTGGCCGTGATGAGTCAAAAGATATGCCATTTCTTTGTTGGCCACCGATATACCCAGATCAAACCTCTTGTGATTTTTTCCTATGCGGTTTTGTTGAAGACGAATTTTTCTTACCTCCATTTCCCCAGGACTCACAGCACCTGAAGTAGCGGATAACTGAAGAGCTGGAATCATTAACAAAGGATATTCTTTCACGAGTGTGGTAGGAACTGGAATACCACATAGATATTTGCCGTTTCACCGGAGGGGCACAATTAGAACATCTATAGAAACTTGGATAACTATAGTTTCACTATAAATTTGATTTATCAAAATAAAGTAATTACAGCGTCCACAGGTATGCTTTCTTTTTGTCCCATTCAATATGAAACACCCTGTATTTAAGATACATGTTTTTGTTAATAACGCAGTTCTTTACTTATTCATATACTAGCATTATTGCCCGGCATTGCCCGGGTAGATATATAGATATAAAATTTTTCATGCATTCCATCAAAAAAATACTGGGCTGCATCCCCGCTCTTCATGTTCATCTGGCCAGTTGTGTTTATTTGGGGAGCCAGGGCCAAAGGTCATTCCCAACCCTCTTCCTCCCGCGGATTGGAATTTCACCCCCCCGTCATCCCCCAAACCATCTCTCTTAACGCAGCTGGTTGTGGTGAAGGGGCTCCAAAGGTGGTCGCACACCTCTTAGAGGCACAAAATTCATTAAAAAATTAATTTAAAAAAAACTAATTGAGCCCCAAATTTCGTTTTTCCTGATTTAAGTTTCTCGGATCCTAAACATTAACTGTGCCGAATTTTGTCCCGGTGGGTGAAACAGTCTATGATTCTATAGCGGACAAACAAACAGACGATTTCTTTTATATATATAGATAAACAAATATCTGAATTACCAGAAAAATGATCTCCATAAAATACCTATGGTTATCTTTGCTCGTAATATTTTTATGATTTTTGGTACGAACTTCAACGTATCAAATGACTGATCTAAAGCAACCTAGCTTCCCTTTTAGGGATTTTTAAAAAAAATCAAGATGAAGGTCTTGAACATAAATTATTATAGGTAGTCTGAAAAGTTTATGAAAATAAACAATAAATTTTGCAATATATACAAAAAAAATAAAAAAAATTGAGAAAGCTTTTGTTGTTACAAATTTTTTTTTTCACTTTCATTTTACAGAATTGCTCGAAACTTCATTCTAGTATCATACCTACCGAACTGTTCCAGCTATGTGATGAAGTCACCAATGTCTCTCCCCATACATGTAGTAAAGCTACATTGACTTTCGCTTAATTTAACTAAATCGTACTTTAAAAGATAAAAATGAGTGTTTGCGAAGGAAAACTTCAAACTTCAAAATTTACCAGCATCAGAATTGCGCCTTGTGTATACTTTCTTCTTGCAATCACACAAACATACCCACTTTATATATTTTCATAAAAGCTTTTGATAAACCTTTTAACAGAAAAATTTTGTAAAATTTTTATCAGTTAAATATTTTGAAAAAATACGTTTATTGATGTTTTAGCAAATTTTCAGTTTTTTCTGGTAAGGTATACTACTGCTATATTTCAAAGCAAATTACTAGGAATTACAAGTATGTTAAAAAAATGCCAGAAGTTATCATTTCAGTTTCGTTGTATACTTATTGACGCTTAGCGAATATTTTTAACTGTTCTAAGTAAGATAATTTATGAACAGGAATAGATTTTGTAGAATTTAGACTTCTAAAAACAATAAATGTAGTATAGGATGTATATTATTGCAATTAATTACATGTTATTGTACTGAAAATTATTAATGTTAACTACATGAAATTTGTTTTGAAAATGAATACATGTATGATTGTAAATACTTATACGCAGCTATATGAAGTTGTTAATGTCTTTATGTGCGTTTATTGTATTGTAATTGTGCATGTAAATTTTTAAACATATTTAAGGTGTTTAGGGAAATGTATTGTTGTTATAAGTATGTCTTGAAATGTGTGGGTGTAAGTGGATACTTCTGTTTGGATATTTGTCAGCAGAAGAATGTTTGGACTGAATTACCACTGCTATAACTTTTTTGTTAAAGTATAGAATTTGCCAACATCTTTATACTTGATTCACCTAATTGTGGAGCCATAATATGTTTTATGAGTGTATTATAGTATTCGAATTTACTAGAAACATTGGATTATCGGATGTGAATAAACATAATTTATATATTTCACTCAGTAGTTTGATATTTCAAGTGTTGAACAAATATAATCTTTCATAATGTTTTTAAACCCTTATCAAACGTAGAAAATATGTTTTTCAATAAATTTCACTATCTTGTCTGGACGGAATTTTACTAGCTGAGCAAACATAATACAAACCAGACAAATATTACTACAGAATAAACCTCGTTAAAATTTATTAATTCAAAGGTAAAGGTAAGTATGATAACATAATAAAATAGCTGTAAATTTACATAATATATATATATAAATAAATATATATATATATATATATATATATATATATATATATATATATATATATATATATATATATATATACACAGGGTGTAACGAAACTCTTAGGCAAAACTTTAAGGGGTGATAGACACATCAAGACAAATAATATTATACAGGAAACTTAGGGTCCCAAACGTCTTCCAAAGGAGATAGACGCCATTAAAGTTTAGGGTCAGAAATTTCAAATGATCATAAAAAACGGGAAAATTTGTCGATTCGTTTGCTGTTTTCACTTAAATTATTCTTTATGTCAAGATTTTCTGGAAAATAAATTTTAAAGATAAAGTAAAAAAAATGCCGATAGAGGGAGCTTTAGAATTTGGAGTAACAAACAACTATTTTTTACTGTTATTTTTTGTATCAGATTAAATGCTTTTAAAAGCTTAGACTTAAACTTAAATTTTGAACTCAAAATCTGAATCGTTGGGGGTGGTTATGTCGCGAAAACTCAACAGTGTTCAGGAGGTAAAATTTGAACCCCCCCCCCTCCTCCCCTGTACGCAGTTCAGTTATTCACGATTTTGGATGCTCGGTCGTAGACCAGGCAGCAACTATTATCCACTAAACGTAAAATAAACGAGAGAGGGATGACAAAAATGTGTGGGCCGGAATTATCCACGATCATTTGATCGGGCCATATCGTCTGCCAAGGCGCCTGGATGGCGGAACGTATCTGGTATTCCTACAAGAGGTGCTTCCAGTTCTGCTGCAAAGTGTTCCAGCCAACATAAAGGCTCGTATGTGGTTCCAACATGATGGAGCGCCTGCACATTTCAGCGCAAATGTGAAGTGCATTGGATACAGCATATCCAGGGCGATGGATTGGACGGGGTGGTCCGGTAAATTGGCCGGCATGCTCGCCTGACCTCTCCTGTCTAGACTTCTTCCTCTGGGACCATATGAAGAGTCTTGTTTACGCAAGCCCTGTCGACTCCAACGAGGAACTGGTTGCGAGAATTGCCGTCGTAGCAGGCGATATCCGGGAGATGCCCGGAGTATTTGCTAATGTTCGAAAGTCCCTCCGCCGGCGGTGTGAGGCCTGCATTCTTGCTGGTGGGCGCTCTTTCGAGAAGTTTTTGTGATTCCACAAGAAAATCATTCGTGTACCATTTTCTACGTGTCATCATTCATTCAACCTTCATTCATGCGCACGACGTGTGTACATCAATTTTTTTTTTAAATTTCGACAGGAGAAATTGCTCATGTCTAGTATTATGAATAAATTTTTTAATTTTGTCATCCCTCTCTAGTTTATTTTACGTCTAGGAGGTAGTAGTTGCTGCCTGGTCTACGACACAAAGTCCTACGACACCAAGATCGGGAATAACTAAACTCTGTTCAGGAGGGAGGGAGTTTCAAATTTCAACTCCTGAACACAATTCCGTTTGCGCTACTTAACCACCCCCAACGAATCAGATTTTGAGCTCAAAATTTAAGTTTAAGGCTAAGCTTTTGAAAGCATTTAATGTGATAAAAAAAATAACGGTAAAAAATAGTTGTTCGTTATTCCAAAGTCTAAAGCGCCCTCTATCGACATTTTTTTTACTTTAAATTTATTTTTCAAGAAAAAACTGACAAAAAGAATAATTTTAGCTAAAACCGCTAACGAATTGACCCATTTTTCCGTTTTTTATAATCATTTGAAATTTCGGACCCTAAACTTTAATGGCGTCTATCTCCTTTGGAAGACGTTTGGGACCCTAAGTTTCTTATATAATATTGTTTGTCTTGATGTGTACTATCACCCCTTAAAGTTTTGCCCAAGGGTTTCGTTACACCCTGTATATAACATTAAAATTCCTATAACTCTTTTAAATTCTAATTTATTCTAAATTCCCTGCGGCGTTCGAACTAATTTCGCTTTTGATTATAAGTTCTAATAACCTCGAGAGAAAATATTAAATGGCGGCCTATTATTCGAAAACTAAACCTTGCGCAGCGTGGGTAGAAAATTAAATGCCTTAGCGCATTAGTCACGCCTTTTTTACCTAACTTTTAACCAATTAAATCCTACTACGATCACATGACGAGGTAAGTTTATTTAAGGTTTGGTATACCGTAGAGATGGGCTTTTTTCGTTCTGTACACTGCCCCGAGAAGCTGTAATTCCGGGCTTCTTATCGATAAAAATGTAATTCGATATTCTTCTGTGTTGTGGCTTTCTTTGGTCAAGATTACTTCAATTTTTAAATCTTCACGGTGACATGGGAAACCCAAAAATCTTCTTAATTCGTTCTTCCGGGGCAGGGTTCGCATGTCATTACAGATATATATATATATATATACCGGGTGGCCATAATTAAACTGACAGTGCTCACAGTGTTCTGTAGCGCGATCTATTTGAGAGAATGACGCCACATTTTGTAGGAAGATTAAACAAGACGGGGGACGAAGGATTCCGCGAAAAAATAAATTAGTTCCAAAAGTCACCGCTAGGGGAAAATTTGGCGCTGTGTAATAGAAAATAGAGTGTTAACACATGCAAATTAATACGGAATAAAATTACCTTTTATTATGCACATTTTCTTATTTAGTTCAAGTGCAATATGGCAACACTTTTAAAAAAGTGTAAAATCTACATAAACACCGACTGGTCAAATTCTTTTACCTCAACCAGTGCAACGCGTCAGCCGCTCTTCGTGCTTTTAGAATGCACAAAAAAAATGCGTAAAGGTAACGGTCCTGTGTCAGTTAATGGGCTAAAAGCAATGGTTGCGACGTTTGAGAAAACAGGTTCTCTGAAGGTTCAGTCAGGCAGAGGACGAAAACCTGTACCACAGGATACAATCGAAGCAGTTGCCACGGCGATTGTCGACAGAGGACCAGACAATATTGCTGCCACCTCTAGCGCTCGTGGATTAGCTCGGAATATGGATATGCCTTACAGTAGGGTATGGAAAATCTTACGAAAGATTATCAACTTCTATCCGTACAAGATCAGCCGTGTACAGGAGTTACTGTACCCCGACCATGATAAGCGATTGACTTTTGATCTCACCTTTCTTGCCAGAATGGAGGTGGATGATGCTTGGCCGTGGAAAATCTTATGAGGAGACGAGGCCCACTTTTACCTGCATGGAACTGTGAATACCCAGAACTGCCAAATTTGGGATGACAAATCACCACATGCAGTCACAGAAATTCCCTTACATTCACCAAAGGTAACTGTTTGGTGTGGGTTCACAGCGGAATTTATTGTAGGTCCATTCTTCTATGAGAACATTACCCCGACAGGACCGGAAACCTGTTCTGTTACCGGAGAGAAATATCGCCACATGTTGAACAGCTTTGTCATTCCGGCACTTCAGCAAAGACAATGCCTGGGGGAAATCATTTTCATGCAAGATGGAGCCCCTCCACACGTTGCTGTACGGGTGCAACAGCTGCTACGACAGAAATTCACAACAGAAAGAGTCATTAGCCTCTACTTTCCAACTGCATGGCCACCTCGGTCGCCTGATCTTAACCCATGCGACTTCTGGCTATGGGGTTACCTTAAGTCCAAGGTCTATCAAGGAGTGTTCCAGGACCTGGCTACGTTGAAGGATAACATATCACGGACTGTACGGGAGATTCCTGCAGACATGTTACTTTCTGCTGTTGTGCATACTGTGCACAGAATGCAATATATGGTCCACAACAACGGCAGCCACATTGAACCTCATTTGAATGCAAAATAAAAGGTAATTTCCGTATTGATTTCATTTGTTAACACTCTATTTTCTATTACACAGCGCCAAATATTTCCCTAGCGGTGACTTTTGGAACTAATTTATTTTTTCGCGGAATCCTTCGTCCCCCGTCTTGTTTAATATTCCTACAAAATGTGGCGGCATTCTCGCAAATAGATCGCGCTACAGAACACTGTGAGCACTGTCAGTTTAATTATGGCCACCCGGTATAGATTAATAAGTTTTCTTTCAGGACTTGCCAACAGTAGCACTAATTTTTGTCTCATACTAGCAGGAAAATTAAAAACTAGTGAAAAATATCATTTTAAAGTATATGAATGATAATTTATGTGCATTTGTTGAAAAGGTTAAGTTACATTTGGTGAATTCTTCTATATGTGTTTTTACATATTTAATTATAATTTTCCTAGGTGACACATATCATCTATCAACATGCAAGGTCAATATGCATAAGTTTATATTTATTTTATGTATATTAAATGAGAAAATCAAATTTCGTTCCGCCCGTTATTTCAATATTAAAATTTCAGTAAATATGTTTGACGAAGCTTACTAGGATCTGGTGTTTTGTATAATTTGTATAATTTTGAATTATAAATAATCATTTAAGAACCTTATAGAATTTTAATAGCATACGTATGTAATATTTCCGTTTTATATAAGTCATAATGTCTGATGAATGTGGGGCTCAAATAATACTTTTTATCGTAAGCAATTCAAATACAAATTTCCCCCTTACAAAAATTCTTTCATGGTATTCATTTACAAGCAAATTGATTTTATCTATTCTGTGATCATACAATGTAAAAATTTATTTCAGATGTAGCAACTTAAAAAAAAATAACTGAAACATAATTGGCTCGATTCGAAATGATTAAGCTTTATTTGAAGTTTTAACTATTTTAAAAAGGGCTTAAAAATGTTATATTTTTTAGTTCTATAAAAAATGCCTTTTTTTCCCAGATGTATACATTTGAGACTTATATCACAACAAAAAAATATGTTTATTTTAAGAGCCGTTTTGGGATATTTTGTTTACATCTGATAAATTTTTTTATGAGGCTTCCTTAAAGATTTAAGAATTATATAAATGCCAAGTTATATTTCGAGCGATATACACTTTGTACATTTATATGGTCTTTATAGGGCTTTTACAGGCTGATAAAAGAAAATGGCTTTTCATATTTTTTCTGAATATCCTAATTGATTAGAGTGTGCCATTAGTAGATCCATAAAACTTTTTAAGCATTTTTACACTGGCCTCTATATTTATCACACATGAAGTAAGTTAACACTTCGTTAATTTTTGCAAAAATTAATTTGCTATAAAATTTTATATCTCATAAAATACTTTATGAACTGAGACTTTGGGTGTTGGTAATTAAGCTTATTTTTCGAAGCGTATCGTAAAGTTAATTAGGCTCTTAATTTCTTGTCGCATCAGAAACAATTTCCTAAATAAAAAGCATAAATAAAAGCATATAAAACTTTGATTTCATTAATTGGCGATACATTTTGCTTTTAATGCCAATTAAAGAATATTTCACTCAGAAATAAATTTATTACTGTTATGGAAATACGCTTATGTCAAAAGATTTTCCTTTGTTTACCTTTATTTATTCCCTTGATAATAGCTTCATTTTACTAAAAATATCTATATGTATGCTAAAAAATACTTTATTAACGAGATACAAAACAGCTAAAATATTATTTTCAGTTCATCGAATGTAAATATTTTGTTTTTTTCCGCCCGCCTGGAATTAGTAAATAAGGCCAAAATATATAATATCTATTAAGGTTTTTCTTTAAAGAAATAGAAAAATGGGGAAGGGCGGAAAGACTGTTGATTATTCATATATATATATATATATACACTGCTGGCCACTGTAAATGAAACACCCTGAAGGGAACATGCAAATAACATGAAATTTACAACACGCATTAGCGGAGGTGAGATATGCAAATGATTAGAATTTCAGCGCAGACGCACATCACGCGCACCTGTGGCGCCACTTCAAAGCGCTATTTAAGGCTTGGAGATTTCGACGATTTCAAGTTCGGCAATTGTGTTTTTCTTGTGGTTTTTTCAAAAAAAACCATCAATTAGGCCTCGTCGAAAACAGTGATCATCTTTTGATCAAGTATCCGAGTTCGACAGAGGAAGAATAGTGGCCTACCGAGATTGTGGATTATCTTTCAGGGAAATCGGTAGTCGTGTTGGACGAAACCAAACAACTGGAATACGGATATGTGATCGTTGGATGCAGGAGGGTACGACGGACCGGCGTGTTCGATCGCATCCACCTCAGCGCACCACTTCACGTGATGACAGGCAAATTATGCGCATGGCAGTGACGGATCGCTCAGTCACATCACGAACCATAGCGCAGCACATGCAGTCTGTAATGCACCATCCAGTGTCTGCGCGTACCATTCGATGTCGTTTACAGCAGAGTGGTCTGTCCGCAAGACGTCCATTGCTTTGTTTACCCTTAACGCAGAACCACAGACGTCTCCGCCGAAAATTGTGCGATGACAGAAGGATGTGGACGGCAGAATGAAATGAAATTGTCTTTACTGACGAGTCACGCTTCTGTCTGCAACACCACGATGGTCGCATTCGAGTCTGGAGACACCGTGATGAGAGGATGCTGAACAGCTGCGTTATGCACAGCCACACTGGTCCTGCACCGGGTATTATGCTATGGGGCGGTATTGGATATCACTCTCGCACACCTCTAGTACGCATCGCGGTACTTTAAATAGCCAGCGCTACATCTCCGAGGTGTTGGAGCCAGTTTTCCTTCCTTACCTTCAGGGCTTGCCCACAGCCATATTTCAACAGGATAATGCGCGACCACAAGTGCACGCATTGTCCAACGGCTCTTCTTCAATCGCCAGATTGAATTGCTTTCCTGGCCGCCTCGCTCTCCGGATATTTCGCCGATAGATAACATGTGGTCCATGTTTTCTCTACGACTGACCCAGATTCCATCCCCAGCTGCCACAGCAGATCAACTTTGGCAACGTGTGGAAGATGCTTGGTCTGCTGTACCCCAAGAACTCATCCAAAGTCTCTTTGAATCAATGCCGAGGCGTGTGGCAACGGTGACCTCCAACAATGGTGGCTACTCTGGCTACTGATTTTGGCAGGAACCACACTTCACAGAAAACTATAAATTTAATCATTTGATACTTGGTCAACATGTTATCTACAAAATAAATTTTGTCGTGATATCTCTTGTATTTCTTGGTGTTGCAATTTGGGTGGCCAGCAGTGTATATATATATATATATATATATATATATATATATATATATACATATACATACCGGGTGGCCATAATTAAACTGACAGTGCTCACAGTGTTCTGTAGCGCGAGCTATTTGCGAGAATGACGCCACATTTTGTAGGAAGATTAAACAAGTCGGGGGACGAAGGATTTCGCGAAAAAATAAATTAGTTCCAAAAGTCACCGCTACGGGAATATTTTGCTGTGTGTAATATAAAATAGAGTGTTAACAAATGCAAATCAATACGGAAATTGCCTTTTATTTTGCATTCAAATGAGGTTCAATCTGGCTGCCGTTGTTGTGGAGCACATATTGCATTCTGTGCACAGTATGCACAACAGCACAAAGTAACATGTCTGCAGGAATCTCCCGTACAGTCCGTGATAAGTTATCCTTTAACGTAGCCAGGTCCTGGACCACTCCTTGATAGACCTTGGACTTAAGATAACACCAAACAGTTACCTTTGGAGAATGTAAGGGAATTTCTGTTACTGCATGTGGTGATTTGTCATCCCAAATTTGGCAGTTCTGGGTATTTACAGTTCCATGCAGGTAAAAGTGGGCCTCGTCTCCCCATAAGATTTTCCACGGCCAAGCATCATCCACCTCCATTCTGGGAAGAAAGGTGAGAGCAAAAGTCAATCGCTTATCATGGTCGGGGTACAGAAACTCCTGTAAACGGCTGATTTTGTACGGATAGAAGTTCATAATCTTTCGTAAGATTTTCAATACCCTACTGTAAGGCATATCCATATTCCGAGCTAATCCACGAGCGCTAGAGGTGGCAGCAATATTATCTGGTCCTCTGTCGACAATCGCCGTGGCAACTGCTTCGATTGTATCCTGTGGTACAGGTTTTCGTCCTCTGCCTGACTGAACCTTCAGAGAACCTGTTTTCTCAAACGTCGCAACCATTGCTTTTAGCCCATTAACTGACACAGGACCGTTACCATTACGCATTTTTTGGTGCGTTCTAAAAGCACGAAGAGCAGCTGACGCGTTGCACTGGTTGAGGTAAAAGAATTTGACCAGTAACGCAAGCTCGACTAAAGAAGGAGACATTGCACATAAACTTTCAATCTGATTGATTCGAAACGTAACACATTGCCTATTAAAACCCAAGCAGCTGGCACTGTGCCAATGGATGTAACGTGAAATTTGAATAAAGAACATCTTCTTCTGCTCAGCGTACGTGATATTGCAGATCAAGAGACTTTATCGGTGTTTATGTAGATTTTACGCTTTTTTAAAAGTGTTGCCATATTGCACTTGAACTAAATAAGAAAATGTGCATAATAAAAGGTAATTTTATTCCGTATTAATTTGCATTTGTTAACACTCTATTTTCTATTACACAGCGCCAAATATTCCTCTAGCGGTGACTTTTGGAACTAATTTATTTTTTCGCGGAATCCTTCGTCCCCCGTCTTGTTTAATCTTCCTACAAAATGTGGCGTCATTCTCACAAATGGATCGCGCTACAGAACACTGTAAGCACTGTCAGTTTAATTATGGCCACCCGGTATATATACATATATATATACATTTATACATATACATATATATACATATATATACATATATATACATATATATATATACATATATATATATATATATATATACATATATATATACATATACATATATATATATACATACATATATATATACATATATATATATATATATATATATATATATATATATATATATATATATATATATATATATATATACATATATATACATATATATATATAAATATATATATACATATATATATATATATATAAATATATATATATATATATATATATATATATATATATATATATATATATATATATATATATATATATATATATATATATATACATATATATATAAATATATATATATAATACATATATATATATATTATATTATATATATATATATATATATATATATATATATATATATATATATATATATATATATATATATATATATAAATATATATAAATATTATATATATAAATATTATATAATATATATATAAATATTAGCGCACTAAGAAATAATTGCGGGATCGTAACGAAACTTGCAATGAAGGTACATGTAGGGGAGATATGCAAATGATTAGAAATGCAGCGTGATTGCGCATTACGTCTAGCCGGTAGAGGGCGTTGAACATCATACTCTGTGCAGCATAAAACAGGTAACCAAAGCTTGTTTGAGTGTGCTGAATACAAAGGAAGAGATGAGATAGACATGCCATTACGCCGCGTTCGAAGACAATATAAGCAGTTGTCGCAGTTTGAGAGGGGGAGAATCGTCGGGATGATGGAAGCTGGGTGGTCAGCTAGGCGAGTAGCTCGTCAATTAGGCCGCTCTGATTGTGTTGTGAGGAGGTGTTGGGACCAGTGGACCCGAGAGATGTCATGTACACGAAGACCAGGCTCAGGACGCCCTCGACAGACCAGTCGTCGAGAAGACCGCCACATCGTAAGAAATGCACGCGTACAGCCAACTGCTTCATCGGCCGCCTTCCAGGCACAGGTAGCACATTCACTAGGGGCATCTGTGTCTTCTCGAACCATACGAAGGCGCCTGGCTGAAGGACAGTTGGTATCGCGGTGCCCATTACGTGTGCTGCCCTTGAAGCCCACGCATCGACGCCTCCGTTTGGAGTTTTGCCGCGCACGAGGAAACTGGACTGCAGCGGAATGGAACCAGGTCGGCTTTAGCGACGAATCCAGATTCAATCTCGGCAGTGATGACAATCGTGTTCGTGTGTGGAGAGCCCGTGGTGAACGCTTCAATCCTGCCTTTGCTGTACAGCTACACATCGCTCCCACAGCTAGTGTGATGGTATGGGGTGCATTGCCTACAATACACGGTCACCTCTAGTATTGTTCCGTGGCACCATGACAGCCCAGCGGTATGTTCATAAAATCCTGCAACCACATGTGTTGCCACTCATGCAACGGCTCCCAGGAGCCATTTTTCAACAAGACAATGCTCGGCCTCATACGGCAAGGGTGTCACAAGACTGTCTCCGCACTGTTACTACCCTTCCTTGGCCTGCCCGATCCCCAGATTTGTCTCCAATCGAGCATGTCTGGGATCATTTGGGACGACGAGTTGGGCATCCCACGAGTTTGAACGAACTAGAGGCAAGGTTACAGCAAATATGGAACGAAATGTCTCAAGACATCATACAGAACTTGTATGACTCAATGCCCGATCGTATCGCATCGTGCATTCGCGCTAGAGGGGTTCCAACGGAGTATTAACTCCTCCGTTCTTTTGCCTTTTTCTCTGAAATAAATTATCCTTTTTCTTTGATTTTCTTATCATTTACATATATCAAAGTAGTCATTACGTATGTAAAATTTCGTTTAATTTTGACGACTCCTTCTTGGTGCGCTAATTTTTTTGTCCATGAGTGTATATATATATATATATATATTTATATATATATACACTGAAGTGCCACTGAATTAGGAATACCAACCTAGTAATGAGTTGGGCCTCCTCTGGCCTTCATAACGGCTGCCACACCACGAGGCATAGATTCAACACGTTTCTGGAAATGTTCCACGGGAATGTCTTGCCAAATATTTGCTAAAGCTGTCCATAATTCAATACGGTTCTTTGTTGCTGTGTGATGGCCTTTCACGCCTGGTTCCAAAACATCCCAAAGATGATGAATAGGATTTAAGTCTGGGCTTCTAGGTGGCCAATTCAAGACAGAGAAGTCAGAGGAATGCTCATCCAACCAGCCAGTAGCCTACCGGGACTTGTTAGAGGTACAGTTGTCTTGCTGGAAAACTCCAGTACCGTGAGGATAACAGAACAGCATAAACTGATTGAGGTGATAACCCAGCAACTATACGTACCGAATTGCATTGAGGGAGGTTGGTACACGCACCAAAGATCCCAAACTGTGCCACGAAAAAACAGCCCAGACCATGATTGAGCCACCATGCCCTTGTGCAGTTCCAGCCAGGCATGCAGGATCCATGGCTTCATGAACCTGACGCCATATTCTCAGCCTCCCGTCGGCGTTATGCAGTCGGAATCGAGACTCATCACTCGATGCTACTCGTTTCCAGTCCTCTACACTCCAGTCTCTGTGCTCTCTTGCCCAGCAAGACGTGCAGCCCTATGGCGAGTATAGAGCAATGGTACTCTCGTAGGTCGACGGCTCCCGAAACCCATACGGTGAAGCGAGCGTTGCACAGTCCGTTTACTGACTGTACGACTGGCACCGTCATTAAACTGGGTGGTAATTTGAGCTAATGTTTGTCTTCGCTGGCTACGTACAATACGCCTGAGCCGTCTCTCACCACGCATTGTCAAGGCTAATTGTCCTTTGCAGTTTGCCCGATCGCTAGTTTTTTTCCACCATCCATGTATTCTTGGTATACTCTTGACACTGTCGACCTTGAAAATCCTTGCTGTCTGACGATTTCGGAAATTGAATGGCCCATGCGTCGCACACCTACCATTTGTCCGCGATCGAAGGTGTCTAAATCAGGCAGTCTACCCATACTGGCAATTCCAACAACTAATTCAGAACAACAACAGTACGCGCTATATATGCAGTTACCACAGCGCCCTCACTTGCGCATACATGAGGCGCAGCGCTACACAATTAGCATAGGCTTTGCTATCCCTAATTCAGTGGCACTTCAGTGTATATATATACATATATATATATTTATATATATATATATACATATATATACATATGCATATATATATATATATATATATATATATATATATATATATATATATATATATATATATGTACATATATATACATATATATATATATATATAAACTATAAATTTAATCATTTGATACTTGGTCAACATGTTATCTACAAAATAAATTTTGTTGTGATATCTCTTGTATTTCTTGGTGTTGCAATTTGGGTGGCCAGCAGTGTATATATATATATATATATATATATATATATATATATATATATATATATATACATATACATACCGGGTGGCCATAATTAAACTGACAGTGCTCACAGTGTTCTGTAGCGCGAGCTATTTGCGAGAATGACGCCACATTTTGTAGGAAGATTAAACAAGACGGGGGAAGAAGGATTTCGCGAAAAAATAAATTAGTTCCAAAAGTCACCGCTACGGGAATATTTTGCGCTGTGTAATATAAAATAGAGTGTTAACAAATGCAAATCAATACGGAAATTGCCTTTCATTTTGCATTCAAATGAGGTTCAATCTGGCTGCCGTTGTTGTGGACCACATATTGCATTCTGTGCACAGTATGCACAACAGCACAAAGTAACATGTCTGCAGGAATCTCCCGTACAGTCCGTGATAAGTTATTCTTTAACGTAGCCAGGTCCTGGACCACTCCTTGATAGACCTTGGACTTAAGATAACACCAAACAGTTACCTTTGGAGAATGTAAGGGAATTTCTGTGACTGCATGTGGTGATTTGTCATCCCAAATTTGGCAGTTCTGGGTATTCACAGTTCCATGCAGGTAAAAGTGGGCCTCGTCTCCCCATAAGATTTTCCACGGCCAAGCATCATCCACCTCCATTCTGGGAAGAAAGGTGAGAGCAAAAGTCAATCGCTTATCATGGTCGGGGTACAGAAACTCCTGTAAACGGCTGATCTTGTACGGATAGAAGTTGATAATCTTTTGTAAGATTTTCCATACCCTACTGTAAGGCATATCCATATTCAGAGCTAATCCACGAGCGCTAGAGGTGGCAGCAATATTGTCTGGTCCTCTGTCGACAATCGCCGTGGCAACTGCTTCGATTGTATCCTGTGGTACAGGTTTTCGTCCTCTGCCTGACAGAACCTTCAGAGAACCTGTTTTCTCAAACGTCGCAACCCTTGCTTTTAGCCCATTAACTGACACAGGACCATTACGCTTTTTTTGGTGCGTTCTAAAATCACGAAGAGCAGCTGACGCGTTGCACTGGTTGAGGTAAAAGAATTTGACCAGTAACGCACGCTCGACTAAAGAAGGAGACATTGCACATAAACTTTCAATCTGATTGATTCGAAACGTAACATATTGCCTTTTAAAACCCAAGCAGCTGGCACTGTGCCAATGGATGTAACGTGAAATTTGAATAAAGAACTTCTTCTTCTGCTCAGCGTACGTGATATTGCAGATCAAGAGACTTTATCGGTTTTTATGTAGATTTTACGCTTTTTTAAAAGTGTTGCCATATTGCACTTGAACTAAATAAGAAAATGTGCATAATAAAAGGTAATTTTATTCCGCATTAATTTGCATTTGTTAACACTCTATTTTCTATTACACAGCGCCAAATATTCCCCTAGCGGTGAATTTTGGAACTAATTTATATTTTCGCGGAATCCTTCGTCCCCCGTCTTGTTTAATCTTCCTACAAAATGTGGCGTCATTCTCACAAATGGATCGCGCTACAGAACACTGTAAGCACTGTCAGTTTAATTATGGCCACCCGGTATATACATATATATACACACACATATATATATATATATATATATATATATATATATATATATATATATATATATATATACCCATACTGGCAATTCCAACAACTAATTCAGAACAACCACAGTACGCGCTATATATGCAGTTACCACAGCGCCCTCACTTGCGCATACATGAGGCGCAGCGCTACACAATTTGCATAGGCTTTGCTATCCCTAATTCAGTGGCACTTCAGTGTATATATATACATATATATATATATATATACATATATATACATATACATATATATATATATATATATATATATATATATATATATATATATATATATATATGTACATATATATACATATATATATATATATATATATATATATATATATATATATATATATATATATATATATATATATATATATATATATATATATATATATATATATATATATATATATATATATATATATATATATATATATACAGTGGAATCTCGATCGATCGTTTTCCCGCGTGTATCCTTAAAGATGAAGAGTTGTAAAACACATGGAAATACAAAATTTGTCGATTGGAGGACAGAAAAGTTGAATTTTACGTGCATGAAAATAGTGGAAATTTGCAAAACAAAAAGGAGCTGGCCCACCCGGAATGTCAGCTGTTTCAGCTCTCCTCTTCCATTGAATTCGGCGGTTTTAAATGAATAATTAAAAAAGTTTAAAGTTTTGAAAGTTGAGGGTAGCATCAGTGCACGCTTCTCGGGCGCCTGCGTTTATCGGTACCATTCGCGATATCCTGCTATGCTCGGTTCGCGAGATTTGCCCGTCCCCGTGTCTGCTGACTGACAAACTAACATTTGTTTACCTTCAGCTGTTAATAGTAAGATATATATATATATATAAATATATATATATATATATATATATATATATATATATATATATATATATATATATATATATATATATATATATATATATATATATACATTTGGCAATGATGACTTGTTCAACTTAAAGCTGAATTCAAACTATGTATTGCAAAATTACAGAATGTTTCAAGTACTGCACATACCCTGTGAAACATCATTAGAGAGCATACATGGTTTTATCAAGGTGTATCTAAGAACTCAAAAGATTTGAAGTCTTCACAAGTGGATTATGAATTTTAGTGAGTAACTAACCATTATGAAGTTTTAATCATCCAACACAGACGAAATCGCGTTTAGAAATTTATCAAGTGATAATTAGAAATAAAAAATTGCAGCTTTTTTTTTACATTCTTAAAAATAAAGAGTTTAAACAAGTAGTCTTCGTCATTTACCCAAAAGTATTAATTACCAGATTATCTTATTACCAACAGACCATTTACTAAAATTTCTTAAAAAAGGAATTGGAGGGATTTAAAGTCAATTACGCAGAGTTATTAAGATCTGACTTACAAAATAGTTTCAAGAGAATGAGCTTTGTTATTTGCATTGTGGATTGAAACATCTAGAGAGCAACGAACAGATAATAATCTTTGGTAATCTCTATACGAGAAGTATTATCGGCCTTGAAAGGGGATCCTCTATTGCTTCATTGCTCTCATAACGGTGGTTGCGTTCATTTTAAAATATACAGTTGTTCAGTAATAGAGGAAATCCGTTCTTTTCAGTTCAATAAACCGAACGCATTAAACTCCAATAGGTGTATGCAGATCTTTCTCTACACATGCAGAGAGAAAAGTATCAGCACAGAAAAGGAATTTACAAGATGTTTTCGTTCACATTCATCATGCAGTCTTTAATTCTAAGTAAGTAAAAGTTTTGTCAACGCAGTGTCCCAAAATTTAGATTTAACTAGTTTTAGATGTATTTAAAAAAATAAACATTTTCAAATTTTTGTGCTAATCTTGGGTGTATTTATAGCAATACATTTTCTATGAACAACGGTTTATGTAAACAGGGTCTACATAAATCCATATAATCAGTATAGTTTCTCCGTAGAATTATATGGTTAAAAAGTAAATCTGTATAACAATAGCCAATTTCTAAATTTTCTTTATAGGCATTGTATATTCAAAACTGTAGATTTAATTAGGAAATACTACATTAAGTAAAATACTTCATTAAGTAAGGTTATTTTATAAAAATAATGGCTGTCAGTTAAGACTAATGATGCCATTAACAGATCACCCGAGAACATCATCCCTAATAGATTAAATTAATATCTTCAGCACTATTCTGGATTGTTTAATTTCATAACATAAAACACTAAATACCGTTGTTTGCAAATGTCTTCAATGTAAGACATCAGTTCTGTGTAAAAGATTGTGTAAAGCGTAAACGGATGCAATAGTGAGCTACTATGCTATGGTGTGCTGTTAGTTTTAACTCCCACAGCACTTCAAATGAATTTCAAGTCTTTTAAATAGGTTTTATATGAAAGTTGAGCGTCTTTGGAGGAAAACCATTCAATGTCTTTCGGAAAAATAGTATCGTTTTCCATGTGAAGAGTAAAGTACTTCTATGAATCATGAGACCGTGTCATTCTTGACAACTATATTTGTTTGACATACAGCGTGATTGGGAGATATGATCAAACCCAATAGGATCGTTTCACATTAGAAAATATTATTTTATTATTTAAATAATTTTAGTATAATTTTATTATTTAAATAATATACTTTGAACTGTAGACATCTGTTGTATCTATACTTTTACTTCTTATTTAATTATCATTTATTTATTTCAAACAAAGAGTATTAATTAATTTAAACTTATTTCTTATATTTAAAAGGTATAGTGGTTAATATTGCGTTGTGTAATCAATATCCTAACTAAAACAATAACCTAGATTCTGTGGCTAACAGAAATTCACAAATTACTCACATAACATGACAGACACAATTTTAACTGAGGGATCAAACCAAAAATTTTATTCATTACATTTACACAAATAAAAAAAATCTTAACACCTTACGTTAAACAATTAAATTTAGAGGAATCCTATCTCATTGCCTTAACTTCTTTATACATCAATATACACATACATATTAATAATATCACTCATTCTACTTGTAAACATAATATTAACTAATAATATCCCTCATAATAAATTAATAAGTACCATCTTGAACAACATAAGGAAAAAAAATGGCCACAATAAAAAGAAAAAAAATTGAGATTGACTGACCAAAAAAAACTTTAAAAAAATATTAAATTAAATTAAGTCATGGCTAAAAAAAACTTATCTTATCGGATCGAAAAAGCCTCGAGATCACTTCTATGCTCCATCGTGTTCGTACATCGGGAGAGTCAATACTCCAGGTCCAGGGTGTTTGTTCAAACATCTTCATCATGGCGTTCTACCCAGTTCCCGTAGGCACCGAACAGGCAGCATGGATTAGGACAGAGACAACCAGCTAGAGCTTCCGTCAGCGATACAACCAGGAAAAAAGGAAATGTCCCCTTATTTTTTGTGTGCAGCCTTTTTATAATCTTTTTTAGTCCATTCCACGTGGCACTTTCAATTACATCATCTGTACTGTTACTGGCCGCAAGCATGTCCAAGAGCTTCTAACCCTATCACATCCAGGTACTAATACAAACATGTGGGGGAGCCCCAGGTGGTCCTCTTAACAGTATATTCCTTTGCAAAAGGTGGGTAAATTCGTCTTTTTTTTTAAATGGAACTGAATAAACTGTATCGCCATTTTCTTAAGATTCTCGAGAAGCACTTCTGTGTTTCCAACCGATACTTGAAAATTTAAAATATATTTATAAAAAGAGAAAATATTTAAGCGTATAAAACTTAAACATAAAAGGGGGGAAAATAAATAAAAAGACTAAACAAAGCTTAATTTTTAAAAAAAACTTTACCTTGAGTCAGTCAATCCACATGAAAAAGAATTAAAATAAATTGAAAATTGTCAGTCAATCAAACACTAAAATACATTAAATTCCTGCATGTTACATTCATAGTACATAAAACATGATTTATCATTTGCTCAACTTTCATGAATGCCACTACAATTAAACTGCGCGAAAATTAATCTAATGACACTCATCAAAGTTAAACAATAGGTGGTGAAAATTATTAAAGTATTTAATTCACTGTATATTTAATTTATATATATTTTTTAATTATAAAGCGATACACAACAATACCTCCCCTTTAATCTAAAAAATTTTGGGAACCGAAATTTTCCGTAAGTGTAAAAAAAAATATATAAAATTTATGCTGCATGAGACACTACGAAATGCATACCAGAAAAAGATTTCTGGAATTGTATATTTCGACAATTGTAAAAACATGTATATCATAGCTGATGCATAACAGAATAAAAATTATATGATTACTCCGAAAAAGAAAACCACACTCGTGACATTTAACTACACTACTATAACTGAATTTGAACTCCTTGTTATCATTCTCATTGGAACTGATTCTTAAAATCAACAGTCTCTTAACCTACATTCTTATCAGTCACTATATCAAGATTCTTGTAGGTGTTAAAATTTGGTTGAGATCAGGACTGCATGGTAACGAAACACTTGCGCTGGGTCAGCTACTCCCTGCTGGTGTCGTAAAGGCCTATGCATATGAATCCTTCGATCCGTACCTGACGTCTTTCTTCCTTACACCATTCCGCCTTGGATACTCTCGATGTCACATCATCTAATTGTACTGTTACTTGTATCTTCTAAACACTATCGTTGCTCAACCTCTCATCAATTACATGTATGTGCACTTATATATAATTGTTACCAATAGCCAGTGTTTGTCACGAAAAAGTAACCATGAAAATGAACATATATATTTATCTACTCAACACGAAATATCTCCAAGAAAATCAATAAAACAAAAATGTGCTATATACACAACGAAGCGAAATAAATCAGTACTCATAGCAATATAAAATAAAATAAAATAAAATACAATCATGACAATGAATCAAATGGAAACAAACTCCTTGCTCGAACCCTAAGAATGATGAGTAACAAAACCATTGCTATATCGAGGGCGTAAAAAATATGAACGAGAAGCTGTGTTATAATGGTGTATAGTTGACGCATTATTAATTGTTAATATTAGTTGTGACGCATTATTAGTGTTGTTAACGTTTGTTACAGGTGAAGTAGGTGTCTAAATAGATCAAGATTGAGGTAGTTCTGAATCCTGAACAACGCTGCCATCTAACGAATTGTCATGCATATGACCACCATTATCTCCCTGATTGTTCACTGTTTCCCCTAAACTAGTTACATTTTCGTTACCAGTTATATCTGTAGTGTTGGCATTGCTACAACCGGTAAAAGGTTGAAACACTATCTGATATGAACCGTAACTTCTAGAATTGCATTAAACATTTGTTGTATATTGCGACAAATTAAACTTGAATCAAAATTACCTAATAACAAACTATATTATACTACATAGATTGCATATAAAATAAAACATGAAACCATTGACAAATTATCATACCTCTCCCCCCAAAAAAATTCATAACAATGTACGCTCCACTGAAACTAAACCCCGAACCTAGTCAAAAATCGAAATCATAACAACCAGTCTGTGTTTCAAAGTAATATAAAAAATTTACAACTTGTCTACAGTTAGTTAACTCACATATCCGAACTTCTACAGTGCCAACGAAGCATACGTCCCAAAACCTTAAGAAAAAAAATTGTATGCTCTACTTAAAATAAGCCACATCATATCAAACCAAAAAACTCAACGAAACAAATCAAAATCTCCTTCAAAACTCAAAACCACTAAACTGAAAAAACAATGTTCGATCCCAAAAATCATGCTGACCCGTTTAGCTGAAAATATGCACTCGAAACCTAGTAGACAAGAGTAATAAAAGAAAAATTTTAAGTAGCAACTGTTTATAAAATGAACAACATAAAATTTGGACTCCACAATAGATGTAAAAAAAAGTTAATTGGAAATATTTAAAGAAAAGGTCAATATTTTATGCACAAAATTTCTCGCTTGAAAGTCTCAACGTGCAGAGGAATTTACATTATCGCGTATTTGGAGAAAAGCCATCTTGCAGATGCATTGTTACATTTCAGGAGTAATTCGGGTGCAAAAATAGGAATAAACGAAATTTGTTAACTGGAATTAATAAAAACACAAAATTTCTCGTATGAGAGGCTCAACGTGCAGAGGAATTTACAATCTCGCGTATTTGGAGATCTGTCATGCTTTCAAATGTGAATTTTGTTGTAAGCGCCAATCTTTTGCAAGGCACCATTGTTGTATCTAAATCTTTTTTATTACTTTATTAAATTACTTTTTTATATAATTCAAACAAAGAGTATTAATTAATTTAAACTTATTCCTTATATTTAAAACATATAGTGGTTAATATTGCATTGTGTAATCAATCTCCTAACTAAAACAATAACCTAGATTCTGTGGCTAACAGAAATTCACAAATTACCCACAAAACATGACAGACACAATTTTAACTGAGGGATCAAACCAAAAATTTTATTCGTTACCTTTACACAAATTAAAAAAATCTTAACACCTTACGTTAAACAATTAAATTTAGAGAAATCTTATCTCATTGCCTTAACTTCTTTATACATCAATATACACATACGTATTAATAATATCACTCATTCTACTTGTAAACATAATATTAACTAATAATATCCCTCATAATAAATTAATAAGTACCATCTTGAACAACATAAGGAAAAAAATGGCCACAATAAAAAGAAAAAAATTTGAGATTGACTGACCAAAAAAAACTTTAAAAAAATATTAAATTAAATTAAGTAATGGCTAAAAAAAACTTATCTTATCAGATAGCTTAAAAGCCTCGAGATCACTTCTATGATCCATCGTGTTCGTACATCGGGAGAGTCAATACTCCAGGTCCAGGTTCTTTGTTCAAACATCTTCATCATGGCGTTGTACCCAGTTCCCGTAGGCACCGAACAGGCAGCATGGATTAGGACAGAGACAACCAGCTAGAGCTTGCGTCAGCTAGACAACCAGGAAAAAAGGAAATGTCCCCTTATTTTTTGTGTGCAGCCTTTTTATAATCTTTTTTAGTCCATTCCACGTGGCACTTTCAATTACATCATCTGTACTGTTACTGGCCGCAAGCATGTCCAAGAGCTTCTGACCCTATCACATCCAGGTACTAGTACAAACATGTGGGGGAGCCCCAGGTGGTCCTCTTATCACTATATTCCTTTGCAAAAGGTGGGTAAATTCGTCTTTTTTTTAATGGAACTGAATAAACTGTATCGCCATTTTCTTAAGATTCTCGAGAAGCACTTCTGTGTTTCCAACCGATACTTGAAAATTTAAAATATATTTATAAAAAGAGAAAATATTTAAGCGTATAAAACTTAAACATAAAAGGGGGGAAATAAATAAAAAGACTAAACAATGCTTAATTTAAAAAAAAACTTTACCTTGAGTCAGTCAATCCACATGAAAAGGAATTAAAATAAATTGAAAATTGTCAGTCAATCAAACACTAAAATACATTAAATTCCTGCGTGTTTCATTTATAGTACATAAAACAGGATTTATCATTTGCTGAACTTTCATGAATGCCACGACAATTAATCTGCGCGAAAATTAATCTAATGACACTCATCAAAGTTAAAGAATAGGTGAAGAAAATTATTAAAGTATTTAATGCACTGTATATTTAATTTATATTTTTTTAATTATAAAGCGATACACAACACATCAGTAGATGAAGTAATTATACATTAACAGTAGATGTTGTAGTTGATTGGTGGTGATGCATAGAGGAAATAAAAAGATCATGCAACAGGATGACATTTGTGGCAAGGATCGCTGTTAGTTAGTGGCAGTACTTGGATAAAACCAAGAGTGATTTCCGATTCCCTCTTGTCCCACGCTGGAACTTCTCACGGTGCATTGGCACCCCGCTGTTTCCACTAACGATCCCCTGCTATCTTCTTGACCCCTTAGCTACTTATTTTCCTTACACTCCCGGATATCTTCATCTCTAATTTCACTTGGCAAGCTCATTAACTGCATCTGTTCAAGACTCGTTGCGTGGTTTTCATATTGTACTCATGTTACTCGTTTTCTCTATTCCCCTCTTAATAATCTCGCTTTCTGCACCTGTGACTTGGATCTTCCTCTTTTCTAAGAAACGTGTCGTCCCTAACTACGACATTCACCCCTTCCTTTCAAAATCAACAAAAAAAACCACATACCATCCACCTAACCGGCCTATTCTCATTTAAAACTAGTCCCTGACATGCAACCATGCGTTCTCCTCGCCTTGATATCTCTCCTACACATCACCAAAATTCTCTCTTCCTAATCCCCTGCAATCTCACCCTTGACCTCCTTTCAGTCTCTAGCCTTCGTGTCTTCTGCTCAATGCCCATTGCACTCATTTTACTGTATACTGCATCATATATACTTGTATAATCAACAATTTCGCACCATATCATCACAATCAAGTAGCCTCATATATTACTATATCATCACAATCAATTAGCATCATACACTAGTTATCACACAAATTAAGGAAAAATCACCAAAAGTGGGATAGCACGTTCAAAACTAGGCCAATCTGTTTAAAATTTGAATATGTTGTTAAATAAAAGGTGCTGAACAATACTAAATTACGCAAAAAAAGTGGCGCTGCAGTGGGAATACGTCATTTGCGAGGAGCATAAAAGTGCATGTCCCAGAGCAAGGCGGCAATTCTATCTGCGAGGCTGAGATAGACATCTGGCATAGACAAATTGCAACAATGACCTCCATGCATCATTTGACCGAAGAACTGCGATGGTGGGCTATTGGGAGACTAGAGGCAGGACAAAGTAAGACAGAAGTGGCCAGATGGCTAAATGTGAGTCCGCCTGTGGTTCGTAGATTTTGGCAACAATTTCTAACAACGGATTCGGCATCCAGGAGGTTCAGCCAAGGACAGCCATACGCTACGACGAGTTCCGATGACCGATATTTGTCATTATGCGCACGAAGGAATAGAACCAAAACTCCGTCTTAACTGATATCCTTCCTTGCTGCAAGCTCCGGAAGGTTGGTATCAATGTCAACCGTGCGTTCGAAAAGGCTTCACGAAAGTGGTCTTTTTGCGAGACGACCAGATATTTGCGTCCCGCTTACGTCACGCCATAGGCGGGTACGTTTGCAGTGAGCAGTCAACATATCCACTGGACACGCGATCAATGGAGGGCAGTTCTCTTTACGGATGAGTCCAGGTTTAGCCTCCAAAGCGATAGTAGGCGTATTTTGATTTGGAGATAACCTGAAACTCGTTTTCATCCCTCACACATCCGTGAAAGAGATGCATACGGATCAGGCAATGTCTGTGTTTGGGGTGGTATTTCTTTGGGTGGACGCACTGTCTCCATGTCTTTCCCCGTGGAAATGTGAATGCTCATATCTGTAGAGATAACATGTTTGATGCTTATGTGCGTCCTTATGCCGGGGCAATAGGTGATGCTTTCGTGCTACACTACGATAACGCGAGACCGCACAGGGCTCGCAACGTGTATGCTTATCTTGAACAGGAAACAATTCAGAGCATGGAGTGACCAGTTCGATCACCGGGCCTGAATCCTATCGAGCATGTTTGGGATGCTTTAGGACGACGTATAGCTGCTCTCAATTCTCCTCCTAGGACCCTAGCCACGCTTTCAACGGCTTTGCAAGAGCAATGGCTCTCACTTCCTACCGAACTCATAAACCGCATAATTGACAGCATCACACATCTCTGTATGTGCTGTATTGCTTTTCAGGGGGATCATACGCCATATTAAAGGTACTTTTCCTATACCAAGCATTGTATACATATGCTAGTTTCTTTAACAACATAATTGTCTGGCGATTTCTTTTTATGCTATTTTATACATACCTATGTGTTGTATAATGTGTATAAATTTCATTAAATTCTACGCGTAACTTTTTGAGCAATCGCTATTTTTGTGACTTTTCCTTAATTTTTGATAACCTGTGTATATGATAGTACTTGTAACTTTTGCATAACACAGTATATCACTATAAACCATCCTTTTAAACTTCTGATTGCCATATAATTTAACATTCATAACCCAATTTTCTCTCCAAAGGGAACTCGAATAAGCTGCTATATTAGCTTCCGATATTTAGTGATCTTTTACTGCATGTCAAAGTCTGTAAACTTAATTTCTCTGCAACAAATAAAAGATCAGATAATACCTATATCACTTCAGTATGCTATTCCACTAAACGTTCTTTAAGAAACAATAATTTCAATGGATGTTCATTCCTAGTGATTACCTACGTTTCATCAAGTATTAACTCAAATATAAGGTCATCTTCGATGCGTCGGATATACTTACCAGTTGGATTACTGTTATATAATTATGATGACTTTTATGACGTTTTTTCGATATACATCTCAAGCTCTTGGACATAATGATTAGTACTTTAATGACTGGGGTTACTGAATAATCAGTATTCAGATGAACCTAGATGAAAGAAAGTAGAGCCTGAAGAAAAGGATAATTCTGGAGAAGAAAAAAGCACTCACAACTTTATTGCATGCTAATGATCTTAATTTTATCAAGTTTATTGATATCCTATAATACTTAAGTTGCTCTGGGAGAAATACTTTTGTTAAGTTTTTTCAAGGAGAGAAGAATCAATTGACTAAATTCCACATCTATAAATATTTCTCACGAAATGAAACTCCTGTATACTTCCTTTACTTTAAGACAAGCATTTTGTAGAAAATGATATACCCTGCAGAGCTTATTATAGATATTTTTTTATATGAAGTAATTGGATAGTGAAATTCTTAGGTCACAGAAAACCAACAATAACACTCCAAAAACAAACAATTGCTCTAAGTTACCCCCCCCCATAAAAAAAGATAAAATAAAATAAAATAAAAATAAATAAATACATAAAATAAATTAAAAAGGATATATATATATATATATATATATATATATATATATATATATATATACTGCTGGCCACCCAAATTGCAACACCCAGAAAGACAAGAGATATCACAACAAAATTTATTTTGTAGATAACATGCTGACTGTGACATGGAATTCGACTTTGTAAATATATTTTATTGTCCCATAGTCTTGATGCAACATTGATTCGGTTCCATGCACATTCTAGTGTATCTGTTTTGTTGTGTATGTCATAGGATGTATGTGTGTTGGGTTCGCGCCTGTATTTTGTACCGGTTTCTGGGGGAAAGGTATGTACCCCCAGGAGGCAAATTCAGCTTATCGTAAAGAGGTTTTTCTTTTTTTGTATAAGAATAAAAGCGTGACTTGCCACCCCTTCTCGGCTGTAGGGGGGTCTAGCGTCCCCATGGCAACGGCCTAGCAACATTTTTTTAGCCAATGAGAGCTGAAAGGTGTTTGTTCGAGGATAGCTGACCTCTGCTCGCCCCAGTTCAAGAGGAAGGCATGAGAAAACGTTTTTCGAAGGAGTAGGAGTTTTAGCAGCGACAGAGATAGGACCTCGTGGTGAGAATATCGATCAGATCCGCCATTTTTTTTTTTGGCTTGCTTCGCCGATTCCGCTGGTCGACTGATGAGATACGAGATGTACCTATTCCATACGAAGGTGGTGGTAAGTTAATATTATTTTGTGTTATATTTATCAGGTGAGAGCACGGCGATTTATTTTTATGTAATTTGGATTTTATGTGTTATAATAATCTTTTAACGTATGATATTAATTGATATGATTTTCTCTGTAAAAGCTTGTAGTCAGTGTATAAATTAATGTATGTAATATGAAGAGAAATTAAATGGTTACATTAAATACTAAATTTGAGTACGTGCTCTTCAGTTATTCTCAGACATGTGTCAGAGTGAATTTCTTAAATTAATAATTTAGCAAAAAAATAAATAAATAATTAAATAATAAGCCACTATTCAGAATATGCTAATTAGCATATGTTCTAACTTAATATAATACTGACCAAGTATCAAATGATTAAATTTATAGACTTCTGTGAAGTGTGGTTCCTGCAAAAATCAGTAGCCAGAGTAGCCGCCATTGTTGGAGGTCACCGCTGCCACACGCCTCGGCATTGATTCAAAGAGACTTTGGATGAGTTCTTGGGGTACAGCAGACCAAGCAGCTTCCACACGTTGCCAAAGTTGATCTTCTGTGGCAGCTGGGGATGGAATCTGGGTCAATCGTAGAGAAACCATGGACCAAATGTTTTCTATCGGCGAAAGATCCGGAGAGCGAGGCGGCCAGGGAAGCAATTCAATCTGGCGATTGACGAAGAACCGTTGGACAATGCGTGCCAAGTGTGGTCGGGCATTTTCCTGTTGAAATATGGCTGTGGGCAAGCCCTGAAGGTAAGGAAGGACAACTGGCTCCAACACCTCGGAGATGTAGCGCTGGCTGTTTAAAGTACCGGCAATGCGTACTAGAGGTGTGCGAGAGTGATATCCAATACCGCCCCATACCTTAATACCCGGTGCAGGACCAGTGTTGCGGTGCATAACGCAGCTGTTCAGCATCCTCTCTTCACGGTGTCTCCAGACTCAAATGCAACCATCGTGATGTTGCAGACAGAAGCGTGACTCGTCAGTAAAGACAATTTCATTCCATTCTGCCGTCCACATCTATCTGTCATCGCACCATTGGCGGCGGAGACGTCTGTGGTTCTGCGTCAAGGTTAGACAAAGCTGTTGGGATAATCCCCACACTTTGTCTTCCCAATTTGGATTATAAACGTTATGTTTTTCCCGTACAGCGAGTGACGTGCATGCTTCGGGAATGACGTGATGAAACTGTTTCTTTGCGCTCGCAAGTTGCGATGTTCGGACGTCATTCCTGAACGCTGGTTGCGATGTTTTAATTTAACATTTCTTTTTCCGGTGTTTATATGTTTTTGCAATATTTGTTATTGTATGTGTAGAAATTTTTGTTATTTATTATAAGTGAAGTATTACTTTTCGTGACAATTATTTTGATGTTTATTTGGCGTAAATTTTCCTGAATATGCAAATCAGCCAGATACCCACGTGGTTTGAATGTATATAACGTGATGGCTTTACTTAGGTCTCGCCGAGGTCAGTCGGAGCATTGTATTAGACCGAATGCTATCGCCAACGCTAAATGTTAGCTCGAGTTTACTTTGTGATGAAAAATAAACCTACGTTTCCTGTTTTTAAACGACTGCTTCTTTTTATTTATTCCTGCTTCAGCCCACTGCTACATTTTGCTATATATATTTACCATATCTTTTCTATGGCTTTTAATCTAGTTCAACAAGCGTTATGGGCCCCAGGTCTAACTCGTAGGTGAGGCAGATGATTTTTAACTTTTAATAAAGAAGCAAGAAGTGCTGATTCGAAAACCGGATATGTTATCCGATATTAATTTCCAAATCCGTCAACTGGAAAAGGATAACTACACGACATGGATATCCGATATCCGTATGTTACTGACTGAAAGAAACTGCTGGTCTATCGTAGATGGTACGGAAAGTGTTCCAACTTAAGATACCGCCGAAGGAAAGAAATCGATGTACGAAGCAAGGGCTAACAAAGCTCTGGCCACTATATACATGTCCATACATCCTCGATTTAGAACTTTAATAGAGGATTGCAAAGACCCTAGGGAGGCATGGACTAAGATAAAGAAATATTTTCAGCCAAGCTCCCGAGCGATGATAATGTGTTTAAAGCGGGAATTTTTTGCCCAATACCCAGAGGAGGATGGTGACATAGCCCTATTCGCATCAAGAATAAACAAGATATGTCAAGAGTTATCGGATGCAGGTTCCCCAGTACCAGAAATCGACAAAGTGTACCAATTGACGCAGTTCTTACCACAACAGTATGAACTTATTATACAGTCAATATACAAATTACCCGATGAAGAATTCAACTTTGAAACTGCATTAGAAGAACTCCTGTCTGAGCAAGCAAGATTACGACAGAGGAGGTTAGACAGACCCGACTTTGGATTCCACTCCGGACCCGAACCCGATGTGTATAAAGCATGGACAAATAGCCGACCCAGTTATCCAGACTCCCGGACAGCATCCTCGTCTAGTAGAAGAGATTCATCCCCACAAGAGCGAAGACCTCGAAAGAAAGATGTACAGTGCCATGGATGCAAAAAGTTTGGACATTTCAAGTCCAAGTGCACAAACGGTAAAATCCGACAGACGTTCCAGTCTCGTCGCCGAGCTCGCCCGATGTCTCGTTCAAGAAATTCTTCTGTGTCAAAGAGAAACGACCAGTCGCTACTTCTAGAGGCGTTATCAGCTGATAAGGTGAATACGTCCTGGATAATTGACTCGGGTGCTACTTGACATTTTTCCAACCAAAAGATGTGGCTCCACGATTTCGAAGACTTAAGGGACCACTCGTTGTGTGGAGCCGGTATCGACATGTCAACCCCAGTTCTCGGTAAAGGTAAGGTGCATATGACTATTAACGGTGAACGATATGTTTTAAAAGATGTACTGTATGCACCCAGTTTGAGAAAGAATCTTATCTCAGCTTCTAGGCTTGACAGTAAAAAATGTGAATTTACAGGTGGTAACTCTAAAATAAATGTGTATAAAAATAACAAATTTATATTTTCGGCTAAATTAAATAATGGACTGTATTATGTTTATCCTGATAAAATAGATAAACTGTCAAAAGTAAATAATGTTGAAACTAATAATTGTGTAAAGTCATGTAATTCGAATGTAAATAGCAGCTTTAATGATGCCTTTAAAATTTAAAAGTAATAAGTCAAAAGGTAAAAAGAGTATTACTTTTGCTTCGGTAGATATAAATTCTTTACATAGACGGTTCCAACATATAAATGCAGATTACATTAAAAATACTTATAAGCATAACTGTGTTCGAGGCATGTTAGAACCAACTGGTACCCCCAGGAATTGTGAATCTTGTCGTGAAGCAAAACCGATCCGCGTTAGTTTTAAAAGTATCGAGGCCAAGCTTAGTAAGAAACCATTAGACATTTTACATATGGATCTCTGCGGTCCTTTACCAAATCAATCTCTTGAGGGTCATCATTACTTTTACACTATAATTGATGACTACTCAAGAAAAACCCATGTATTCCCCATTAAGCATAAATCTGACGCATTTGATATTTTTAAGAATTTTGTTAAACGTGCAGAAAGGTTTCAGGATCGTAAAGTGAAGTGTATCAGGACTGACAATGGTCTTGAATTTATTAATTCAAAGTTTAAATCCTTTTGTGATGACCTTGGTGTTAAGCACGAAGTGACGAATATTTACTCTCCAGAAATGAATGGGGTGAGTGAGAGATATAACCGCACTGCAATTAATGCCATAAATACTTTGTTACGAGATAGCGGTTTAAGCTCTGGTTTTTAGAGCGAAGCTCTACTATATTTTACATACACCTGGAATAGAGTGACTCACGGGGGTCAAAAATTAACACCATTTGAATTGTACGGGGGGCGTCCACCATCAGTAAAGCACTTAAAACCTTTTGGATGTAAGGCCTATTTAGGTATTCCCAGACAACAGAGAAGAAAGCTAGATATGAGATCCAAACCCGGAATAATGGTAGGATATGCTCGACTAACCAAGGGGTATCGTATTTGGATTCCAGAGCTGAGGAAAATAGTCGAATCGATCAATGTCAGATTCGATGAATCTACTATAGGTCGCCAAAATACTGAGCAGAGTATTGAAGTGGACAGTGAACTGGACCCATATGATTATATAAATATTACAGTTCCCAAGGTTGATCCTGTTGTGAGTGATAACTTCGACCGTATTGAAGGTTCGTCTAAAGATTCACCCAGGAGTAGAAAAGAAACCCCGCTAGAAAGGGATAATGTAGAAAGTTCCAATGAGGAAAGCGAAAGTGAAGGGGATCCCGAGAAAGTCGTCAATTGGGTACGGAAGCCAGTCCCTCGCCCAGATGGAAGCAAGGTTGCTATTTATTATTTCGAAGAAGGGAAAACACAAAGGCTACGTTCCCTCAACGACGTTAAGACATACTGTGAACTATATAGTATTAGGTATGAACCCGACATATTTTCGTTTTCCGGAAATGACTTGTACGCAGGCATAGTTAAGGGGACTCCAATAGCAAACCTTAGTGATGATGTTGAATGACTAGAAATCCCTAAACATTACGAACAGGCCGTAAAATCTAATAATAGAAAAGAATGGATTAATGCAATGGAGGAAGAATTAAGTTGTATGAGGGAACGCGACGTATGGGATGTGGTTGAAAGACCCGCCGGTGCTAAGCCACTCGGTTGCAGATGGGTATACAGTGTCAAAAAGAATCCTGCAGGAAAAATAGAGCGTTTTAAAGCAAGACTTGTAGCCCAGGATTTTCGAAAGGCATACGGTGATTCGTATGAAGAAGTCTTTAGCCCCGTCGTAAATTTTAATTTGATCCGTTTCTTTTTTTCTATTTTAGTTTACTTGAATAAATGGTGCCACATACAATGTGATATAAGGTGCGCGTATTTGTATGCCCCAGTAAAAGAAAGGATTTTTATGAAACAACCTCCAGGTTTCGAATCCGGTAAAAACTTTGTATGCAGGTTACAAAAAGAAATTTACGGTTTAAAACAGAGCGGTCGTGAGTGGTTTCTTAGAATTCATGGCTGTTTAAGCGAACTAGGTTTTTCGAAATTCAGTTGGTGCAATTGCGTCTACGGGTTTGAAAACAACGTTATAATTCTGTTGTATGTAGACGATATTGTAGTATTTGGGAAAACCGAAAAGTATGCTGCCAAAGCTATGCACCTACTGCAAAGTAACTTTGAATTGAAAGTTCTAGGTAAAACCCAAAAATTATTAGGTGTGGAGTTTACTGAAACCGCGGGTAATTTATATTTACACCAGTACAGTTACATAGACAAGATTTGTAATGTTTTTAAAAATTATAGTTCCCCAATATCATCATTACCAATAGCGAAAGGTTGTATTTATTCTAAGTCTCAAAGTCCCCAGACTAATGATGAAATCGCTGAAATGAACAAATTGTCGTATCGCAGTTTAATAGGTTGCCTAGTATTTTTATCAAGTAGAACCCGGCCAGACATAGCATACGCACTAAATGTATTTTCTCAATTTCAAAATAATCCTGGAATGGTCCATTGGGAAGGTTTACTTAAATTATTGGGTTACGTTCAATATACTCTAAATCTTAGAATCAATATATCAAACATTAGTACCCTAGACCTTACTGCATACAGTGATGCAGATTTTGCAAATAATAGAGACGATAGAACTTCAATGGGAGGTTATGTAATTTTCATAGGTAATGTACCTGTAGAATGGAAATCAGTAAAACAAAAATGTGTTTGTTTGAGTTCGATGGAATCGGAATTCGTTGCTGTTACTGATACCGTTAAAGAACTAATATGGTTCAAACGAATTCTGGATGAAACTCTAAATTACAATCTAATAAAAGAAAACTACGTAACTCGTTTATTTGTTGATAATCAAGCATCTATAAATTTTATTAAATCCCCCATCGAAAACCATCGTACTAAACATATAGATACAAAACTTTTCTTTGTAAGAGATCTATTTTACAAAGAATTTTTCAATATACAATATATTCCTAGTAAAAATAATCTTTCTGATCAATTCACTAAAGCTGTTACAAAACAAAGTTTAAAAGGGTTCAATAGTTGCATTTTTAAAGATGTATGATGTTTGTGTTTAAAATTAAAAAAAAAGAACTCTTTAATGACAACTTGTACAAGGACTTTTTCGCCTTTGATTCATTATTTTTGAATGAGTTTGTTTTAAAGTACTTTTTCACTTTCATGTATTTGTATAAAATATAAAGTGTGTTTAGTATTAGCTGTTTGAATATCTATACATGTTACTTTTGAATTGTCAATTTAAATTATACATATTGAGTTTACCGGCATTTTTCTTTAATGTTTCTGAATCTATATTTTTGTACAGACTTCCGTATTTTTTACCTGTTTATGCCAATTGTATTATTTGTAAGAGAATTGAAGAAATTTTCTTGGACTTTAAATTTTGATCGGGATCGTTCTATTTTAGGTCAGATAAGTTTTTGTTAGGTATGACGCAGTTTTTGAGTCTGTTTTTCCAAATTGGCAAGAGGGGGGGGGCACTTGTTGGGATACTCCCCACACTCTGTCTTCCCAATCTGGAAGTTAAACGTTATGTTTTTCCCGTAGAGAGAGTGACGTGCATGCTTCGGGAATGACGTGATGAAACTGTTTCTCTGCGATCGCAAGTTGCGATGTTCGGACGTCATTCCTGAACGCTGGTTGCGATGTTTTAATTTAACATTTCTTTTTCCGGTGTTTATATGTTTTTTACAATATTTGTTATTGTATGTGTAGTAATTTTTGTTATTTATTATAAGTGAAGTATTACTTTTCGTGACAATTATTTTGATGTTCTTTTGGCGTAAATTTTCCTGAATATGCAAATCAGCCAGATACCCACGTGGTTTGAATGTATATAACGTGCTGGCTTTACTTAGCTCTCGCCGAGGTCAGTGGGAGCATTGTATTAGACCGCATGCTATCGCCAACGCTAAATGTTAGCTCGGGTTTACTTTGTGATGAAAAATAAACCTACGATTCCTGTTTTTAAACGACTGCTTCTTTTTATTTATTCCTGCTTCAGCCCACTGCTACATTTTGCTATATATATTTACCATATCTTTTCTATGGCTTTTAATCAAGTTCAACATGAATATATGTTGAACGTCATGAATATATGCAATGGACGTCTTGCGGACAGACCACTCTGCTGTAAACGGCGTCGAATGGTACGCGCAGACACTGGATGATGCGTCACAGACTGCATGTGCTGTGCTATGGTTCGTGATGTGACTGAGCGATCCGTCACTGCCATGCGCACAATTTGCCTGTCATCACGTGAAGTGGTGCGCTGAGGTGGATGCGATCGAACACGCCGGTCCGTCGTACCCTCCTGTATCCAACGACCACATATCCGCATTACTGTTGTTTGGTTTCGTCCAACACGACTACCGATTTCCCTGAAAGATAATCCACAATCTCGGTAGGCCACTATCCTTCCTCTGTCGAACTCGGATACTTAATCAAAAGATGATCGCTTATTTCGACGAGGCATAATTGATCGTTTTTTTGAAAAAAACCACAAGAGAAACACAATTGCCGAACTTGAAATCGTCGAAATCTCCAAGCCTTAAACAGCGCTTTGAAGTGGCGCCACAGGCGCGCGTGATGTACGTCTGCGCGGAAATTCTAATCATTTGCATATCTCACCTCCGCTAATGCGTGTTGTAAATTTCATGTTATATGCATGTTTGCTTCAGGGTGTTGCATTTACAGTGGCCAGCAGTATATATGTATGTATGTATGTATGTATGTATGTATGTATGTATGTATGTATGTATGTGTGTATGTGTGTGTGTGTGTATTCTTCGATGAAAGTATCCTAGTATGATAATTTTCTATAAAAAAGTATCACAGCACTGTTTCTTATTTAAAACAGTTTTGAATCTTTTTCTAAACTTGATAGAACTTATTTTTCAAGAACCACATATTTTTCATTTAGTAAAACAAACCCGTAATCAAGGAAGTAGGACTTATACATAATGATGGAACGCTTTCATAATTCTTATTTTATAGATAGATTTTAATTCTTCGACTAAAATTAATGATGTTTCAACAGTATTCTTTTAGCTTTACTTACCATGTTTGGTGAATATGCATATAAAGTGTATCAAAGGATAGTTGATCCCTACCAGCATAATGCATGAAGTCAAAAATGTGTGAAAATTTTCTATATAGAATGCAAAATTATAACACATTTTTATCAACTTTAAAAAAGAAACTTTAAATCATTTTCCATTAATCATAAAGTATCTGAATAAGTCAGAAACCAGGGCATGGCCACTGATAAATATTTTATTAAATTTTATCTATAATGAAAAAATGCTTGAAAAATCCAAGCAATTTTTGAGTTATCAGAGACTCAAAATAACTCTTCTTTTGAAAGGATAAAAAACAATTTAATGAAATTTTATAAACTATAAAATTGATCGTATTACTTATTCATATTTATATATAAACCGAGTTTCCCCAAAATGACCGACGATTTGAAAGATCAATTAAAGGAAAATGGATTGTGATAGAAATATATGGTTTGGCATTCTGCTTAGGTAACTAGGGAATTTATTCTCACCAATTTTCAAAATTAGTTGCAAATTTTGTCAAAAGTCTCCCAGTCCTGGCATTAAGTTTGGAAAATCTAATGAAATACCATCTTTATAGTAATGATATTTAGTTTACTCTAAAGCTCACTGTCACCGTAATATATTTAATAATTAATATTAGTATTAGTATGAGTAATTAGAGAGTGATGTTCATATGTATAGATCCAAATCAATTTATTAAACCAATCATAAAACATATACAAACAATACTATCCATTGAAGACTTCCGAATTTCTATCTCATTAACACCATATATATATATATACCGGGTGGCCATAATTAAACTGACAGTGCTCACAGTGTTCTGTAGCGCGAGCTATTTGCGAGAATGACGCCACATTTTGTAGGAAGATTAAACAAGACGGGGGACGAAGGATTTCGCGAAAAAATAAATTAGTTCCAAAAGTCACCGCTACGGGAATATTTTGCGCTGTGTAATATAAAATAGAGTGTTAACAAATGCAAATCAATACGGAAATTGCCTTTTATTTTGCATTCAAATGAGGTTCAATCTGGCTGCCGTTGTTGTGGACCACATATTGCATTCTGTGCACAGTATGCACAACAGCACAAAGTAACATGTCTGCAGGAATCTCCCGTACAGTCCGTGATAAGTTATTCTTTAACGTAGCCAGGTCCTGGACCACTCCTTGATAGACCTTGGACTTAAGATAACACCAAACAGTTACCTTTGGAGAATGTAAGGGAATTTCTGTGACTGCATGTGGTGATTTGTCATCCCAAATTTGGCAGTTCTGGGTATTCACAGTTCCATGCAGGTAAAAGTGGGCCTCGTCTCCCCATAAGATTTTCCACGGCCAAGCATCATCCACCTCCATTCTGGGAAGAAAGGTGAGAGCAAAAGTCAATCGCTTATCATGGTCGGGGTACAGAAACTCCTGTAAACGGCTGATCTTGTACGGATAGAAGTTGATAATCTTTTGTAAGATTTTCCATACCCTACTGTAAGGCATATCCATATTCCGAGCTAATCCACGAGCGCTAGAGGTGGCAGCAATATTGTCTGGTCCTCTGTCGACAATCGCCGTGGCAACTGCTTCGATTGTATCCTGTGGTACAGGTTTTCGTCCTCTGCCTGACAGAACCTTCAGAGAACCTGTTTTCTCAAACGTCGCAACCCTTGCTTTTAGCCCATTAACTGACACAGGACCATTACGCTTTTTTTGGTGCGTTCTAAAAGCACGAAGAGCAGCTGACGCGTTGCACTGGTTGAGGTAAAAGAATTTGACCAGTAACGCACGCTCGACTAAAGAAGGAGACATTGCACATAAACTTTCAATCTGATTGATTCGAAACGTAACACATTGCCTTTTAAAACCCAAGCAGCTGGCACTGTGCCAATGGATGTAACGTGAAATTTGAATAAAGAACTTCTTCTTCTGCTCAGCGTACGTGACATTGCAGATCAAGAGACTTTATCGGTGTTTATGTAGATTTTACGCTTTTTTAAAAGTGTTGCCATATTGCACTTGAACTAAATAAGAAAATGTGCATAATAAAAGGTAATTTTATTCCGCATTAATTTGCATTTGTTAACACTCTATTTTCTATTACACAGCGCCAAATATTCCCCTAGCGGTGAATTTTGGAACTAATTTATTTTTTCGCGGAATCCTTCGTCCCCCTTCTTGTTTAATCTTCCTACAAAATGTGGCGTCATTCTCACAAATGGATCGCGCTACAGAACACTGTAAGCACTGTCAGTTTAATTATGGCCACCCGGTATATATGCATTTCAAATTATCTTTCTTCCTATATCATATCACTACATTAATTATTATTATTGATCTAATCTTCAGTCTCATCAATATCAAATACTAACATGCTTTATCTACTCCCTAACATTGTTTGATTATCCTACATTCTTAAACGATACACATAAACACATTACAAAATTATTGCAAGATACTGATCCAATTAATACGGGTATACACAATCACTATTTTATGATAGATATTCTATGCATAAATGTAAACATTTCCCCTTAATCTGCCCTATCTAATTAACTGCGCTCTCTAGTAGGCATTGGGCATTGCTAGGATAAGTCAAAATACTCTCCTACCTATTCCTGACTACACATCGACATCACCAACCTTGCTGGGGGGGGTCATAGGACTATTCCGGGCATCGGGCTTTCGGGTCCGGGGGAACGGCGGTCACTATCTGTTGTGGCGGACTCAGGACGCGCGTCTCCGAGAACACACTCGCTTCGGGGGAGCGTTCGTCAATCCGAAGGTCCGTTTCTCATCACAAGCATGGCTGGGGGGTCATCGGAATTGTCGTGTCATCGGGCTTTCTGGTCCAGGGGAACGGCTGCAATCATCGGCCTGCGGCGGACTCAGGGTGCTAGTCTCCGCATATAAGCATTTGCTTCGGGGGCGCGTTGGTCCAGGGGAACGGATGTTCCTCTCTTGCTAAATGACAGGTTAGTCGGTCGGCCTCTCCGGTATTGGGCTCTGCATCTATTTGATAGCGGTTTGCTTTTCGGGTACCGAGGACTTGGCTTGTCTCTCCTGCATTAAGTTAGCACCCGGTCATCTCCTTCTCTCTTCCTTCGCCGTCTACAGGGGCTTATGTGTTCCTCGTGAGATATCTGAAATCATTCTGGACTCTCTAAAAACTTTTTCTACCGAGATCAACTTCTCTCATTATTTATTCAGGCCTTCATTGGTGGCCACCTTCTGTCCTATAGGTCGATCCGGGGCCCCTTCATTGGCCGACCACCCATTTTATATTCATATTTTCTCCAATCAATATTGAAGGGGGCGTCCGCCCTTGCACCTGTCTGGGGCTTCTTACATTTTTAACTTCTCACGCACTCCTCCGACCTCCTGTGGTGTTTTAACGCCGGTCAACCTCGTAAACTGCCTCAGCCCTTGTCGTCTCCTAACTCTGACTCCGTTTTCAGATTTCCCTTAGCTCATTATCACCAGCTGAGCCCTTCGTTAAACACAGCTGTTGACCGTTTTCTCATTTCAATTGCCCCCTCTCAACTTGTTATCTCTCCTTCCGATTCGCGTACGCAGTACATTATCCCGCTGTTCGAGGCATCTCTTTTGTCTGATTCTCTGAATTGCATTCTCTATCGCCCCTTTTTCTGAACACATGTCGTGTCTCCACGACACTCACTATTGATAACCGATTTTTAAAAATTTGTGCAATGAATGTATTGATGTAAGCATTAAGGTACATTCACAAACAATCATGTAGATAAATTCATATATATATATATATATATATATATATATATATATATATATATATATATATATATATATATATATATATATATATATATATATATATATATATATATATATATATATATATATATATATATGTATGTATATATATATATATATATAATTATTATTATTATTACAGCATTGAGATTTCCCAGAGGTATCAGAAAGATTCTTAATGTTTCCGCACTTAATCTTCAAAATATTTTAACTTAATTGGATGAAAATTTTTAATTTCAACATGCAGGTTTTGGTATCCATGAGATAGTATCCAAAATTCTACAAACATCCAGTATAAAAGTGGAATGCATTGTAAAAACAGTTCTATCAACAGTTTAGATTTCATTGGAATGAAATCGATGTATTCTTAAATTTTATTTTCATGTTTATCATTGCAAATTTCGCCTCACAACAAAAATCAGAAACGAATAAAAATTCATGGAAATATCTTTTTTTTGGATTCAATGATTATATCTTTATTTTTAGCTTGTTTTATGAAATAACTCATTCGTTATTTTTATTATAAAACAAATACATAAACGTCTAATCTAACATAACAACGTAATTCTGTTTTCCCTTAACATTCCTTTTCATGTTGCTATCCAAACTTTGTCTTCCTTTCAGGAATGGAACAGAAGCTAAGCTTATGGTCATAGAAAATATATTTTAGATCTATCGTTTTATAAAACCGTTCATTAAACTGCTATTTATCATGCTTCTGATGCTACAGTTCGAATTGTTTTGCTCAATTTTCCCTTTTCATCCAAGGTTTTTAACCCTTTTTTTCGGGTGCGGTGGCCCCGTTGGCAAGAGCAGCGGGCCAGTGATCTGAACGTCCTTGGTTCGATGCTTGTCTTTGCATATCGGCCATCATGTTCACTAATAGTTGCCTGGGTATGTGAAATAGGTCGTGGCTGCAATGTTCTCCAAGTTCTCAAATTTACCTCTGGAAGTGCTGGGTCAAGTGTTCCGGTCTCGTCACTTGACTCGGTTTAAAATTACGGGACCGGTCATTCAGCCAAGTCGGACTCCGACCCTAGTGGTGCTAACTGAAAAACAGGAGCCGCCCCTTTCATCCCAATAGCCTGCCTTGTAGGACCTGGTGAATGGAACCTCCAGCCAGGGGGCATTAGCAACATGAACACACTTTTTTTTCTAAATTTAAGATGTCTTATCTTCACAAAAGAAACGAATATTTATAATTTAAGACATTTTCTGCTATGCAACATATTTTTGAATTAATCTAGAACCTTCACAAAAAACCAGATCCTTTTCTGTTAACTGCCTTTTCACAAAGAAAAAGTATTTCATTACTAACCATGAATAATTATAATGAGGTGTTGTATCTTAAGTGTAGGGTTTGGTACATCAAGTTTTTGGGCATAAATGTAGCAGGGTTTTATGTTAATATATTTAATTTCTCACTTTGTAATGTCATCTCTAGATTCTCTGAAAATCATAGGTCCCTATTCTTAGACACATAACTTACTGGGAATACTAAACAGAGCCTAGTTTAAACTATTGACCTCGTGAATAATCTTATACGTCAAATAACCATCACACCTACAGGATTAAACATGATCCCTCATAAAAAACCGTCAAAGTGAAGTGATCTTTTCCAATCAGACAAATGATTAAAAGGCTGAGATAAAATCATATTATAAAACATAAAATATACACTTTAGGCCTGAACATTCCCCTTTTTAAGAATTTTTGGAGACAGTGAATCAGCCTTTAATAGACAGTTATTGAAAATTATCAATAGAAAATCTTGAAATGTTTAAAGAGACTGAAACGGTTCTCGTTAAACAATCTATAGAGGATGATATAGACACCTTCCTTTTTTTAAGAGTTTGTTGACTTTGACTACTTTCTTCAATTAAAAAATTTAAATTGCCAGAATAACGCAACCCCTGGGGAAAATGTCAAAATGTGTTCCATGTGTTATAGTATCACGAGATAGATCCACCTAAGGACTAGAGAAATGCTTTTAGTTTTTGGGAGAACGAATGGTGTCCAGTAGCCATTTACACATATATTTGCTTCTACATTTTCATTTAATGTAATCTAGATGCAATAAATGTATGCACTGATAAATCACAGAGATAAAGTCACAATCGATAAAGTCACATTTTCAAATTTTATTTATTTGAGGGCAAAAATGTAATATCCATGTTCAGTTTATAGTGGAATTGCAAATAATTATTATAATAATTATTATGAATTATAATGTATTCAATTTATAGTGGACTTTTTTGTAGTTTTAGCAGTAAAACGCTTTGGACTTACACTACTTTGCCTTTCACCGCCTCAAATATTGAAATATATTTTTATCCAAAATTCTGAGTTTTACTATCCTTTATAATATAATAGCAAAATTTTATATTCAAGTAACAGGAATTATTAACAAATAATGATGAAAATAGTTTGTTTGGCAGGTTTAGAGAACTGTGGTCATATTTGCAGCATGAGATTAATGAAATCAAATATAATTTAAGTAAAATTTTAAAGCTAATTTACTTATAATTAATGCAGTATTGATATTAAAATGATTTATGCACTTAACATGACGTTATAAATTTTTCGATAAAAGGAAGTCCCCTGATGTCAGTAAATTAATCAATATATGCTAATATTAAAAGTTTTAAAGTTTGCAAAGCTCTTTAGTCTAAGGAGAAAGATTTTATTTCTGCGGTTATTTGATTAATAGCTGAGTAATATACTCCGAAAGTCTTTATCTTTTTTAATTAATGCTTCTTTTCCTATAACAATTGAGTTTTGCAATTATAAAAAGGTCACTGTTTTCTTGGAAATATTAAATGGAAGCATTATACGAAAAGATTAGTTTTTATTGGTAAAGACGCATTTTAAGAAAGAAAAGCGTAACATTAAATACATTTCTTTTCCGGAGAAATAAATAAGGTATACATATAAAACTTCATTCTTTTTATTAAATCCTGAAAAAAATATTTGTTTTCAATGAATATGAGTGAATTCTGACACCATTATGCAAATCTACGTTTTTGCGTAATGACCCATTTAACTTACGATGAAAAGATTATCGTCTTTTAATGCGAAAAATTCTTAAAATTCCAGAGAAAATACTGAAGAAGTTGAATTTTGTTTCCTGGAAATAGCAGGCAGATAAAAGTATCGCAAAAAAGGTATTTGTCAAACATTTTTTAGGAAATGCGTAAGGTTCGTTTTCCTGTTACTGAAATACTTCCTTACTTTATCCTTATTTTTTCCGGAAAGTCCATCAAAAACAGTTAAATCTAGAATATTCTTTCAAATTCCAAGAAATTGAAGCATTATATTCAGAAATCTTTTGATGAGAATAATTTTTTTCTTGTCAGTAGTTTTTTACTACTTTTGATCCTATTATAAAAAGATCGCCATTTAATAAACAATACAAAAAATCTTTATACTTTTTTGTGTTCTTTTAAACAATTTAACGTCTTATTACATCTTGTCTACTGTGTTTTCTACGTTGTTTATTTTTAATACGACACATGATACATTCAGCCCGCTTAAAAACATGCATAAATATTCCCCAATCATTTTAACGTTTGGAATTAATCATATGTAGAACAAACTAAAATCAACTGAGGTTCCTGGACACGGGAAGATGCAAAATGAATAGCCAAAATCTTTTCAAAACCCCTAATTAAATGTTTCTACTTTCCTGCATTTATATTCTTCCTCTGATTGCTGAAATTCATTTGGAATTGGTTCAAATAAACATGAATTTATTTAAAGGTATTAGTAACCATGATTAGTAATCTCCATGTTTTAATATTTTAATCTAAGTGAATCATTTCTTCGATGCATCCTTTACATTAAATTAAAAGTACTTTGAGATTCAGGGGTTAGTAAAAACCAATATAACAAGGACCACTATTTATCATACCTTTGAAAAAGTTTGCATTCCATATGATCTTTAATTATTGTCATATTTTAAGGACTTATTACCTGTAGATTTAATCATTTAAGCCCTTTGAATCAATCTTCTATCATTGAATAACTTGAGCAATCTTTTACAAGAGTGAAAGGCCCCAGATACTCCAAGGAAACCTGTTCTTGACTCCAAACGATGGTTCCTCATTTCGCACAATCATGGAGATCATTGCAGAAACTAGACCCTCAAGTTGCTGAATGCTGATTTTCCAACTTAAATCTGTTTAGTATAGTTGAAAATTTAAATCCTTTGTGACACAGATTTTTAAATTATTCAATAGCCGAATCCTATGCATATAGGAGGTGATTAACAAAGTTCAATGAAGAAAGCATTAGCTTATACACAGACTTTACTACTTTCCACTTCTACTTTAACTTCTACTTTAATAGAACATACAGTATGATGTACTACTACTGTACACTGAAAGAACACAGCACTTTGCTATTGATTTTAATTAATTGATAATAATTTTATGAAAGCTTACTCCCATGTTTAACAAATTAGACACAGTGGCCGTCATGCAGAGACGAGGAAAAATTCAGAAATAATAAAAGTATCACAGTGGAATGATTAAATCCCTATTCTATGGGAAATGAATAAAATAAAAAAATTGTGTATAATTTAGATGGGTAGAGACTAGCTAATAAGTTCTGAAAGCAGCAGGTTCTGTGAAAAATTACCTTCTAAACAGATGTATTTAAAATTTTAAAATATAACTGGCAAATATAATAATATGAGGCAAAGAGGTAGCTAACCATAAAATTTAATTAGGCTGATTGCTGATACCGTCTATCGGAACTACGTTTTGTTAGTGTTTTAAATATACAACCTTCTTCAATTGTACTTATTTACAAAACTATGTTTTATTACTGTATCAAACGTTTTATCTTCTGAAACTATAATGGGAAATCAGTGTTTCTTGACACATTTTCCGAGTAATCTGTAACAGGGGTGGCCACCCGGTCGATTGCGATCGACCGGTTGATCTTCGACAGGATTTTAGTCGATCGTGAGCCATAATTTCATAAATGTATGGACTATGTAAGTGATAAGCGGCTCATTTTCCATTTAAAAAATTAGAACTATTTGATCGCCGAATAAAAAATTATAGAAAAGTCGATTGCCAACTAAAAAAAGTTCGCCAGCCCTGATCTATAATATTAAACCTTTGTTCACCTATTTGTCACGAAATACAATCTGTATGACCCTGATGAATAATGTACTTTACACATTACTGTAGCCAAATTATGAAGTAAATTTCTTAAATGGGACCAAATCAAGTGAGCAACTTCATTGTTCTTGTGGAAAAATCAAAACGAAGGTGGATATAAAAACAAAACAATTTATAGAGTTCATATTATTGTAATATTATATATATAAATATATATATATATATATATATATATATATATATATATATATATATATATATATATATATATAAGCAACTGATTTATCAATACATCTTGAGTACTAAGAAATAATGACCCTATCCTAAACCTAAAGCCCCACTGCTTTAAAGAACTTCTTTAACGGAGCCCCCTATTGTTCCTATGTATGGACAGTGCAGAAACAGCATGCCTCGGCCGAAATTCGAGCCCAGGCCATCAGTATTGCAGCTTGCGTCACTAACCACTAACATGATTTTTAGTGCGGCAATAGTATGCTTCGTAGAGGAGTTGGTTTACTTAAATCTGTAGCGAAAGCACGATTCTCATCATCTGACATTATTTCAATGGTCGATAATCGAATTTTCCATCTGCTTACATATTCCTCATGCCAATGGAAGTGTGTGTTTCTTCAAGCATCTGAAGGAGAGCATGAAGTAATTCAAAATGTATTATAACCAAGAATTCAAGAATCAGGCTTCAAGCGTCATACTTTTATTCGTTCAAGAGTAACACTAACTATAAATATATGCTTCGACCAAACCACGAAACAGTCAGGTGGCTCTACCAGTACGCTAAACCTATTTATTAGGGTGGTTCGAAAAAATCGATTTTTTTATTTCGGAATCGCGTTACCTCTCAAAAGTTGTAGTTTGGTATCCGCAATTGGGAAAAATAAAAAAAAAATTCTAAGTTGACATCTTCATTTCGCGCATGAGGCTGAAAGTTTGAAAAAATATGTTAAAAATTGAAATTTTCAAAAAATAACAAAATTAGTTTTTTTGTAATTTTGTATAATGCAATAGCAATAAATTTTCGGTATATAACGTAGTTTGAACCTAAAAAAATATTTATAGCTTTTACATAATATCTTTAGTTCGCGCATACGCCTTAAATTGGGCTCAAATCACCTAAATTTTGAAATTTACGTGTTTAATATACAATAATACATACATGACATATTTAGGTTTCAAAAGTATTTTAAAAATTCTAAATTTGTTGAATATAACCTTTTATTACAGTATTATACGTACAAGTATAGTTACACACATTTATATGTATATAATTACATTGCATGTCATAACTAATTACAGAAGGATTTATAGATTTTACCTATTTTTTGTGTCTTTAAGATTCCTCAGATGTGTTGGGCATTGTTTTAAATTGAGATTTATAATTAAATGATGGCATAGTTGATCTTGAGAGCAAAGTTGTCCTTATGAAACCATCCCTGTTCACTTCTCCACATACTTTAGTACAATATTCTGTTACGAGCTTTACAATTCTTTCGAAACTTTGCGTGTGGCAAGGAAATTTAATTAGCTCGAACTCTGGGAGAACATTAGTATTAATAAGTTCTTCTAGGCTTTGCGTTGACGCATTGCTAATTATTGGAGGAGGTGTAAGTTTGCACTTGGACCAATCAATAAGTTCAATGTAATTTGAAGCTGCAAAATTGATGGTCGGTGGTTGAAAAGTTCGACCGATTTCCCATTTGGTTCTTGTTTTCTTGCTTTTAGCAATCTTCTAAAAGCTAGCTGTCTTACGTGCAGTCTCTCATCTAGTACCATTGAAATTAAAAGATTTTCGGGATGACAAAAATACGCATTCCTCTTAATGACAGGATCAATTATTTTACGTAACCTGTCGGGAAGCTGTCTTCTGTACTAATTTAAACACGTGAACTGCTCCAAACTTTACAGAGGGATGCATTTTAATTCCTAACCATACTGGAGCGTATATCTTCATAATACAGCTGACCAGCAATTTATTTTCTTCAGAAGGTTTTACTTCAGAAATATATAGTCTTAAGATCCTATTTGCACAAGTTAACCACCTAGAGTTACTAAGAGGACCAGGATCTTTCACAGCGAGATCTGGCGCACACTCTCCTGTCTTGACTGTTCGATAAATATTACGTAAATACTGTTGCTCCTTGCCTAAGTCAGTTTTGTTCACATTTATCTCCTCACTATTAATCGTTTCGAAAATAACAACAGGGAGTTTTTCACAGTCAGTCAACTTCTTGCCAATTTGTCCTGAGAAACTTGTGGGTCCTGTAGTATCACCATCTACACTTTTAAACAAATGTCTGAACGGAAGTTCGTTGAAATGTAATAAACATATAAACCATTGTAAAGCACGACCAAGTTTAAGCTCAAGGTTACGAATAACACCGTTTTTCCGTCCTGTGTTAGTCGCTGTTCCGTCACATCCAATTGCAACAAGCCAGGGCCGGCGCTAGGGGGGGGGGAGGGGCCCTTTAGGAGGCGGCAACTTTAGGAGGCGGCAAATGGGCTGTAAAATTAACTAGTTTATGAAGAAAATTATTAAACGGAGATTCATTTGAATACTTATGAAAAATTAATAGGTGGAATTTTAATAAAATTTGCTTTCAATATGTTTTACGAACTTTTAAGTATAGGTACCCACTCACTTCAAAAATCCTTAAGCATGAGAACGACATAAGAAGGTTGAGGTATGTAGTTTTTAAATAAAAACACGTTTTGAAAGATGAGTAGAGTTTTCGTGTTTTAAAGATCAAATCCAAAACCCAATCAAAATGCCGAAATACAGAGCAATATAGATAAAATATGAAAATATTTCAAGGAAACCGCTCACAAGCATAATAAACTCCCGCTTAAAATTGGCTTAAAAATGTATAAAATAAAAAAATGACCCTTTTTATTATAATTTAAATAAATGGACACACATACAAAGTGCCGTTAAAGAGTTTTTTACCGTGTGTTTTAATTTGTCGGAACATGTATGGGGTCGCGATAAACCAGTCATGACAAGCTGTGACACGATTTTTACGCTACTATTATAAAAGGAAAAGAAGCAGTTCGATTGTTTTAGTTATGCAATAATTGCCTTACAGGTTGGTTACTAGTGAAGTAGAGTGCGTTACATACAATTATTATTTGCCGTGAGTTTTTGAAAATTGTGTTATTAAGTGTGTTGTAAAAGTAAGGTAAGTAGGTAATAATTAAAAAATAGGCAGCTTTCATACTAGTACATTTAAAAAAATTAACGAATTAGGGGATTTTTAATGATGAAAAGTGTATGTGGTAAGAAGAATAATTAGATAAATCAGAAGGTTTAAAAACTTATTTATTAAAAAAAAAACGTTTGCTTTAAATTTATTTACATTTGAAAAATTACTATTGCGAAAAAATTATTTTCAATCATACTAGTACATTTAAAAATATTAACGAATTAGGTGATTAGAAAATTGCTATAACTTTTTTTAAGTACAAATGATCAAAGTCTGTATTAATAAAAATTATTTCATTAAATGACAGTAAACTTTTCTTTATATTTTCTGATACTTTAACAGTAGGATTAGAAAATGTACTGTTATTCTTTTTGGTAGAAAAGTATCATTGTTGTTTCTGATTTTTTTTCGTACATTTATGTTACAATTTTCTTTTAACTTAATATTATTATTTCTTGTTCCATGTTACTTCTTCAAATGTCTAACATTTTATTTAAACTTTTATGAATGTTATCATTTTCTTCATGTGAAAATTTGCGAGTTTAATTCAGGTAAATTAAGCTTTCAAAATTTACCATTCAACAATGCTGAATTTTCATTATTTTAAAAATGTGCATAAAAATATAAATCATAAAATGTTTATCATATTTCTCGATAGATGGCGCCAAAACAGTTCAGATGAGCAAACGTTTGCTCCTGATCCACTCCTCTGCCGACGGCTATCCGTTTGGGTATGCCGAGGTCTAACCAGACCGTTTCGGCAAGCTTTGTTTCCATGTTTTAATTCACATATAATGTGTCATTATTGAAATTTTATAATGGAAAGTCGAGAGACACAAACTACAGCAAGTGTAAATAATGCAAACTTCGAAAAGTAAGTTAATAAATCATATAACTTAATACCATTCATTTAATATACATGTGATTCGAGTGTTTACTATTTACATGCATTACAGAGAAATAATAGTGAAATCATGTGCTCAGCGTCAAAAAGAGTATCGAATGAGAAAAAAATCCAAAATCAACTTCAGAGTGCGAAAAAAATACCAAAAGCAAACGACCAACGTTAACGTCAACAAAAATTCCGGCAGAATCAAAAAGAGAAAGTACAGCAAAATGAAACATTGAATCTTGCTAGGTATGATATATATATCTTTCGCATGAGATTAAGAAAGAATTTTATTTTTTATATTTCTATTTTTGTTATTATGGATATGATTTGTAAAAAAATAGGTCTTTCATTATTCATTTTTAACTGTCAAAGTTTAAAAAATCATACCTTAGATTTCATGGATCCAGTTACGCAAAATTCTCACCTACTATTACTTTCTGAAACGTGGACAAGAAATGAAGAAGAAATTGTTCTTCCTAATTTCAATTGCATTTTTCGTTATAATCGAGACAATGTTCGTGCAGGTGGAGTCACAATATACCATAACTCTGAAGATACCGCCCACATTTGTTCAGAAAATATGAGAAGATTTTTGTCTAAGATTAGTGATTTGAGTACTAGGCATTCATCAGTTGGTGACATTTGTTCAGTTGTTTGTGAAATGGGAAATGATGTTAAAGTAGTTATAGTAGCTACTTATATATCCCCAAATCAAAAGATTGAGGATATAACATTATTTATCCATCGATCGTTGTTAGAATATAGTGAGGGAGGTTCTAAATTACTTAACCAAAATTTTCATAAACTTCCACTCATATTGGCTGGAGACTTCAACGTTAACTTCAATGATAAAGAAAAATTGAAAAAGCTCACATCTTTTTTATCAGGTACATTTGATTTTAGTATTAATAATGACCCATCGCAGTTCACAACGAAATACTGTACAACCGTTGATGCTGTTTTCTCGAGATACTTGGATAACATTGAATCTCAAACGTATGCATCTTATTATAGTTACCATAAGCCAATAATTACCATGATACAATATAATGATAATAAAATTTAAAAAGAATTTTTTCTTTTTTAGAATTTATGTATAATTTATAATTCACTATTTTATATTTAAATTTTAATTAATGACTATTTTTCCTTAAATATTAAATGAAATTTATTGATTTAAATCCTTACTTTACACTTTTGCTTTGAAAAAATGATAAAAATTAAAATAAAAAATAGATACAAATTACAGAGAGAGAGATAGAGAGAGTTGGTTGAATAAAAGAGGGCTACGCTTTTTGGCGTGACAAAAATGCACCAATATAATCAATAGAAATCTACATATTAAATCACGTTTAGATTTGAAAAAATAACGTAAGGAACTTTGTTCCTGACGGGGGTCCCCCGACCGCACAATTTTTTTTTATAAAATTTTAAGATTCATAGATACCACTGTAATTTTTTATATTTCACTATTGGTATTTTTATTTATGTAAGCACATATATATATATACAGATTTTTAAATTTTAATAAACAACTACATATTTAAATACCACTTCAAATGAAAATAATAAAGTAGAAGTATTTTTAAATAATTTTAACATTATAAAGAAATACAATAGAAAAATAATAGTATTAAATTATAAATAACTGACATAGCAACAATTCCTAAAATAATGTGAAGGCCGCACAAGATCACGGAGGCCGCATGCGGCTTTAAGGCCGCGCGTTCCCCACCTCTGGATTATGGTATAAAAGAGTGATATTTGTGTGCTATGAAATTCATAAAGAGAAATGAACAAATAGTAAATAATCATTATGAATGAATATATATATATATATATATATATATATTTATATGCAGTATAGACTTAAGTATAATTATTGAGAAATGATATGTGTATATGTTATTAGCTAGGAGTGATATGTGTGTATTAGGATAGAAATGTCAGTGTGATATATGTATGTACATGAATCAGAATGGTACTGCAATGATATGATAATTGAATGAAAGTAGGTTAGGATACTAAGCGAAAAAAGGGATAATAAAAATGGCAAGACGAAGACAAAATAGGGAAGAAAGAGAGGCAATGTTAGAAAGGGGAATTGAAGCTTAAAGGGATAATAATGGCTGAACGTAAACAAATTAAAAGTATTAAATATGAGAGCGAAGCCGCCCACTCAGCAGAATACTAACATAGATGATATAGAAATGATTGAATTACTGCCGGAATTTGAGGGAAACAGAATAGAGGACATTGAATTTAAATTTAAACAGGCGTGAGATATTGCGAAATTAGCTAAGTGGGATGACGAAATATTAGCCGTATTGATAAAAAATAGATTTAAAGGCAAGACAGCCCAGTAATTTAAGAACTGTAGTACATTAAGGGATGCGGAAGATATCAAACAAATCGAAAAATTAATTTCCGAGTGGTTTAGAGTCACACAATCAATTCTTACGAAACAGTAGGAGTTTGAGGATATTAAATACATGCCAGGTAGGAATGTACGGATTTATTAAAAGAAATGCATTAACAGTTAAATAACAAAGACATTAGAAGATGAAAATGAATTATTAAATCAAGTGAGCGGTAGGATAAGTGAAAAATGATTCAAGCAAAAACGATGGGCGATAGTGCAGTTTGAGCGATCTTTAAAAAGCGAAAGAGTTTGATTTTGCCCAGAGGCCGAGGCGAGCAGTTAAATTTGGAGAGTTGGATCGCCATAGACAGGGGACAGTCCAGTTCCAAGAATTAGTAGGGGAGAGATAGTTAACAATAGTCGCGGGCCGGAAAAGCGATTTTCCTGGAATTCAGTGAGGGTACGTGCGGGGAAAAGAAACGGCCACTTTTGAGAATCTGTAGGAGAAAATTTGTGAATCCAGAACAAGTTACGCGTTTTGCCATGCGTCGTGAAAAATAGGGTACAATAGATGATAGAGGAGTTGACCGAAGTGGTAAAAGGTAATGCGCCCGGAGATAATCATGACAAGAGGTACATAAGGTACGGAAAGAAAGTAGGGGGTTAGAAGACGCGTGGAATGAATGAACTCAGTCAGAGTAGTGATACAGAGGAAGGAAGAATGAGGCATAATAAACTCACTAAATAACGAGTAAATCATTGCAGTAGTAATCTGAGGATGATATCCAAAGCTTAGGTTGAGAGAAAAATAGAGAAGTGAATAATATGAGATAATTAGTTCCCTGGATTATGAAGAATCAAAAGGTAAGTAAGAACAGACAAGGTACCTCTCAACTCATGTTCGTTATAAATAAATGTCAGGGGTAAAAATTAACCCTCGTAGGGGAACATCTTTCCAAAAACATTCGAAAAATCTTTTGTTTTTTCGTACTCTTATTTACTTATTTCAAGGCGAGATTTTGTTGGCTTTGTTTAGGGTAAATTGTTAAAAAAACACTTTTTATTCCATAGTGCCGTTTCGGTTTTAATCAAACCTTGAATCTCTGAATAAGGTTTGATTAAACCGAAACGTCAGCAATGGAATAGAAAGTTTTTTTTAACAATTTACCCTAGACAAAGCCAACAAAATCTCGCCTTGAAGCATTCGAAAACGCCTCTGTTTCGTTTAAAAAAAACATAATTATTTTTTATTGAAATATTTTCTGAATTACTTTTAGAATGTCTGATCGACGTAAAAAATTATCGGGTGCTCAGTACAAAAGAAAAAGGGTCGAAAAGCAAGTTCAAATTGAAAAACAGGCTGGAAGTCTGTTAAGTTACCTACATGGCACGAAAAGGAACGATGACACAGAGATATTAGAAGCTGATTCAAATTTTAATTATGAAGCCATTACCAATCAAGCTACCGATATTGATCAAGTGGAGCCTACTCCAGGGAAATCCAAAGAAGAGACATTTGCTACGATAATAAATTCAGATCCGGGTTCCTGGCCAACTAGCTTAACAGCAGCCGAAATATATTTTTTGGTAAAAGAAGGAGCACCTCAACCATTAAAGGAATGCAGTTTTCCGTTTAATGATACCGGTCGAAGATTTAGCGCAGTTCATTATTTGGGAAACATGAAAAATGGTGAAAAAGTCATGCGTAACTGGTTAGTCTATTCAATTACAAAAAACTGTGTTTATTGCTTTTGCTGCAAATTTTTTGGTTCTATTTTAAGTTCTCTTTCTACTGAAGGTTATAAAGATTGGAAGCACCTTGCTGAGACTTTAAAACAACATGAAACCTCTAAAAACCATATCCAAAGTCAAAAATCTTGGATTGAATTTAGTCAAAGAATACAGTACTCTAAAACGATTGACAGTCACTCACAAAGACTCATTGACGCAGAGATAAATTATTGGTACGAGTTGCTTCTACGAATTGTTTCAACAATAAAAATGCTTGCTCAAAATTGTTTAGCCCTCCGAGGTACAAGTGACAAACTTTACGATTTCGGTAATGGTAATTTTTTACAAATTATTCAATTACTTGCTCAGTTTGATCCAGTAATGGAAGAGCATATCCGCAGAGTGCTCAAAAAAGAGGAAGTTAAAGTCCACTATCTCGGAAAAGATATTCAAAATGAAATAATTATTCTTTTAAGTGAAAATATAACATCTCACATTATTAGCGAGATTAAAAAAGCTAAATATTATTCAATAATTCTAGATTGTACTCCTGATGTCAGCAAGATCAAGCAAATGACATTCTTAGTAAGTCATGTATCCATTGACAAATCCAATCCCAATGAGGTTTCCATTAAAATTAATGAAAGCTTTTTAGGCTTTCTTCCCGTTGAAAAATCGACGGGCTCTGAACTCTCAACTCTAATACTTAAAAGACTTGAAACATTGGGATTGAATTTGCAGGATATGAGGGGACAGGCTTACGATAATGGGGCTAACATGAGAGGCGATAAATCGGGAGTACAATCTAGAATAAAAGCGTTAAATCCACGAGCATTTTACCTCCCATGTAGTAGCCACTCATTAAACTTGGTCGTTAATGACATGGCAAAGGCATCCTTCAAAGCCGACAACTTTTTTAATATGGTTAAAAAAATATATCTATTTTTTTCCTCATCAACTTTTCGATGGACCATATTAATAAAATATGTTCAGGGACTAACTTTGAAACCACTAAGTGATACCCGTTGGGAAAGCCGAATAGATGCATTAAAACCACCGAGTTATCAATTAGGAGGGATATACGATGCTTTATTTGCTGTTTGTAATAATTCGGAGATTGACAACTCTATAAGAGTTGAGGCTTCTGGACTATTAAGTTGTGTTAAACAATTTAAGTTCTTATGCTCCATTGTAATTTGGTACAAAATCTTAAATTGTATCAATCCAATAAGTAAGCTCTTGCAGACAAAAGTCTATGACTTGCCATCTGCTATGGAACTCTTGAAAAATTGTAAAGATTTTTTCAAGGATCTTATATCGGACACGGCCTTTAATAAAATGCTTTGCGATGCTCGAGAACTCGCCGACGAAATTGACATACCGGCTAATTTTGAGCTTACCCAGCCACGTCATAGAGTTCGTAGAAGGAATGTTAATTTTGACTATGAGGCACAAGATGATCCGATAGAAGATCCTACTTTGAAATATAAGGCATAGTTTTATTTTTTCACATTAGATCAATCTATCAATGCCCTTGAATCCAGGTTTGATTTGATCAGTACCCACAGCAACTATTTCCAGTTTTTATACAATATTTATGATTTAAAAGATACCCCTCAAAACGACTTATTAAAATATTGCAAAGATCTAGAAATAGTGTTAACTGATGGGAATTCATCAGATATAAACGCGCTGGACCTGGCAGATGAGATAGTAACGGTTTTGGCCTTACTAAATAAAAAAGAAAGTCCAATCGAGATATTAAAATTCATTTCAAAGCTGGATTTTGCTCCAAATCTCGGTATAGTTTTAAGAATCTTGCTTACTCTTCCAATAAGTGTGGCAAGTGGAGAAAGAAGTTTCTCCAAATTAAGGTTAATTAAATTTTTTTTACGCTCTACAACTACCGAGGATCGGCTGAATGGCTTGACAACATTAGCCATTGAACATCAGCTAGCTGAAGAAATTGTTGTCAAAAAAATTGTCAAAAAATTGTCAGAATTAAAAGTGAGAAAAAAACACTTTTCACTTTAACTGTATTTTTAATAATTAGGTAAATTTTAGTGGTTCTATAATTTGTTTTACTATCTTTTTAATAAATGCATTTTATAATTATATACTAGATTTGTGTCTTTTCTTTTTTTCTGTGCAACCTTAATTTCAATTTAGTGCCAAAATCATAAATCAAGAAATTTGTATTTTTTGCAAATAGAAACTTCAACATTTTAATACCCATTTTTTTGCTCACGTTTATTTTACTACTAAGAGTGGGAAGGGTTTAGGTTATCTCTTTTAATTTTTGTTATAAAGGGGTGGCAGTTTACCTTTTTGCCCGGTGCGGCGAAACTGCTAGCGCCGGCCCTGCAACAAGCTTAACATAAACAAAGTTATTGTTTTCTAAATAGCAAAAGATGCTATTAGCTATTTCACTTCCAGTGGCCCTTGGAGGTATCAAATGTCCCAGATACTTTCCACCAGGCTCTTGAACCAAGCTGATGTGCTCCTCTTTCTTTAGTCTGCGAAACATTTTGTTACTATTCTTTTCCTGATAATAAGTGTTATATTTTCTACCGTCAAAATACAGTCCATGTAACTCTACATTTGGAGAGTCTGATTATAAAGAGTATCGAATTTTATGTTTTTCTCGTCTGATCTTACTCTTATCTATTACTAGAGACATATCTCCTTCATTTATCATGCCTACATCTTGCAAAACACAGGAAGCAATAGCAGCAGTGGCTCTCCCGGATATCCCATATCTATCGCTTGTTAATGCTGTTGCAGGAAGCTTAATTCGCATTTGCGATGTTGACGCCATTCTGTCACATTTTGCTTCGTGACTCTAAAACTGGTTATTTTGTACAGAATTTATAAGAGTATCTTTTGCTTGCTTAAATATCAGGTTCAGCAATCTCGTTTTTCTTTTCACTTTGCATTCTTTTATTCTTTTTGCGATATTATTAGTCTCTACTCTATCCAAAGTGCCAATAAATTTTAAACGGCCATTTCGATGGTCGTACAAAAACTTTCTCTCAATAATAGGGATCTTATTTCCTTTATCACTTTTGCAATCCATAATTACTTTACAGCTACAAGAGATAGGCTTCTTACCACACGAACAAGCAAAATTCATTACACACTTGCAGGAAGCAACATCAAAAAGTTTGGACTTCGCTTCATTAACAGAGTGATTGAGTTTAGTTTTGAAGTTAAATTTATCTTTATCACGACTGAATGACTTTCTTAAAGTGTAGTACTTATTATGGTAATCCTTTATCAATTTAGCAATACGTTCATGACTGAGAGTTGGTATAGAAGATTTACAGTAAAGTTCTTCTATTTGAGCAGCAATGCAATCTGAAATCTTTGAAAAAGATTCGTTTTTTACAGATTTTGATGTTTCTTCAAAACAAGCTAACAAAACATCTGCACATGTGGCTAAAACACTTTGACTTAACGCTTTTGGTGCTCCGAAAAACGGACAAACACTTAAGCGTTTAGAAGTTTTTGGGGGTCCCATTATTTATTATTTGGAGAACGGAGAACAATATAACAAAACTTGAGCATAAAAATCTCCAATAACTTTACAAAATAATCCACTCAAAGCAAAACACGCTACACCTTTTGATTCACTTACAGTTACAAATTAAAGATGCTGCTTGCTTAGCGAAAACTAACTGACTGACAAAGTGAGAGCAGAACCTTTGAACTGTCTACTAGAATGTGTCTATTGTCTAGACAATTCGGCGGTGGAATAAGAATGCGACGGCATGGCGCCAACTTAGCGCTTGCCGGTCAGTTACTGTTGTTGAGTTTTGACATTTTTTTTTCAAATTTTAAGCCTCATGCGCAAACAGAATATATCATCTAAAAGTTATATTTTTTTAGGTTGAAACTACGCTATATACTAACAATTTATGGCTGTTGCATTATAAAACATTAAAAAAAAAATAATTTTATTATTTTGTGAAAATTTCAATTTTTAACATATTTTTTCAAACTTTCAGCCTCATGCGCGAACTGAAGATGCCAACTTAGAATTTTTATCTTAATTTTTCCCCAATTGAGGATACCAAACTACAACTTTTGAGAGGTAACGCGATTCCGAAATAGATATATCGATTTTTTCGAACCACCCTAATATATATATATATATATATATATATATATATATATATATATCTTTTCAATTTGCAACAGAGCGTATAAGATGTCCTGACAAATTTTTCGATAAGTATGAAAGATGGGCGAATTTAAGGAAAATTTGTTAGAAGCTAAGAAATAAATTTCCACCTCACACTATGAAAATATATGTCATGGAAGTTTCTTATAAGAAATATATAAAATTCAGAGAAAAATACTGTATTCACAGTGATGTCATGATTCTATCGTAAAAGAAATTGCTTCCGTTTGCTTCAATCTAATTATGATGAGATTTATAGAGCATGTTAAACACAAATGTATCACTTAAAACTTTAGTATGATTTACAGCTCGTGGAAAAACTTACAGACTTTAGTAACTACAAACAGAGTCATTAATATTTCTCACTACTTTGTCTTTTTTTCATTTCATGTAATATGAAATACTTTGTTGCCATTTATCTCATTTTCGAAATTGTTATTAATATTAGCAAAACGCAGTATACTCGGTATCTCAGTATGTTTGGAAATCGATTGATATATTGTATTGAGTATGATTTAGAATCAGCACAAATATATTTATGATTTAAATGCATTTATAATCTTTTCTTGTGCAGATTCTTTTTTAATATAAATTCCTTATATTTAGAGTCTTTGTACTGATGTAGGAAAAAAGAATATTTATTTGGAAACTTCACAATTTACAATGCATTAAACCTATTCAAAAAGTGTAGGATTAAGGATCCAAAAAATACAAGAATGATAAGAATGAAGACATTCATGTTTTTCATTCCTAAATTTTTTAAAATCGATAATGCTTGAAAAATATTCCGTAGTCCTCGAATTTTTAGAAACATGCTATTCTACTTTTTAGTAACGTGTTTACTTTATTTTACGTAGGAATTAAAAAATACAGTAAATAATTTATTCTTGTGAATTGAAATAAATATAAAATGTTGAAATAAAATATTGACCTATATATGAAATATTTATATTATATATCTGCCTGTTTTGTAAGCTAAAACTTTTTTTATCAGGGTCATGGGTTTCAGAATAGTTGAGAATAATAATGTGAAAATTTGAAATGGATGCTTTAAATAGTATGATCTGAATGATTTCAAATCTACATAACAATCTGTATTAAGAAATAAACATAAATATACCTACTTCAAATGGAGGAATTTTAAAATAAAATATTTTCATATTACTATTGATTATTTTTATAAACATTTAAAACTTATTTTTATATAAATTTATTTTTGAACATTTTCTTACATTTAGTGTTATGATTCTTACCTAAGAGCGATTTTCTATCCTTTTGAAATTATGCTTATGAAGTAAATATAGTACGCGTGTACGAATTATATGTTAGCTAATTTAGAGTATACCTGACTTAAGAAGGACTTCCATACGTTAGGTAAATTAAACTATAATATTTTCTGCGAAATTAAATCAATGTAACTTGCCACCATTTATTCACGGAATTCTAATTGGTGTTTAGTATAATTGCACAATATCAGTTCCTTAGTAGACATCCTGCACTGTAAAACGACTAACTATTATTCTACTCTTTTGAAAAGATTTTGCAAACTCTGAATTAGGACATTTGTAAAAATTTATGTTAATAACTATGGAAGGGTAATTTGTGGATAGCTATTCATAATAACCCTACACTCTCTTTTTCAATTCATCTTTGATCTGAGGACGTCAACAAGATCCTGCGATAATTTATTTTCTCCTTGGATATTTTCTGTGACAGCCGTTATGGAATGTATGATCTATGTGTGTGTATATGCCTATACAAAGACTTGGGCAAGGGGTAGTGGCAGGGATGGACTCCTGTTCTTCCCCTCTCCTATTTCTCCCCCATTGATTAACTGACCAGAACTGCCTGTTTGGGGGTGGTCGAGAGAGGGGCGGGAGGTAGGAACCCGCTTGGCGGGGAGGGACTGGTTCGGGTAGACATTCTCTTTCCTGCTTTCCAGCTGAAAGGTCGATGTATAATAGCTCGCCACGTGGAAAAGGGCTTGCACGTGATTTAATGATCTATGTAAATTTTTAATACTAGATAAGTGTGTATAGTAATGTGTGGTGTGTCCCAGTAGAAATTTATGTATAATAAATAATTTTGGGACTTAAGATCGTATCTTGATTCGTCAACCGTGTAATCCATTCCTACAACGAACAACAACGGACCCTGGCGCGGTTAGGCCTCGTCAAGGGAGAATGATCTCCCTCATCAGAAGCTTTCAAAACCTTATACTAAGTTTGCCGGTCCAAAAAGGGAGACAAAATTTGTGACAACATTGCCATTTCCGGATAGATATGTTGTCCCAGACTTAACAAAACATATTACGGCTATTTAAAAAAAATTATATTTTTGGTTGTAATAATCGCAAAGGAAAATAAAAGTATTGTTTTTACTTAATGGGTTGTTATTTTTATTTTGTTTAAATTACTAGATTACCACCGATTTATGGATGTTTAACAAAAAAGTATTTTTTGCCTACACAAATTGGTTGCAACATCTTAATGTATACGTACATAATGATTGATGCGTACATTGATTTCATTTTTATTTTCTTTCAGGTATGAAATTGTGGTAAATTAGTTTTAAACTTCAGAAGATATACTGCATTCTTCAGCCATCTTTAACTCATACTTTTTTTAATCTGCAGTTTAATGTATCTTGCCCTTTTAATGTTCTAGATTTTATGTGTAAATACTAAACATACCTACATTAATGCATAAAGTTTGAAAAGATCGTTAACATGCAATAACTCTTTTATATTTGTTTTTATCAAATTGACTTAGGAGAAAATACATTAAAGAAGAAGAAAAAGATCAAATTAGGCTGGTAGATACTAACTAAGGCAAAAAGTGGAACGAAAACTGAAACCATTATTTACTGCATGTGACATTTTTTTTCTCCTTATCAAAGAGGTCATACGTGACACTACGTTCTATGAGACAAATGATAATTCTTTCTAAATACAGGAAGAGGAATGAATATTATTCGCTAATAAATCACAGTACTTTGGGAAAGGTTTTATTTATTTTTATAAAGAAATCAAGAATTATATAGTTCTTTAAGATTAATCACTTAAGTGAATTCTTGTTTTAATCATTTCCATATAATTCTCATAAAGAGAATCGAGGAACACAAAATAATATTTTCTTTTGTACGCAACATTTAATAATTGTTTTCTTTCCTGATAAAAAATGTCAGAACAATTGAAAATTTCCCCTCAAAAAAAAATTCACATTTAGGGATATTTATTTTACAGTACCTGTCGAACTGATAGCTCAATCCACATAATCGATTTTTTTTGGCATAAATATGTTTTCAAATAATGTATCATGAGGATTCATAAGCATTGTATTTCTAAAATTTCTAAGGGGTAAAAATTATTTTTTCGAATAATCTTGCTTAAGGGCATTTAAAATATTAACTCTAAATCAAAAAGCTTTGTGACAGTTAAAGTATAGTAAAAAAAATGGAAAGCTTCTCAAAATTTCAGAGAGATATAAGGAATTTTAATAAAAATTATATTCCGAGGTAGAATTGAAGTACAGGTGTATAGGTGTACATACTCTACAGTACAAAAGATCTATATCTGATAACTAAGCCATTCTAGCAACATTTGCTTTTTCATTTTAATTCAAAAATCTCTATATTTTAAAATTCTAACCAGTATAAAAAAGATAAAAAGAAATTAATTTTTTCGAGGATATCGTGCCCTAAAATCCCTGATGGAAAGAATTGGTAATTTATTACTAAAGAACATAATGAACAATTTCCAGTAGTTATAAATTAGATTTGAGTGTGTCCATACCAAACCCTTTTACTAATCAGTTTTATGCATAAAACTAATAATAACTAAAGGAATTCTGATTTAATTGCAATAAGCGACTTTCAGAAACATAAAGATGTATTTCAAATATATAAAATGATAGTAAAATATATATATTCTGACACTTGGACACTTATCCGGCAAGGGAACTTTTTCTTTTATAGATAAATATTACTTGACAGAAAAAAAAATTGTAATTAAACTTAGCAAACAGAGCGGGAAATTAAAAACAAATGATTTATTGTTTACATAAAGAATAAATGTTTTCTATAACCTTACAACGATTTCGAAATATTTATTTGTTAAAAATGAGTCTCACTGCATACATTTAAACGCTAAGTTCATACTTAAAACTAATACCCAATTATTCATATAAGGGGCTTAAGAGAGATTCATTTATGACACGGTTTCTTTCTCTGACAGTCACAATCGGAAATAGTTTGACGTAACATACAACAATGACACAACTTCGAGACATTATGTTCTTTCTTTAAGAGAAATGCCATTGAGACTAATTGAACTGGTCATATATGAGTTTTAAGATTCTAAAATGAAAGACAGAAAAAAATTAACTTTTAAAGGAATATTTAATACCGGAATAATTAAATTTTATCTCTGCAGATAATTAATTTGATCTCAGTTAAAATAAGTGCATGCGGATGCAAAGAGTAAATACCTAAAGACATATTTATTAAAAAGACAAAAAGGCAGAGTAAATCCCTTGAGTAAATAATTAAATTTAGATCTTATTAATGCCTACATATTGAATGCTGTAACAAAATATATATTTCATTTCTCAATTGATTAATATAAGGGAATAGAATCCGCTCTCTGTTGAAGGCAAATAAGAATTCGGCTCGCTAGAAATGCCTGACAAAAATAAGCCGTGATTTCATCCTCCAAACTGTAAGACTCAATTTTATTTCATTTCTGTGTCCATAAAGTACTGCGATATTTCTCTTTTGGAAACATTCCTAAAAAACAACTTGATATATAGCGTAGGCAGTTTCTATCTCTTAAAAGGATGCGTTTTACGGAACCTTCCTTGCATACCCATACATATATGCTCTTTTTTAAAACATAATTAACTGTTTCTTTGAAGTGCCTGAAATTTTAGAATACGACACGAAATTATTTAAAACGAAATGTCTTTATGTTCTTAAAATATATTTTCTTCGGGAAAAGTCTTAATTTGAAGTCTTTTTTATATGGAGATGTAAATGGAAAGTTTGAATTTTTATCAGTAAAAAAGGTGAAAGAAGAATAATAGCTTATTTACCAAAGGTAGAAGACAGCGATAAGAAATTTAATAGGGGTATTATGCAATTAACAAACACATTCCTTTGCAGTAGAAAATTTTTATGTATTTTTTATTTTATGGTCATACTTTTCGTAGTTAACATGTTTTGAAACATGAGATACTTTAATTATCATACTTTTGTGCATTCTTTTAATTTTCAAAACAAAAGATTTTTTTCCGACAATTATTCGCCTGATATTATGTAATGGTCATTTGCCAAAGACACTGGTTGAGCGGTATAAACTCCGATGCAGATTTCTCATAACTATGCAGTTTTGCCGTTTGAAGGAGTGAAATTTTTAATAAATTTTTCGACATATTTCACTCTTTCTTTTTGCGGTATGTGATGCAGACCTGGAATTATTTTTGTTTGTTTATTTTTAATGATGCAGACTTTATTCTCACGATATATTTTTTTTATCTATGTTAAGTAAATGACCAAAAATTGCTTTTCCAAACGCTTATGCTAATGAAATGGCTCCCAGTCTAAGGCAATGTTAAAGTTCAAATCTCTAAACATGAACTAAGCTGATATTTTGAGGGAATATCTTTCTGAATGACTCGCCTTCACAAATGTATACACATAAATTCAAGAACTATAAAATACTGATATTCACACCTTTGAATCTTTCGAAATTAATATAATGCTTTAAAATAAAGTTTTCGTATTGTTGCCGATTATTCTTATGATTGACCGTCACAGATTCTTTTAGGATTCATTTAAAAGCGAGAATCCTTATTTCATAGCCCATCATATATTCAAAAGTCTTATGCATATTAGAAATAAGAAAAAAATTAATTATAGTATGTGACAGATATTTTATTTTAATTAAAGAAACCTGAAGTGGGGATTCCTTTACAATAGGCACACACTAGATAATTGAACATAATACGAACGGCTGGATATCCTAGAAAACTAGCGTAGGCATGAAAAGTTAAGGAATAAATTTTAAATTATTTTAACATCCACAGATTTACTAATAAAATGTTTCGAACCTGAACAGTATGGTGCAAAATATCAACATACAGGCAAATAATAGTTCCAAATGTTGTTGGATGATTGTTTTTATTAAATGCGTAAAAATGGAAACGTGTAAAAGATATTTCCTAAATATCCTTAAGAATTAATAATTATGGTAATTTGCCCAAACTTGCATTTTATTGATATAAATAAAATTAAGGCTTTTTCAAAGTCAACCATTTCAGTGGAGTTTAATAGCTGAAAAAACTGACTTAAAGTTTGTGGTCAAGTCAAAAAACTCCGTCATATTTTTCCAGTTACTGAGATTGAAAATTTTGCTGAAAGATTGCGTTGAAAAGTGGGAAATCTTGCAAAAAATAACTGGTATCAAATTTTAACTTGTTTAACTTATCAGCAAATTACAGCATGAATATTGTGAACATGGCTTTTATATTTCTGGGTATCCTAAAGTCTACAGTTAAAAAATAAAAGAGAAAAATGACTGTATTGTAAAGTATAATCGAGAAGAACAGATTCCACATGCGATATTCTTTAAAGTACTGCCACCCAGCTTATAACAGAAAGATCTATCGTCTATCAGGAATTGTGGTACAGAATTTTTTGTACCTTAGTTTGTGATAGGCGATAGTCTTTTCCGCAGCTCAAAATGAACTTTGTAATGCAAGTTGTGAAGTACAATTTATTTTATACAACAGAATATAGTGCAAAATAATATAGCCATGCATCTGCATAGAAAAGAAATATATTGTGTTTAGGTAAACTACAAGATGAATAATAATGAATGTAATAAGAAATAAATTTTTTCTGTTGAAATAATGCCAGGAATCAGTTATCTTACTAGAATTAATTGTTACTGTTATAGAACAATTTACTTATTCCTGAACAACAAAGACATATTTACTGTTTTAAAAATATCACGGTGTCGTTAACAGCGTAATTTTTCAATGAATTTGTAGAATTCAAAGAATTCCCCCCTTTTCTATTGAAATAAAAAGTACCATATATAGTTGAAATTTTTCAAGTAATGGGCAAAATGTAACAAAAACAGGTTTAAGCCTTATGTAATATTAATTATAGCTTCCTTACGAAGTTTAATCCTATATCAATCTTTTATTTCTTAAATTTTTTTAAATGATCTTATTGTTTGGTTGCTTGTATAAAAAAATCTAAGTTTCATGATTATTAACTAAGTTTGTAAATACTTCTTATTTTAATGAGAGATATGTTACATATTTTAAATTATCGTGCTAGAGTTCAACAGTATAATTAATTTTCAGAAAGCTATAATCCTCATCAACATTCTTACAATCCCAAGTACGTGTCGCATTCCTTTGCTAATTCTTCCGACGTCAATAATTTATCACCTTGCCTCGGGCTTATGTTGGTTGCAGTCCTATGATGTATGTAGAAGTTTATTTAAAATATTTTCAAATAATGAATAGTTTGAAGTTTGAAACTTTAGTTTGAATTGTGAATGTGCTTGGATGTTTTTTATTATTTATTTGGCTTTCGTTTCACTAGTTGAAATCTTTAAACAAGGTTTGCCAGTAATAGTTGATAAATAAATCAGTTTTGAAATTGAAAGAAAACTAGATTGTAGTTAGTACAGAAATTTAAAGTTACATTTTGATAAGAAAGCTATATTTGGAAAAGAAAATATAAAAATAAGTACCAAACGACTTTAAAAAAATTAGATTTTAACAATTAATAAAAATTAAGATTATTAACAATTATTAATAGTTAGGATTTAAGAAGGAAAAATATTTGAATTTTTTTTTAAATCTTAGGTGTAAAAATCTAAAGATAATTCAATATATTTTTGAAAAAGCTTGGGGGGTATGGTATTCAAAATATAGTACTCTCTCTTTTCTTTGGGATAGTAGTGAAGTCAGGAGCTGGATTTAAATTGCAGTTGTGTAGGTTCAGTTGTAAGTAGTGAGCAAGTGGACGTTGCGTAGTCAAGGCTGAAGTAGAAACAAATAATTTATTCTCGTGTTTAACAAATTGCAGACATCTATCTTTGCAATGTATTTATTATAAAGTAAAACTTTTCCTTTTTTCGTTTCCCTATGTCATTTATGTCTATTATTGCAAATAATTTTTTCTGAAATACTTGTGAAGATATATAAGATCCACCTGATAGGAAAGTGACTTGAGCCCTCGTCTCCTAATCTTGAACTGAATCATCTAATTGAACTATTTGAGTATTATTTTCAAGGTTTTTCTTCATACGTATTTATTTCCCATCCAAATAAGTGTTATGAAAATGAGATTTTAAGTAGTGCAGATTTTAAGTAGTGGGAAAAGTAGACCCAGAAATTTTTGTTGGTTTTGTGGTGATAAAAAGGTAAGACATCTACAGCTTTTAATATTTCATTAAATTGAGGTTTTTCTATATTTTAAAATATAGACCTTTTCTCACAGTACTGTTAAATTTATCTGAAAGTATTTTTTTCGGAACAGAGTAAATTTCAAAATATTCAGTTATGATTTTGTCCTCAATTATAGTATAATAGTATAGAAACATTTGTCAATAGCGTTTCGCTATAAAATTTAACGTAATTCTTCTTAAAATGGTTGAAAGAAATCAAATATAGAATTTTTACATATTTTTGAAAAATGCTTTTAGGATAAATTTCAAAATTAATAGTTTTTAAATTATGAATGTATACAAATGGGCCGGGCGGAATAAAATGGTAAATAAAATGAATATATCTCAACTTTAAAAATCTGTGTAATAACATCCCGTTATTCAATTCATAATGGCTAATCATAACATAATTTTATAATAGTAATTTCCATTATTTCAAATGATGTGTTACAATAATTTATTTCTTTAAAAATATAATTAAATATCTCAGTTATATATAAAATATAGTAGATTATTAAGAGGAATTAAAAGTAAAATAATAAAATTATTCATTCTTTTGATCGAAATATTGATTTTTAAAATGTTTTTGAACATTGCATTAAAGGTTTCAACAGTTTATTTGTCTGAAACATCATTTTAAGTCCCAGAATAAAGTGCTTAATCTACTATAAAATAAAAATTTACTTAGATATGTATAAAATATTTTTGTTATAACTTAAGGGGTAAAGTTCACATTTTTGTATATAGCTTAGTCAACTATGCATAAAATGAAATTAAACTGAAAATTGGATCAATATGCCTATAATTAAAGAGAAAAATTAATCAAATAAATTTGGGTGCTTAATCCGTTTTTTTTCACAGATTCTAGACATTTTTTGTGATACACATTTATTCCGATCCCACTAAACTTTAACAAATAAATTTCGAAATATATTAGATAACGGTAATAAAATCTATATCCGGTCGGGTAATATGGATTTCTGTTTCTTTATATATAAATAGGTGAAATGCGGCCCGATTCATCTCTTATATAAAGGCGCACTATTGTAGAAAACAACGACGTCCTTATTCATTGAAACATTATGCATAAATTGCGAGGTATAAGTATTGAAATGTACATTCCAAGCCCACGAAAATGATATTTATGCCATTCATGCCCTTCAAATTTCTTGAGCTGAGGAAATAACCGTTACAGCTGTTACAAAGAAAGTACTTTTGTTTTATGACATTTTATTTGGATTTTTTTGGATTGAGATATTATCGAATATCATTCCTCCATATTAAAGTATTCAAGCCGTGATACTTTTTTCTTAATGTGTCGGTCGTCTGGTCTCTGCTGAATTTGTTCTTACCTCAAGATATAGGAATATCTAGATATATATTGACAGGGGCCTAGTTTTAAGAGGATATTGCTAGAAGCATTCGAGATGTCAGGTATTAAACGAACCAGCTGAGAGGCAGATGCCTTCCCTGTTACATGGTAACACAGCTTAGAGATTGCAAAAAATCGGAAAATTTTCTGAATGCCGAGATAAAAATCATTCCACTTCACGATTTTCCCATTTTTTCTTTTTATGAAATGCTGGTGACCGTCTACGTTTAGGTATTAAAAATATGAAATAATGTAAAATCATTTCGCTGTATAGTTTTGTATTATTCCAAATGACACTTTAACTATTATTAAAATATATTAAAGTATTTATTTTCACTCATAGCCATAATTTTTTTCATGGGAAAAATCGATGTTTAAAAATGCATACTAATAGATTCTTCCTTGCGTTAATGAGATTTGTGTGCATGTGAGATTAAAAGAAAAGAAAAGGAAAATATCGTAATACATATAACAGTTAAAACTGTAGGGTTGTTGAATGACATTAAATACTGTATTCGTAAAAGCTACGTAGATTCTATAAATCAAGTACACACGCATACATATTTACAAAAAACTGTCTATACACGTTAAACAAATGCATATTAGGGTGTGAGAAAAGGACACCATAAACATAATTCTGTTCTTTAGTGTATTAATTGAAACTTAATTTATTTTATGATGTGAAAATGAATTCTTGAGTTCAAGAAAAAAAATTTAGAATTTGAAATCAAATCAGTAGTGTGCCACAGAGTTAATTTTAAAGCTCGTTAAAATCACATTATTAGCCATGAGAAAAATTTATTCAATTCCCTTTTTTTTCGTATTTACAATTTTAATGTCTGAAAAGAAAATAGAAGCATTACATCAAATAGTATTAAGAAGAAATGTCAGAAGAATTGTAAAACAAATTAAAAAACAATCCTTCCGTCATGCATCAGAAACAAACAATGGTTCTAAAAAATTTTAATGTTTAAATGAATTGTTCAAAACATAAAAAATTGATATTATTTTCATTAATTTAGTATTGAACTTTCATTGTTCCTGTTCGTAGATTTGATAGCTACATGGCAAGGCGTTTCACACAATCAATAGAGCAAATCTATCCGAAAAGCCAGTTTGAGCTAATGATGTGTAGAGGCAGTTTCTCAGCTTTTATTCCTTTAAAGTTGCCATCACATATCAGAGAACCAAAATTTAATTTACTGTTGGATAAAACGATACTTGTCTCAACGATGTCCAAAAACTAATTGAAACTGTGTGTTGACATATGATACAAACAATAGAAAATTTTTATCTCGATTTCAATAGTTCGAATTGAACTCTCTGTAGCGTTTTTCAGTTAAACTGAATATAATGAAGGATATAGAAGAAAAATTTCTCTAATTCAGTAGACTTTGTATGAAGCTCACTTTCTCTACGCTTTCTACTGCTTCTCTAAACTTGATCTCTTTCTATCATTTTATGAAACATGATCTTTAACTCATCTGATACAATATAAAAGTCGTGTGAAACTAGATGTTAAAATTTTATACAAATTATTACTCATAAACTTATACAAACTTTATATTTTAAAATTTAATTAGGCATTCTGATATATGAGTAAGTGATTGTCTCAAAAAGAATAATACGTCACTCGATATACAGATGTTCACATTAAACGATTTCAAATTTATTCAAGTCAAACTTTAAAGGATTATCATCTGTCAGTGGTGACTTAAAAATGTTTCTCACAAAACCGCTAACACTCAGCTATTCATAATACAGAAGTTATGAAACATAATCTTTGAATGTAAGAAATTATGAAACCTACTGAAAAATTTGATATTAGAGGATACATAATATAACTTTAAGGGTGACATTTTTGGAGTTTTCGCAATGCAAAGTTTTATAGTCAACACCTAATTTAACGAACATGACTATTTTTATTTCTGAAAAGATATTTTGGGGCAAATGGTAATGTTTTTCATAAAAATGCATCTTAATGCTGCTTATTCACTATTAAATTTTAAAATATTGGTATTTCTAAGAAATGAAGAATTTCTTTTTTTTAATATAAACTTAACATACGGTCAGTTTTCTAAGATTACTTTGTAAAAGGTTTTATTAATTTGCGAAAAAAATAAGTTACATTTCTGCATTTCAATGGACAAAGATGGGTGAGAATTTTCTTAAAAACTTCAAAAATTCTTTTTTTAATACTTTGAGTACATGCAAGCTGCTTGGCTTAAAATTAAAATTGTTTTCACTTTGATAGGCAAAGAAACTTTTGCTTTTAGTATGACTTTTTTAAAATTTAAGATAGACAAATGGAACGCACTTCTTGGAAATTTACTTGAGAGCTGTACTCGGATCATTTCTAGATGTCTTTTATGATTTTGATATTCTGAAAAATTTTACTTTGTAAAATATTGGATACGGGTTTATGAGTTTTAATTTTAGAGAATTTCAGTGGGGCACTTCCGTTTTGGTTATAAAAAGGTCTTTTTATAAGCAGTATTTTGCACATTCCTTTGTACATAAAAAGAAAGTATAGAATATTACTGTACAATAGATTTTTTTCCCTTGAAAATAAAGAAAGAAATATAAAATCCCGTATGTTTGGTTTGATCTTTAGTTTCGAGTCTTTACTGAAAAAAATGTATTATGATTTTAGGACCGTAAGATGAAAAAGGAATATTAATAACTGACGTTTGGAAGCTCTATTCACTTTAATAAATGAAGCAATAACTATAAACTTTAAGGTAAATCAATTTAAAATTTTAATAAATAAAACTCGTCTTATGCCATTTTTAAATTTAAACACTTTAGAGGGAAAGAACTTGTGTCTTACATAGTTTACTTAGGCTATGAAATAGTATTTCAATCATTTTTGTCTAACGACTGTTAGTTTATCTCTAAATAGTCTGACAATGCTTTACATTATATTAAATTTTCTAGAAATAATACAACTTTAAATGTCATTTTCCTGATTCATCATTGAATAAAAAATAAATGATATTGGTCCTTAAAAATATCTGTGGTTTTCTAATTTATGGCACCTAATTGTTGAATGTCTCAAGAAAAATTCCTGATGGCATTTAGAAATTATTTAGTTTACGCTACACATACAAGTACAATTTTACATCTTTTAGTAAACTTTTTAAACTTTCTTTACAGACATGTAGTAATTAAAGCACTTAATTATGAAAAATTGAATCAATCGTCTTTTGAGATCGGAAAGCGATCCTCATACATCTGGACATTCTCATAATCCAGCTTCCTGATCCGTCCCTGCCACATTAGAAAATTTCATATGAGGAATTCTAACAAGCCCCGTTTTGCCATAGAACGTGGGTCTCTTACTCGTAATAGCCATCAATTGGTCCTGAACAATTGAAATTCACTAAAAAAAAATTATGTAAAAAAATTAAAATAATAAGTAGAAAGGGACATTTCAGGGGATTGTATAGCCGATTGGATTGGTTCTGCTAGCGCGACACCCGTCTAGCCCTTTCAGGTTCAACAACATCCCCATTTGCACGGTGCAGATTTTTCCGTCGATTTTTTTAATCTAAAGAATCTTTAAAAAATTTCTAATTAAAGGTTGCAAAATGTTTTTATTTCTTTAAACTGGTAACAGATGGCAGTACTAACCATTTTTCTGCTCATTTAACTGGAATATATTGAATGCAAGTGAAAAAAAAGACTACATTTAGGCGTTTGCACTGTGCAAACGGCGTCCCTCGAAGGGCTAGAGGACTAAAGGGGTTGCTGCCATTTCCAGGTACAAGTCATTATGTTTAAGATTCAGATAACATCTGCTAGTTGTAAAATATTACGTGCATATTGGACTGATATAATTCGAAAAATTTAGTTCCTTAAGGTCTTTTCTATGGCCTCTATTTGTAATCAAGAGAACATACTTGTAAAAAGTATGTCCGCCATTCAAACTATCATAAAAATAAAATTAAATAATACACGCAACCAAACAGCGCAATAATTATGGGAAAACTAAGTTCACTAAACCCCAAAACCAAAATATCGTCAACATTACCTGTTAAAGTTAAAAAAAGATACTTTTTTTTAAAATTGTTTTGCAGATTTTTTAAAAGCCAACGTAGACAATCACTCAGAATACTCCAAATATACTAATACATAATTTTTCGTACAATAATAGTTAAAAATTTTATTACTTACTGTGGATATTAAGAAAAGGAAGTTTTTTATTTGTTTACATGGAAAATTGAAGAAGCTTAGTTGCAATATGGATAGAAGATTTCTTTCAAAATTTAGGTAGTCATATTTCAAAAAGGTTTTAAGAGGTCAGAATATATTACACATCTAACCTAATCTAATAAAAAGTATAAATACATCTTCCTAGTAAAATAATTAAATATATGAATGGGATTTCTTCACGCTATTAGCTATACAAGAGTGAAAAAAGCTGCGCGACGTTACCCACCAGAAAAAAAAATAGTTCCCAGGAGTAGGAACCTTTTAGAGAAATGTTTTTAAACGGATGCTGAAACATGTATGGAGTTTCAGTTCCTTTTAAAAAATTTGCATGATTTTCTGTGGAACAACTTTTATTAATCTGTTATTGCTAAAAGAAAGATAAAAGAAAATTATTTTTTACACGTGGTAGCTCTAATCGATCCCGATAGATGCAAGCGGAAAGTGTTATGCCCAACTTTTCAATTATGGAGCCTAGCAATGTTACACTTTAAACATATTTCTAAAAACGTTTTAATAAACAGGAAGAGAGGAAAGCGTTAACGCAAAATTCAATATACCATTCGTATCATGTAAATCCCAAGAGGATTAGTATCCTACTGCCCACGGGAAAGGATACATAATAAAGAGACCAATTCCTTCTTGCTTTGTTTATCAGTCGTTATTGGTTTTATTTTGTGGAGGTTTTCTGTCTTTTGGTAGCTCATTTTTATAGGTGCTTACCCTCTTTTGGGGGTTTTCCAATAACCCCTATAGCTGTCCTCCATTTTACCTCATAGAAACTTATGCGCGAATGTTTCTGTTTAGATACAAAGTTTTCATTCTCTTTCTTCAACAGAAACAAAACTTCATAAATTTATATTGAAAGCACAGAATATTTCATAAATAATATGTTTTACCGCCATACATTCTTCGATAGTAAAACACCATTTATTTTCATTGATTGTAAGTTGTCTTTCGATGTTAGTACTTTAGTTGCATGTTTATATATCTGGGAGTGTGTGTGTGTTTGTCTTTGTTGTGTTTATTTATATTTGGATAAAATATATTAATTTATTATTAGTTTAAAAATATTGTAAGTTTTAAGTTTTAAATATTGTAAGCTTAATCGGATACAATCAATCATTCTGATTTTATCTTGCCTAAATCTCCCAATTTAGACTCTTCTTGTATACTTTATGATTTTCGAATGATTTTGTTTAGGGCTATTTTATGTAAAACCTTCTGCATACCTTTATATATATATATATATATATATATATATATATATATCATGTCTTATATAGATATTGTACTTAAACGATAAGTAATTAATATTTTAATAGAATGTTTTTCTTTACTGTATTTTGTTGGGAGGTTAATAATTATCCTGAACAAGTAATACTTGTAGGTTTGAAAATATTTTATATGAGAGTTGTATCTTACAAGTCTAGTTTTCTCCCTAAAAATCCTAAATATGAATAGTTAAAATGATTTTTTACTCTTCCATCACAGTATTATCTTTATTTTTTTTAAGATAATACTGTGATGGTTAAGAAGTGCTACCTCTCAATTTGAAATTGAATGGAACAAAAAATAGTTCTTTTGTTGGAAGTGAAATTTTGTGAAAGTTATCACGTCCAGAATAACGTATTTCGTAAAATAATACATTTATTACTTGCTAACTCAATATATTCCTACGTTTTCAATGGACCAAGCTCTACATATCTCAAAAATAACGAATTATTATTTGACATTTTTTTTTATTTATTTCAATTTGGTAGTTTGCCAATAATACCAATAAAAAAAAACAGCTCTTTCTTTATTTCAACAATTCACAGGGTAAGTCTCTAAGTTAAGATTTGGTATGTGTTATAAGTGTTAACTCCAAAATACGAAGATAACTCTCGACCAACTCAAGACCAAATGTAGTGGTTTTACATTATGTTCATCGTTTTAATACATCCTTAATGAAAAGCTAATGTAATTTCGTGCCTAATGTCTCCATTTTGTGCTCAGGTCTAATGACTATAGCATTTAACTTTTTCGAAATTATTATTACATTCTGATTTATTCTGTCTTTTTGTCAAAGATTTAATAATTTTGAAAGCTTTAGTTTAAGGAAATAATCGTTAAAAAACTTTCTCTTATTAGTCTTGAATTTTAAATGTAGAATCACTTCTAGCAAAGTTAGATCATTACATTGATTTTATCTCCTTTTTTCTTCTTTCAAGTGAGACTGATTTTTGTAAAATCTCTAATTTTTTTATTAGTTCTTTTTCAGACAGGCTCTCAAATAATTGCCCTCTGATGTGACGTTTAAAAGATTCAGCCACTCATTAACTATTAGTAATAAAACCATGGAAGCAATATGGATGAGGGAAATAGGGAATTCCTAGAAATGAATGCTAATTTAGGAATAATAAATTAGTATTAACGTGTACTACGATAAAAACTATAGAATGTTTATAGAAAAGTTAATAGTAGCTACTTGAGAAGAAGTATCAGCTCGTCTGCTACTCATCCATCTGCTACTCATCCATGTCCTGCAGTTGTCCTGTAGTCATATAGCTATATTTTATAGTATGAAAGTCATGAATTAATATTTCTATTCATGATTAATATTGCAATTAATTCATAATTAATATTGAAATTAATATTTCAATTTTAATTTATATGATAAATAATTTTTTCACATTTATTTATTCCTATTCAATTCATAATTAATATTGCAATTAATATTTCAATTGCAATTTGAAATATTAAAATTATTTGCTAAATAATTTTTTTTCACATTTATTTATTCGAATGAGATATACTCAAAATTTAAAAGCCATGAGGTTTAATATTATTTATGTTATAAAATCCACATTAAGGTTAAAGAAGTATTATATGTAGGATTTATTAGAATTCTCATATATTAAGCAATAAAACTACAATAACTAATATTATGAAAAGTGAAATTACTGCAAAAACAAACATTGAAATACAATAGCTGATGACTGTTGATATTTAATTTCTCTCTTTTATTAATGGTCCTTTGATCAATATATAAAGATGATAAATTAAGTTTTTACAGTCTTCAGTTTTTATAATATTTTTTAAGGACTGTGTTAATACTTAATTTCTTACCTTTATTGACGTGTCAGTAACTGAATTGGATTCCTACCAATCTAGCCCAGTCATCAAAATAAATCACATTTAAATTACTTTAGTTCTAATTATCTGATAGAACTTCGGAGGGGATATTTAGGAAATTTCTTTCAACTATCCTCTGCCTTTCATAGACAAGCGTATGTAGAATAATGTTTTATGAATGACTGTTGGCCGCTAGTATCTCCGAAAGTGTAGCACATATATTTACTATTTGCATTAAAATCGGTTGATTAACTTTTCAGGAATAGGGAGCAATATCTGCCATTATTTTCAACCCATTCAACCTAAACTAGAAAAATACACAAAAGTCATGAATGTAGGTTCATGATAGGTAGGTATAAACAGCCAATTCGCTTCATGTCTATAGTCGAAAACCATATTGAGGCTTGAGCGGCTTTCATTTGCGGTCTGTGGGGTAATTTACTCAGAGTAAATTTGTTTGAAAGGGAGGTAGGGAGATCATTTTCTCCCTTTGATGTCCTCAACTTATTTCTCCTGTAATAAACTCATGTCCCCCTAATTTTGGGACAGTTATAGTTTCCTTGGGGCATTTCTAAATGATATCCCCTTGTCTTCGCTTTAACTTACAGATGCTTAGAGATGTCTTTGTCAAATCTTTTCTTTCTTTTAATAATGTGGAAAGGATATGTTCTCTGTTCAGTACATATTGTCAGCTTTCAAATTTTTTGAACTTCATTTTTTCAATTTCAAATTATAAAGTCTTAAAAAGGGCTTCATTATTTTCCAGGCATTTTAAGGTAATATATTTTATCGTGAAAACTAAAACAGTCACATTAAATATAATACATCATATAATGAAGAGGCTAACAAAAATAGAAGTATGGAATCATTTGAATGTCCCCCTACTTTGTGGGGGAAAATAAAGCATCAATTACTTTGATTAATACCAGATTATGGTAGATATTTAGCCTTTTCTTCCTAAAGCTGACAGTTTAGTCTTGCCTTGAATTCGTCGCCATGCAAATTATAAGCATTGTGTGTAAATCAATAGATCGCTTCTTCATTTTATGAAAATCCATTTATGCAATGTATATTTTTTCAGTATTAAGTTTTCCTGTGAAGTAATCTATAATAAGCCTCTGGTTACAATTTAAATTATAACCAAGGTAACAAAAATGCATTTGTGTTTAAAATTAATTTTCAGGTTGCAGCCTTTAAATCAACAACGCTTTTTTTAAAATTCGCTTTGTAAGAAACAGTCTTCATTGTTACTTTTTTTTGTGTTTGCTCTAGTCGTCTTAAAACATGTGATTTTTGAATAATTTAAGAACATTTCAAGTAATGGATAATCGAAGGTGAGGCAGAAAAAAATATCTTTAAAGTTTTACATGATTTTTCTTTTATCCAGAAGAGTCAATGTAGTATATAAATGATACACTCAGTGTGCACTTATGATACTTTACTTTCTTATATACAAATCATTGACAAAGAAACCCGATATTGAAATTGTAATGTATTGTAATTCAAATTGCTCCTGTCCAATTCAAATACGTACACAATGAAAAAATACTTTCAGTGAAATCACTTTGAGTGAACTCAGGGAGAAAGTAAAATTGAAAGAATCAATGCTCAACCTTTTAGCGCTAAAAGCTGCTCCATTTCTGTCAAAGGAAAATTATGATTGTTATTCAAATATCTACAGAAATTGTATTTTAGTTTGATAAACATAAGTGTGTTCATAAATAAAATGTATTACAATTTCAATAGTTTATTTACTCATAATCTACAGATTTACATTTCAAAAGTTATTTCCTTTCAAATATCCTTCTGTAAAGATATATTTATACCAATATTCAATATTAATGTTAAATTACCTGAGTGGCATGTATTAATTTTAGAAAAACTAAAATTTCAATAAGTTGGTGAGTTGAAATGCCAGAGACTGGGTAGCAAACATGTCGGTTATGAACCATAAGAGGCCATAAACTGTTTTATGGGGATTGCAAACGGGATAATTAAATTAAACTAAATTTTTATTGCATGTATTTTTACATGAATATGGTCGAAAGAGAGTGCGCATGGGTTCACTATCAGGAAAAATTGCCCTAGAGAAAGGAATATAAAAAACATTAAAATGGATTCTTGTTTCACTGACACCTATCGAGACGCATTTTTCGATATTTCAGGACGAGTTGTCGATTCTGCTTATATTCATCGTTCTACTATTCCACTAGTAAAATTTCGAAGTTTCACTGTTTTGGTCCATGTCGAGGCGACCACATAAAATCCATTTTTATGAAACGTAGAACAGAATTTCATTTTATCACATTTCAGTCCGTAGGGTTACGGATATGAATATTCATAGTCTCTAGCACGTTATATAGATAAATATTATCGTGAGATAAATATGAGAGTGTGGAACAGAACGAATTACAGGTGATGTTTCGCAGTCAGTGGTTTTTTCTCACAATGAAATTCAGGACTGCATTGATTGCGATGAAAGAGTTTTGGCTTAAGAAATTATAGTAGTAACAAATATTTTGCAGATCCATTCAAGAAATGAAGAAGGTGAAACTGAAATATCTAACATATATAACCTTCATGTTATGAACTTTTAAAGGAGTATATAAGGACTGTTTCTGAGTAATCAGTCACTTCTCAGAGGAATGCGGATAATGAATTAGGTATTGAAAAAAATTATAAAAAAATTATAAAAAAATTAATACTCATTCTTATTAATTAAACGCAATATATTCAATTCCTCTAGTAATTAAAAATAATTATTTGGCATATTGTTCAGTGATTCTGAATGAGTGAATGAATTGATATTTCTCGACGTGGGGTCATACATTGAGGAACGTTTCGATTGGTGCTGTCACGACGAGTCCAGGATCTCGTTCTGTGTTAAGGAAATTCTCAAGGGAATTGGACAGTATTTTATTGGTTATCAGTGAAGTTATTTAGATGTAATTTTTTAATTAAAATATTTTTCTACAACTGTAGTGGGAGGGAGAGAGCGTTGCAAGTTAAATTTCTATCCAGGCAAGAGGTGGCCAGTCAAAATCGGTTTGCAAACACTGCTCTAATATATTGTTGATTCGTACGCTGGAGGTTACGAGTAAGGTAAAATTAGTTACAAATTTTCGTTATAATAATAAATAATAAGAAAAAGAGTTATATCTAATTCAAAATAAATCTCTGCATAACTGCCCCCGTTCCATTTGTATTATATAAATCTTTGATTCAGAGCCCTCTATCAGTTACAACTACAACAAAACAAATATCCTTTTCGGATTTCCTTCCAAAATGTTTTAGAAATGTTGTGTAGTCTGCATTATTCTCGTAAGGAAAATTAGAGAAAATATCAAGATTAAATGTTTGTCATAACTAGGAAAGCTCCATGCTAAACTTATGTCTAGTTTTCAGCCGTATCGACGTACTAAACAATAGATGTTCCTACTAGATCAGTCTTGTTAGCATGATTATTTGATTCACATAAATGCAGAAATACACTCATGGACAAAAAAAATTAGTGCACCAATAAATAATTGCGGGATCGTAACGAAACTTGCAATAAAGGTACATGTCGAGGAGATATGCAAATGATTAGAAATGCAGCGTGATTGCGCATTACGTATAGCCGGTAGAGGGCGTTGAACATCGTACTCTGTGGAGAATAAAACAGGTAACCAAAGCTTGTTTGAGTGTGCTGAATCATTTACAAAGGAAGAGCTGAGATAGACATGCCATTACGCCGTGTTCGAAGACAATATAAGCAGTTGTCGCAGTTTGAGAGGGGGAGAATCGTCGGGATGATGGAAGCTGGGTGGTCAGCTAGGCGAGTAGCTCGTGAATTAGGCCGCTCTGATTGTGTTGTGAGGAGGTGTTGGAACCAGTGGACCCGAGAGATGTCATGTACATGAAGACCAGGCTCAGGACGCCCTCGACAGACCAGTCTTCGAGAAGACCGCCACATCGTAAGAAATGCACGCGTACAGCCAACTGCTTCATCGGCCGCCATCCAGGCACAGGTAGCACCTTCACTAGGGGCCTCTGTGTCTTCTCGAACCATACGGAGGCGCCTGGCTGAAGGACAGTTGGTATCGCGGTGCCCATTACGTGTGCTGCCCTTGACGCCCACGCATCGACGCCTCCATTTGGAGTTTTGCCGCGCACGAGGGAAACTGGACTGCAGCGGAATGGAACCAAGTCGTACAGCGACACATCGCTCTCACAGCTGGTGTGATGGTATGGGGTGCCATTGCCTACAATACACGGTCACCCCTAGTATTGTTCCGTGGCACCATGGCAGTCCAGAGGTATGTTCATGAAATCTGCAACCACATGTGTTGCTACTCATGCAACGGCTCCCAGGAGCCATTTTTCAACAAGACAATGCTCGGCCTCATACGGCAAGGGTGTCACAAGACTGTCTCCTCACTGTTACTACCCTTCCTTGGCCTGCCCGATCCCCAGATTTATCTCCAATCGAGCATATCTGGGATCATTTGGGACGACGAGTTGGGCATCCCACGAGTTTGAACGAACTAGAGGCAAGGTTACAGTAAATTTGGAACGAAATGTCTCAAGACATCATACAGAACTTGTATGACTCAATGCCCGATCGTATCGCATCGTGCATTCGCGCTAGAGGGGGTTCACCGGAGCATTAACTCCCTCCGTTCTTTTGCCTTTTTCTCTGAAATAAATTATCCTTTTTCTTTGATTTTCTTATCATTTACTTATATCAAAGTAGTCATTACGCATGTAAAATTTCGTTTCATTTTGACCACTCCTTCTGGTGCGCTAATTTTTTGTCCATGAGTGTATAATGGAGAAAAAATTATTCAAAAAACTGCAGAACTATTCTGTACGAATATATCTGGACATTGGTCTGAAATCTGTTTTTATTATTAGTAGCTATGCATTGGACAGTGAAGACATATTCTTGACTTTATTAACATTCTGTTTCGTTAGAATAATGGCCAAACATAGATTAATTTTCAAGAGTTTGACCGTATAACGTGCTCTAAGATGAGCAGCTGAATGTACATGTAGGAGAGACTATATTATCTACTGTTATCGAATATGTATAGGCTCTGTGCTCTTTTCTTTCAAATAGAATCTTATTCAAAGAGAATCACATACCCAGGTTCTGTATCTGTCAGCTTCTCAGATATCCTGCTCATCTCCATTTGTTCGAATCAGATTAATCAGATCTTTTTTCACATAACCATTTATTACACACGTGACATACCATAAATTACATATACTCAATAATTATCAGGCCTTGCAGCCTTCAGATATTATTTGCGTATCAACGCATCGTGTTCGAAACTCTCTCTGACACAAAACAAAAACATCAAACATTTCTCCTTTCTAGAGCGCCACCTATCGGCACTATGGGATGGGATATTCAACATCCTCCCCACCTGATTTTTCCAAAAAAAATCACAACACTACTACAAATAATGCAAGACAAAGATTACAATCAACAAATTCAAGTATTGAAAAAATGTTAAACACCTAACTAATTAGTAAACAAAGGAAATTAAAATATAACTTATTAACATTAACAATCAAAATTACTTTCATTATTACATTATATAAGGTTAATAATATTTACTCTTTGATCTCTAAAGGATACAATAATTGGATTGGTTCTTAATAAGACCTTTTTTTGTCTTCACCAGACAAGATCTAACCAGACCATCACGTCCGGTAAAATCTGTGATATAACTCCCAAGTCCCAAAGGAACTTGGATTTCTTACCACTGTCACCAATAGAACAACATCATTACTTTTAAGTTATTTGCAATATTTGGATTTTTAAATTTGTAAGCGTTTCTTAAACTTAACAAATATTTTCCTTCCATCTCAACCACAATTGTTTAAGTAACGTGGTTTGATATTGCTTACGTTTCGCAAGCATTCTTTAGTTGAAGCCTTGTTAATTAATGGAGAAAAGTGACAGGGATATTTCCAAGTTTCTCGCCAAATTGAAAAACATGGGCTGGAGTTAGAGTTCAGGATCGTTAAGTTCATTACCTACGTACGTTAAAGGTCTCTGATTTACAAAGTCTCTATTCTGTTAGCAAGGTAGAAAGTTCCTCGAAGGTTAGCAAGGCCTTTCCAAGGACTTTTCGGAGAGGCTCTTTGATAGTTTTCATCAGTCTTTCATAAAATCCTCCCCACCATGGGGCTCGCTCTGCATAAATTTCCATTCGATACCCTTAACAGCAATAAATTCTTTCACTGGGAATCTTTTATAACTGCAAGAAAGTACTGCAATTCTTTATCAGCAGATTTAAAGTCTTAGCGTTATCCGAATACACAATTTGGCAATTTCCTCGTCTTGAGATAAATCTTCTAAATGCCAACATGACATACGAGTCGACAGTGATGACACCAATTCAAGATGGATGGCTCGTGTAACGGCGCATGTAAATAGTGCAATGTAAGATTTCACTACACCCTTTTCTGATTTTACAAACACGGGTCCTGTAAAGTCAATCCCGTATAAGGAATGGAGGCGACTCCTAACACGATCTTTAGGTAACTGTGCAGTCATCTGATCTGCTGCTTTGCTGAATACCTCTGGCATATGAGACACCTATGTATAATTCTTCACACTTGTCTAGCCTTGGGTATCCAAAACCTTTTTCGAACCATCACTAAGTACTGGAAACACGCCTATGAAAATGATTTTCATGTATCTGTTTCACTAAAAGTTCGGTGAACCTTGATTTTCTGGTAAAATGATGGGCTTTTCTCGTCGTAGGTACAGTTACTTTCATTCAATCTACCTTTAACTCTTAAAAAGTCCTTCGTCATCGATGAAAGGAGCAAGACTATATATAGAAGAGTCCGTTGGAATTGACGTGTCTTTCCTCAAAGATTGAAGCTCGCGCTGGAAGAATTCAGTTTGCACGGACTTAATCCAGAATTTCTCTGCAGCACGAAGCTCTGAAGCAACAATGTTTTATTCTCTGGCCTCTTTTTCTTCGCACATATCCAAATCTCTTTACCCATGCTGTTATGGCTCAGTAGCTTTTCTAGTCTTCCAAATCTTTCGATGTCAATTATTGTTGTCTTTCTGTATCAACGATAGAAACCACTGAATTTGTAACTTCTTCGTCATCTGATAGAACTTTGGAATCGTTTGGGCATTTCTCTTGAACAAGAGTCTTCATCTTCGCTCAGCCACCTAGGGACCTCGCCACCACAATTCACTGGCATTCACGGTTCTTAAAGTTCCCCTCTAGTTAACAGATCCGCCGGATTTTCACTTCCACGGCAGTATGACCAAGAGGAAGGATCAGTTTTCGAACGAATTTCTATCCTACCGATTTTGGACGAATGTCTTGAATCTTTTTGAGCTCCACTAATCCAATGTAATACAATCATTGAATCACTCCAGAATTTTATGTGACAGTTTTTTGCATTCAATTATTTTCAGATAATCGTACAAGCGACTACCAATTACCGCTGACATCAATTCAAGCCTGGGAAGTGTCAATTTTTGAAGAGGTGCAACTCTGGACTTAGAACAGACAAACGATGTTCGAATTTGTCCGCCACTATCTGTATATCTAATATAGATCACTGCACCATAAGCTTTCTTGGCTAGCGTCTACAAAACAATGAAATTGACAGTCGTTTATTTTCTTAGTTACCTCAAATAAAAATCTAGGTACTTCAATTTTACTCAACAGTTCTAATTCTTCATGCCATTTTGTCCATTCTTCTCTAATATCTTTCGGCAACGGATCATCCCAATTCAACTTTCTCTCCCAATGTCCCTGAAGAGGATTTTTGGTCTCACGGTGAAGGGAGTAATATATCCAATGGGATCATAAATTTTAAGAGGCTAATTTCAAAATTAATCGTTTTGTTAACGTTTTGATTGAATAATTTATCGCAACTTTTGACAGATCAATTTCTAACTTAAAGTATCTTTTTTGGAGTTCCAAATGTATCCTAACACTTTTGAACAATCGTCCGAATCCGGGCATTTCTCGGCTTCGTTCAGTTTAATCTGAAGAGTCCTCGGATTCGATTCCATTTAAGCATATTAAACCACCCTCACACACAAATTCCTTTTATTTGTGATAAACTTTAATGAATCGTTTTCACTGTCTAATCCGGAAATTAAATCGTCAACGTATAACTGGGATTCAAAATTTGATATGCTAAACGGATATTTGTTGTTCGTATTTCTTAATGTGATGTTTAAGTGTTGCCGCTAACAAAAAGGGACTAGCGGTTTTGCTCCAAATAATACACGTGTCCATTCTAAAAATCTTAGTTTGAAATTCTGTTTCTTTTCGAAATCGTCATCGATCCATAGAAATCTAACCGCATCTCGATCTTCCTCACTAAGCAATCTGCAGAAGGCTTGTTCTATATCGGCCGTAAAGGCAACTGGTTGTTTCTAAATTGCAAAAGTAATGCTAATGTGTCGGGGTTTAAATTCGGTCCCGAGTGTAAGCAATCGTTTAGTGATAATTTATTTGAAGCGTGGGACGATACATCGTAAACTACTCTAAATTTGGTCGTAGTCTTATCTTCTCGAATAACTGCCTGATGAGGAATATAATATTCTCTGCTACATTAGTTTCAGATTTCTCAGTTAAGTAACTTCTTTCAACTATCCCATCTAAAATTTGTTTCGTTATCACGGTATTATACCTTTCATAAAATTTGGATCCTTTTGAAATCTCTTAACATAATTTTGCAACCGATATTCAGCGATGTCATAATTATTTTCTAATTTCTCAACGTTTTCGTTCCACGGTAATTTAACTTGATATCTATTATTTTCAAATTTTATGTTTTTTCCCTCAAATTCCTCTACTATAATCCCTGTTCATTAATAGATAATCCCTCTTTTCATGTTCAATTCCGAGTGCATCTAAACGCCAAAACTTTTCTAAAGTCAAATCGTAATTTTCCTCGCTGGAGTCAATAACCAATTTCATTACATTTGTTCTTCTTCCGCAGACGATGTTTTATTTACGAAGTCAGTTGACCCACTTATTATCCAACCGAACATAGAATCCATTCCTAACCAACGAGTTAGAAATTCTGCGCGTTTTCCCCATACACTATTTTCCAAAAATGATCAGCGCCTATGAGTAAATCTGACCTTGGGGTTCTCGGATGTAAACACATCTGCCAGTTTCATTACGTTTGCACTAAAAAACTCCTTAGTCTGCTTATCTGGTCCACGAATCACCGCATCAGTTATAGTTTCGGTTGTAAGAGCTTCTATTTTAAATTTTGCATTCGGGGGTCATGCAATATTTCGTCAATTTACGACTACGCGATTTATAACTTTTTTCTGGGGCTCTTCGAACCAAAGGGATATATCTTATTACTTCTTTAACTATGACTTTCAATTTAATTCATTAGCAAGATCGAGTGAGATAAATGTCCTCTGACTTCCCAGATCGAACAAACAACGCAACCTCAATACCTTTGTTTCTATTTTCAACTAAAATCGTTGCTGTCTGTAGCAATATTCTCTGTTCGCGATTCTATTTTCAGTAATATTAGACACTACAGTTCGTTATTCTCAACTTCTGGTTTAGGTTCACAGGTTCTTCACAAATGTACTGACTATGTTTTTTCTTACATTTAATACATGCAGGTTGCACATACATTTACTAACTACATGATATTTTTTCCAAACAATTGAAACATCTACCCTGACGTATAAAGTACGTTTCTTTTCTGCAACAGTTAACGTGCATTCATCTATCTTATGATCAGTTTAGAACAAAATACACATTCATCGACACTTGTAGCATTTAAAGCAGCAGCGCTAGGATGTTTTTCATACCTTTTCTTCGGGTAGTAATTTTTCGCATAATTACTAGTTCCTTCTCATATTTATTTTTATTGTCATACTGGGAACCAAAATTCAGATTCCTTTTTCTGAAACGAAAGTGTTCGCTCTCTGATTTGAATTTCGCTTTTTAAATACTCTAAAAATTTAACTACATTCCACGATTCTGTTCATCTTTATATTCTCGATTATAATTTAAAACTAAGCTATCGGGAACTAATTGGATATTATAGGGAAAAGCAAATTACCATAAGTTTCAATCTGGATGCCTAACGACTCTAAACTACGTATATGAATTTCGCAAGTGTCGAACAAATCGCGGAGGTCTTTTAAGTTAGAAGCGCTTTCGAATAGGAGATAAATTTAAAAGTTATTGATGTGAGACCTAATTAAAATTTCTTTCTTACCATAGCGATCTTCAATAATTTTAATAGCTATATCATAATTTTTGTCTGATAATGACAACCCCTGAATCGCATTTAGTGCTGATGATTTCAGCAAACTTTTCAAGTATGTGAAACTTATCAATTTGTTAAGATCGTCATTATCATTGTATCGCAGATTTAAACTGAGACCAAAATTCCTGAAAATTTTCAGGATTACCGTCGTATTTTTCAATGTGAATTTTCGGCAACTTTACTTTCGCTTTCTGTTTGGCATTCGAAACTAACTGTAGATTTCAGTGTCACAGATTGAATTTTCCTTCAATAACACTTCCTGTTGCACTCTTTAGCAAGACTCTTAAAGCTTGGTTAATTTTCGTTTTGTACAGAATAATTTATCTCGATAATCTTGAGCTGATTCTACCTCTGCTTCCAATTGTTTCAGGTCGGTTATATTCATTTTGAATTAATTATCGAGCTCACGATTTGTGTTTTCCTTTCCGCTTAATTGCGTAAGAGCTGCTTCTAAAAAATTTGGTGTCTGAAGAAGACACAGCCTCATCAATTTTTGTAAAAAGCTTAGTAGCACTAGTTTTTATACCACCTCTCTGAACTTTCAGCTTATTTAGCTCTGCTGTCATTTTATGTTATGTTCTTTAGAATTTAATCTTAAGTCAGTAAAATATTGTGCAGGATTTAGCTCCCGGGTTTCGGCACCATATCGATATGTATAGGCTCTGTGGCTCTTTTCTTTCAAAATAAATCTTATTCAAAGAGAATCACATACCTGGTTCTTTATCTGTCGCTTCTCAGATATCCTGCATCATCTCATTTGTTCGAAATCAGATTAATCAGATCTTTTTTCACATAAACATTTATTACACACGTGACATAACATAAATTACATATAATCTCAATAATTATCAGGCCTTGCAGCCTTCAGATATTATTTTGCGTATCAACGCAATCGTGTTCGAAACTCTCTCTGACACAAAAACAAAAACATCAACATTTCTCCTTTTCTAGAGCGCCACCTATCGGCACTATGGGAGGGATATTCAACAACTGTTATAAGGCTTTTTCTTCCTCTCATACTCCCCTAGAACAAAAAAAAAACATGTTGACTTGTGTGGTACTATCACTGTGTATAATGATTGGGAAGATAAAAAAAAAAGTATATATCAGTGTACTGTTTTTTTTATCAGTATACTGATTTATACTGTTTATCAGTATACTGATGAAATACGCGGTCAGAGATCAATAAAAGAATACCACCAGTCTTATTCATAACTTCCCAACTACCGTTGCTAGAACTGCCGTGATTTTATAATTTGTTGTACATAACACTACCAGACTAGCTAACATTCTACTATCTGCTTTGCTTATTGAACCCCAGTAATTTTACCTGTTCTCTGGGTAAAGGAATGGAAAGGAAAGACTCAGAAGTAAATTAAAGAGTTAAAGAAAAACTTTATTTCTTAAGAGCAAAGTGTGTACTGAACGTGTCTAGGACACAGAATACTCTACCTTTATTTTATTCTCAGATTAATAAAGACTATTGCTTAAAGCGTGAACGGGAAGGATCATTGGTTTTTACTATGTTCTAGAAAAAGATGAACTAATAGTGCTTCCCATAGGGGAAATTATGTGCTGCAGATCCTCTGTATAGAGGTCAGGCTAATAGTTGAAACTTTCATAAAATCTCTCAAAAAGCAATCACCCTCCACCTTTCGCACCAGTCAGAAATATTCTAAAAAGCCTTTAAGGATTATGGTAATACCCTGCATTATTTCTTCGAATGTGGTTGATACGGAGTGGTATCATCCACATTCCGTATGTACCTATTTTAAAATTTTTTGTGGTTATGCTGATTATATGTTTTTCAGCAAATAAATATAAAATAAGATGACTAATGATATAATGAATGAACACTCAAGGAATTCCGTATATTTTGAATTCAATGAGAGTAAACTCTCAAGAATAGCATTATTTATAATATTTAAAGCTTAATTTTTTGTATTGAACTTCATTTATTTCCTAGAATGTATATAATCTACAAATAGTGTGTGACATATTTTAGTATTTTGGCTTAAAATACAAGAATAGGCAATACTTTTAAATTATTTAAGTTTATTTAATTTAATTCAGTTTTAAAATTCCTGAATACTACGTTATGCATACTTAATAAAAGCGGAAAAATTCCCTTTTGGTTAAACATTGCATTAAAAAGAACAGGAATGACACCTTCACTAACAAATTTTAAAAAAAAGTGGCTTCGATAAAAGGATGCATGCAAAGAACAGAAGAAGAAAGTTATTGATTTGTCATAAAAGTTTTGTTTCAAGTGTAAGGAAAGTGCAGTTTCAAAAATATGTATCTGGATATTATTGTAGAAGTGTGAAAGACTTTATTGGATCTGCTTTGAATACTCTGAAAGAAAAGGACATTTCAAGAAACCAATAATGTGACAGATGTGGCAAAGCTAAATTTTTTTGCATAAAATAAACTCTGATTCAGGAGTTTATTTCAGTTTACATCAGCATTTGGATAAATTAATTTCTAAAACTTGAAAAAAAAATAACGTGCTATATTTAAATGGAAAACCAACGGTCTAACTTATAAGGGTCATTTAAAAAAAAAACTTGGTGTAGTTTAATCAGGAAATGGTCAATAGGGCGAGCGCAAAAAAACAAGTTTTCTATTTTGTTTTGTCCTCATGCGGAAAAGTTGGGTACTGGTGGTAGGTCACGTATGCAAAGTTTGGGAAAAACAAAAATATCTTTCGTTTCCATTTCACTGTGATTTTTAGCAGATTTTTATCATACAGTAAAAATGTGTATTTACATTGTTTTGTATGTAACTCGTCATTTTGCTCTTTAATAAAATACAGAGGTAATTCGAACTTAACCCAGAAAGGCAGCAGCTTACACACTGCGTGAAGAAAGGCAAAGAAATATTTTGGCATGAAAATATTGTCAACAACAACTTTAGAAACGAAGCCTAAAACCTCGTAAAAGACTCACAGAAATTGTTCTACATTTCTTCATGTAAGTGTGTTTCTTTTAACAAATGTTCTTGCCCAAAGCATAAATGGATCTCTGAAATGGAAAGAACTTTTCTTATAGACCAAAGAGCACTTATGCAAATGTCCATAGGCGCAGCTGACTTAAAAGAAACTGAAAGCTGAGGAAACGAGCCGATAGGAAGCAGAAAGAGACAGAAACAGTAAGTTTTAAATAAACGTTTCGCCATCTTGTGACTCCACCTAGGCTCACATTTCCTGATTCAGATTCTGACGTAGATCCACGTAACTCCGATAGTGACACAGATTACTTGAAGCCTTCACATCCAGGATGATTCAATCTGAAGGGTAAAAGACGTCAGGATCAAGCCGATACCCAGCAGTAGCTATAGCTTGTGACAGACTGGAGTTTCAGATCGGACTGGAGCCATCATTGCAAACGCTTGTTTGGAAGATATGGGATGATTACCGAAACAGACACATTAAATGTAATTGATAGACATAAAATAAGATGTGAGAGGGAAAATATTCGGACAGAATATCAGCAAGGAATGGAAAGACAGCTGGAACCACTGAAGGGACTTATTTTGATGGAAGGAAGGACTATTCTAATGCAACAAGAGCCTAGGGGAAAAGATATACCAGAAAAACAGTCCTGGGAGAGCACGTTACAATGATTAAGAACCTGGAAGCAAGTACCTTGGACACATAGCACTAACCTCGTCATCAGCTTTGAGCATTTCTCAAATGATGCTGCATTCATGGAGAATAAGAATATTGACATTCATCAACTAATAGCAGTAGGGTGCGATGTAACAGTCGTTAATTCTGGCTATAAAACCAGCATAATTCGCCGTTTTGAAACTATTAGGAACCTTCTGCACTGCTTTATCTGCCAGTTACACGCAAATGAGTGGCCACTCCGACATTTAGTGCAGGCATTTGTATGTGTAACGAGTGGTCCTAATGAATTTTCTGGTCCTATGGGGAAGCATTGACAAGTTGGAAAAAACCTCCCAATTTGTGAGATTGTAGTCATTTCGAGTGAATTTTTGAAAATCGACATAAAGGATCTTAGCACAGACCAGCGATACCTTTGGGATATTGGTCCAAGCTGTCACAAATGGAAACTTCTCATCAAGTTTGTCACTAAAGCACCCTGGGTAAAAGTCTCATGGACGTGGATAACAACTGCAATTTGAATGAAGCGTTTTTACATTAGCTCGTCAGAGCCTTCAAACCAACTTCGAACTCTGGCAGAGTTCATCATGAAAGTGTACGTACCTATGTGGTTTAACAGTCAAATTAAATCCATATTGCACGTATGGTCCACGAAATTTGTGGAAGACAATAAACGTCTCATGCTATCTTAAAATGATTTAAAGACTGTGGTCGATCCCATTATCCAGAGAAATGGCTATTTCGGCCACCCGGAAGCAATGATCTTATCAATGATCACAGACGATAGCCAGTCCATTCGAGAACATCGGTACTACGTAAGATGTTATGAGCAAGAAAGGGAAAAAAGGAATGAATCAGACACTACAACATTCCGTCAATCAAAATATTCAGTTTCATATATAGACCTTATAGATTGTCAGAAATGTAAGTTTATGGAACTCCCATAACATCTCACTTTACAGAAGATGATTTGAGAAATTTGATTTCCAGTGGAGAGTCTGTAGCTCAACACCTGGGAAGCCTAAAATTTCCTTGCCGCACCCTAAGTGTTGAACGTTTCGTGAAACTAGTAAACAGAGGTTTCTGTGGCTGTGTGTGGAGAAAAAACCCTTGACGATTTAGTTAGAAACCGAACAGAGTCGAGAAAAGCTATGCCAACATTTGAAACCAAATGCGAGTACCGGGTAAAACCGGAATAGCTGCAAGGGCCAAGGAGGTTAAGTGCCATATGATTGGGTGGTGTTGGGTTGGCACGGGGGAACTCGCAATGCAGCCACCTCCCCGTGGTGAGTTCTGAAATAACCGGAATAACCGCAAGGGCAAAGGAGTTAAGTGCCCATAAGATTGGGTGGGCACGGTTGGAACTCGGCAATGCAGCCCCTCCCGTGGTGAGTTCTGTTTTTTTTCTGAATTTTATTTCAGAAAAGCGAAAAGCTGCATACAAACAATGGAAATACACATTTTTAACTGTATGATAAAAATCTGCTAAAATCACGGATGAAATGGAAACGGAAGATACCTTTTGTTTTTCCCAAACTGTGCATACGGACCTACCCACCTAGTACCCAACGTTCCGCACTAGGTCGAAAATAAAATCGAAAACTTATTTTGACTCTCCGCCCTAATGGTCAACACATCTCCATAGAAGGAAGAATGGCTGATTACTGACTAATCAACTTTTTTAAGGGAAAGTAATAATGGAAGCATGAATGAGTGTGGCAGAGGAAATGTCATGATAAGGGGGAGGGGAGGGACAAAGTACAAATTTGTGATTTCGAGAAAGGATCTGAGGACATGCTGTCTAACACAGGCTGATAAGTATACTGACAATGGTATGGCTTAGAGTTAGAGTTGTCCAAGTGTCTGCTGGAATGGAAATATAACAAAAGCTTCGTGTTATATTTCCATTCCGTCCAATTCTCCTTATGCAAAACAAAAGTATAAGTAAGAATGTATAATAAATACAGCATATTGAAAAATTTGCAGCATATAATTTTATCTTTTGAAGAAAAAAAAATAATATTAACTGGTTATGAAATGCTAAACTGTGAATTTTTATTTCATTTAGTAATTTATTTTTACTTTTTTAAGATTTCGGTGCTTATGAAAACCTTAAATAAACATCAGCCACTTTTCCAGAGAACACACTTTCATATACATTGCAGATTTGTTAGAATTTTTTTATATGAATAACCTATAGGTGACAAAATCTTCTTCCGAATACTGAACATTCAGCACCTTCCATGCAGCATCATTCAAACAAGTTCTCTCGTAGGGAAAGCTTCCTACATTAACGGCCATGCGATGTGAGCACAAAATATGAATGTATAAAATCCTTTAGTATTTTTAAAACTTATTTATTTACTTAATATCTGCAAAAAACAGCATTTATCACATATTTTTAAATAGATATTTATTACGCTACCATTAATTCTGTCATTTATGTGTATGAAACCACTTCTTCATGAGCGAATCCCATATTCATAAAATAATATAAATATTTCCAAAAGTTAAGGGCCTGTCTTTTACTATAATTATTTAGAATGCCAACTATTGTTATAACGTTTAACAGACAATACTTCGGTCAGATTGAACAAGAATTCTACCTTATAATAAAAAATTGTTTCATTGGAGGTAAATAACGGAGACTAAGAAGTCTTGGTCTAACGAATTTGTATTTGTTTCATTCTTTGTTGGAAGTAGAACTTACCTGGTATTTCCTAGCAAATGTATAGAGTCACATGAAACCTAATTTTGACAAAGACCAAGCAAACTATAAGTTTACTGATTTTAAAGATAGAAAAAAGGTTTATTCTTCAAAGAAATTTTTCGTAGTGTTCCATCCATGTCACATAAATCCTTCTGAATTATTCTTATACATTTCTCTAACAAACTTCAAACGTATGTATCACGACCTTTAAATATGTCTTTGTCATATATTTACGAAAATTTAGTTTCAATTTAAAGCTGGGACACAATGTCTCTGGATATATTCTCAAACTTAGGATAGAGAAACCCACAAATACAATGTTTACTTTTGTATATATATTATTAACAGGTGTTTTGGAATGTTATATGCTTTTGAAAACGATCTGTAAAGAAGATTTTTTTAGTATATTGTTAGAAAAACAAGTTTGAACAACATGTTGTTTAAAATTACCGAAAAGAGTGTTTTATAATAGTGTAAAATTTCTCAATGTATGACTTTTTTATTGTCTTGATGATTACGAAACCTTATAAATTTATCAAATGTATCACAATAGCATTCTATTTAAAAGATATCATACATATATAGCCAAAAACAATAAGGAACATTGGTATTGTTTTTTAAAAGATATGTTTATTGCTACAAATAATTTGCTGACACAGAAGGTATTTGTACTACATATAAATTTTTTAAGCATTTTTAAAGTAGAAGATTAAAATTTTACAAAGAAAGTGTAGCATAATCCCTTATTCATTGCTGCATTTTCTCATTTGGAAAAAAAATCTGCTATTAATTAGAAATATTTAATTATGCATTGAGCTCATTATTTCAGATAAAAGATCCAGTACAATACAAAAACAGTTTTAATTATAAGGGGGCATATTTCCCAATAGCTTATCTATAGTTTTATTTAATACGTCTGCATTTTAAATATTTAAAAATTTCAGAATGCAGAGAGAAATTTGGTTAAAAATCATCAATATTTAACGATTTAATAGAAGTATGTAATTTGTAGTGTTTTTTGTAATTATATCAAAAGAATATCTTGTGATTTAGAAAGTAATCAAATATCAAGTCGAATCTTAGAAATTATTCAGAATGAATTGTTATAAACAGAAACACTTAAAAATGCAACAGCTTTAGAATTTGATTGAAAATTGTTTACACACGAAAAGCTCTGAGATTCAAGTTTCCATCAACATAATTTGTTTTTAAGAGTTAGTGTTTTGAACGTGACTTGCAGATTTAAATTGTTTTTATGACTTTTCATGTCTAATGAAATATTTCCTATATAGAGACTTCTGAAGAAACATTTCATTAAGAAACAGTACCTGTTTTAAACGTTTTAGAATAAGTTTAATATTTAAGAATTGTACAGTTATCTCCAAATTTGAAGTTAACAGTGAAGTCAACGAGTAAGCGTAACTTTAATTGAAAAATTACCATTCTTCATTTCAATATACTAGAAAATCATAAAAAAATATAAATAAGTCAGAATTTATTTTTAAACTGAATCAGATCACACAGTTCTAAACGTTATAATGTTTAATTCATATATATAATGTTTACTATCATGGATCTTATATGACTATTTGAAGAATTTTTGAGTACAGATATACAAAAATAAAATTTTGAAAACACGTACGCTATAAAAATAATCTTTTATTCGATTTGTCATAAACTGAAAGAAATAATAGCGTAAATATTTTTTTCGACTGCACTTGTCTTTAACGGTCCCCAATGCAATTAAAATGAATATTACTTTGCAAAAATTGCCCGTATTGATATCGTAAATTCAAAATAGTTAGTAGATTAAAGTAGTTAACCTAGCCAAGGAAATTTGACAATTCGGGGATTTTAAATATATGTACAAATTTACAATTTATGGATCTGTGAATAAAAAAACCATAAAAATATTCATGGTTTTTGGAGGATAATATCTCTGAACATTAGTGGAATGGTCAAAACCAAAGTCAGAATATTTAACAGATAAAGTCCGTTGTAATATTTCCATCTTTGTTATTTTTTATGTTTTACTATTTAACGCTGTTTTCTCAGGAGTAACTGTTAATATTTCATACGTGATCATGGAAAGGAAATCTCTGAAAAATATTTAGCATAAAGCTAGGATATTTACGTATGGAGTATAGAAAATAACTGATATTCAGGATCTATTTCTTTTTACTACAGGATTTTACCCGATGCAAATTATTGTCGGGATTAAAACATGGTTTGCACAAACTTTACTTAATAACAGTACTTAGGTAATAATTATTTAAAATTCTGATTTAATGTTAATGCAATTTATTTTATGCTAATTCATAGAATTTTATGTTATACTGTACTTATATAAAGAAATATCTCCTTAATTTCTAATTTCTTCAACGTGATCATTGTCAGTATTGCATAATTTATATAAAATATAAATAACAAATACTGCATTCTGAATAAAGTCATCCAAAAAAAGATATGGAAATCGTACCTATCTTCTATAAAGTAAATCTTTTTTTAAAGCTATTTTATAACAATTAAAATAACCAGCATCTAATGCATACGCATTTTAACTGACTGTATTTTCCTAACTTCTGTGTTATATTTTCACATTACAAATGTCCATCAATTTATTTAACATGTACTTAAGGAAAACAAGAATATTCGAGGAAACATTTTCTGTGAATTTCAATATTAGAGTTTTAAAATGTCATATTAAGCACGTATCTGTGCAACAAAAATATATACTTACACCCTAATATTATATATGTTTGCATACTGAAATTATAAAACAAGAATTTTCAAGCGATAAACAACTATGCTTTTGATATAATGCACAGGGATATATATCCGTGAGACTTGTCCCATATAATTGCAAGGATATTAGAAGTCCAAATAAGATCTTCCTTCAAAAAGTGAACACGCCGTTTAATCTACCGCATGTTTATAGTTTTCCTCATTTGCACAGGACCGATAATAAACATAGCTCTTCTTACGATGATGCTGATATTGTACTAGCTTTATTATTCTCACGATGATAGAACGTGTATAATTCATTCCTTACAAAATTTCCCTTCTCTTTCTGGAGCAAACGACAATGGAGGTTGACCTGTAAAATTTTCCCATGTATTTATTTAGTCTCCCACGATTCTAATTTATTCCCGTTTCTTGAATAATATTTTTCAGCGTTAAATTATTCCTCTTTTTATCTGTCAGTCACCACTGACAACGCAATCTACAATGATTGAAGATCCAACCCATGTGTACTACCTTTGAAATAGTTATTACACCAACAAAGCAATTCTGGATATGACAGGAAATATATTGATGTTATAATTCGATTCGTTACGTGTTAATGAGTGTTGTTATCATAAATATATTAGAACCGAATATGGAATTATAACTTTCTAAGAATAAGTAGTTCCCCAAATTAGAATCTTCTTATAATTTTGTGTTTACACAATTAACCCTCCAATAGTCGCGTCTCTAGCTGTAACACGAACGGTCGCGTAGGGGACAATGGTCACCCACTTTTATGTGGGTGTTATTTCCATATGTATTTAACTTTTTGTAACCTAATTATTTCTATATTTTTTTAGGAGTATATACTACGAATAAAACCCAATTAAATTTTAGGACAATACATATTATTTATTTAAAATCAACCATACATTCAAAATAAAAAAATTAAAACAATCTGAACATACATTTTTCAAATGGTCATTACATATCCACTTTCCGCATTTCTCGCACCACTTTCACGTTGTTCTGGCTCTCTATCGCCCACAAGCATAACAGGGCCAGTGGCGCACCCAGGGGGTGGGCGAAGGGGCCCTCCCCCCAAAGAAATAGATATTGCATTATGAATATTGAATTTGCATTGTGAATATTGAATTTGCATTTTAAATATTTTTATCCGTTGAATTTCCTCCCCCCCCCCAATATTAAATCCATGGTGTCCGGGTGTAACACTGAACAGCGTCCTCTGGCACCTTCTTGAGGTACACTATTTCAACTACAGTCCTCATGGGAGCAAATTTATCAAGTTTATTCGAGATGCCTTATTCCGAATGTCATCAAAACGAAGGCACCTGAGAAGAAACTGTTTTTGCTCAACTGTTTTGCTAACCTGTTTTTGCTCATTGTTAGGTAGCATGATTTCAACCTATTACCTTTCGAGTTATTCCATAACATATTGGTATTTGTCTTGGAACTTTTATAAGTGCCTATCAAAAGAAGAAGACCAATAAGGCTCTGAATACTACCTCGTTGTATTTCTGACATCGCGATCCCTTTCAAATTTACATTTGATAGAATCAATATAAATATTGTACAGTCTGCTATTATTTTATAGACTTGTTCGTCATAAACAAATCCAATATTTTTTTTCCGGAGAAAAAAGTTTTTGCTGCTATGCCTTCTGGCCTGGAAGGAGTATTTTAATGTTACCCGCCTGGTTCTGACATTTCTGACAAACTTTTTTTATCACATTCAAAAATGTGATTAAAAGAAGTTTGATGTAAAAAACCTATTAGGCATTGACTCTCTCTTATTAGATTATTAATCATAAATAAATATAAGGATCTAAAATCTAAATATTATGGAGAATAAAAAAATCACTTACCTTTAAAAGTTGCATAGATGGTCGCGTGGGGGACAGGTGTCAACCAGTGAACTTTGACACGATTCAATCGAAGAACAGTTGGAGACTAAATAAAATGAAAAGAGAGAGGACAAGAAGGAAGGCTCATTTGAAGGTAGAAGGAAAAGGAAAGACTTCCAACCTTCCGATGACCGCCATTAGGGAAGATGAAAGCAGGTGGGTGACATATGTCACCCACGCGACTGTTGGAGGGTTAAAAATTATTCTTGTTATAAGAATATTTGAAAAAACTAAGAAACAGAGCCGGAGGAAAAGTTGAGAAGAAATTTTCCGGAGAAACTAATGCTGGTGCACATGATGAATGAATGCAACTGCTATTTGTATTAAAATTATTGATATAGGAGTTACTTCAAAGTTGTATTATTTTACAGTTAAAAGTTTTGATTTTGTTAATTTGTTTTGTTATCAAGGTGTAGTCTAGAAATTTAATGGTCAACTAACCTGAGCTGAAATTAACAGGTATCGAGTTCAGTTCTTGAGGAAATAAGTTGTTTTATAGTAAAGGAAAATTATGAAAGATAATTTTTTATTAAGTAGTGGGGATGGCAATATTGATGATAATCGACATATCAACTTAGTACAAAATATTACCATTAAAAAGGACAATGATAAATTTTTGGCTGTAAAGGCGATATTTAAGGATTTATATTTAATTTCTATTGTGTAAATTCGTTTATTTCTTTTTTTCTCGTTAATATGTTAATTGATGCCAAAAATAATTGCTTAATGATGTTTGTTAATGATGCCCGTTGTGACGGTGAAAGTTAGAGGGAAATTAGCAATTTTTATTTATATTTTAATATTTATCTTGTAATAAGTCCAATGATTTTCTAGAATATAATTAATTGTACATTTCATTGCATTGTGATTCCCAAATGAAGCAAACAACTCTGGTTTATATGACCAATTAATTTATTGATTAACAATAAATGATATGATATATACATTCCTACAAAACAGGTCATACTCCATCTACACATACATTTAATTCATTCACTACAAAATCATTACTCGAATTAATTCATTATACGAATTATCATTTATTTTTCGCTAACTACCATTATATGATTACTTCACTACCGCGCTCTATATTATTAAGTTAATGAAGGCTACGCTACGAGAAGCAATGACGGTATAATATGCAGAGTAAATAAAGGGACCCGTACCTTTACAGATGATAATTGGCTCGTCGTTGTGGACATCGGGCACGGAGCTATAACGACCTCTTTTCATTCACACCTTACTGGTACTGGATACGTCTACGGTGGAGTACAGGGCTCCTTTAGTCAATCTATGCGCACGGCATTGGGCACCTCACTGGTACTGGATACGTCTACGGTGGAATACAGGGCTCCTTTAGTCAATCTATGCGCACGGCATTGGGCACCTCACTGGTACTGGATACGTCTACGGTGGAATACAGGGCTCCTTTAGCCATCTATGCGCACGGCATTGGGCAATGGGGCGCAGTCGTCTTACAGCTCTGCTGGCATCAGTCACGGCTTATATCATCATCGGGCGCACATCGTACATTTTACTAGCTGGGTGGCTGCTACTTCTGATTCTGACTTCTATCTCTCTCAGTGTCCTGTCTGTCTTTTTGCTTCCTCATATTATTTCTTATTATTTTCTCTAATTTCTGCCGGTTCCGTCTCTTCTCCATTCCATTGGCCATATTATTATTATAGGTCATCACAATTCGTCCCTGGTCTGCCTTTTCTGCATCCCCTTTCACCAATCCGCAATGAGGGCGGGATTTATAAAATTCTCCTTTTTTTTCCCATGCACTTTTCCCATGCCCGACATCATGAAACACGTGTTCTGTTTTTATAGCCCTCATAAATTTTCAGTCTTCCTTTCTTTTTTCTTCTCTTCGTTACCATTCATTCTACAGCACTTTTAATCATTTAGTTTTATCTTTAGCAGTTTAGATTTATTGTCAGCCATTTGCTTCTTAGACCTGCTTCTCTCTTACACTTCGCATTTATGTTACTTTGTCCGTATTTCTCGATTTTGCTGTCCCTGTCCGTGACATTATTGTCATATCCCTATGAAATTCCCCCCCTCTCTCTCAAAAAAGCTTGACGTCTCTCTTCCTCCTCTCATCATGTCTTACTTCAAATCGTCGGCTTTCGTTCATGGCATCGTTGTACCTGTCACCTTTTCCGTTCCCCTTCTTACACCTATCATTAGCTTCTCATCGTAACTCAGCAGTACATATCATCTACATTTATATGATTCCTTATTACATCGACAATATGTTTCAGTTAATTAATTTCTACCTAACTCATGATGCAGTTATTGACCTCACCTCTTCAATTTCGCTGATCATCTTAGGTTAACATAATATTACAGCATATTCTTATCATTAGGATTAATACCAACTCCTTAGTATAAACAATTACCAACATGATAACATGTACACGCATCAAAATACCACCAACTAATAATTATCAATTAAATTTATCAATGACCATATTATACGATCAATATTATACTACAGTAGCAATATTATACAACTTATATTCATATTCATTTCATAATAATTGGAAATAATAATTACATGCACAAAATAATAATTCATCAAAGAAAACACACGTTCATTATACTAAATTTTGTTTGTAAAAAAAAAACAATATCATCTTCGTGTTCATAAGAATTATACTTGTGAAAATTATTCTGACGTTGTCATAGATTTTAATTTCCATATGATTGGCTGTCTGATATAATCTCTGACGAAATTTCCCAACATAGTCTATCTCCACAGTCTGAATACTTTAATAGGAAGCTATTTCCAATTCATATTTACATGTCATTGCCTCTCAAGACTCATACAATACTACTAATTCGTCAAAATATCTATTAATTTAATTAGTATTGCAAAGACATGTCAAATATATTATTCATTTAATTTTCATCAACCTGCTACGCGTTATTGTATCATTACAACATCACATTATATCTCACCTCTTTCCCTTCCTATAAGCGGTTTTTTCCTCATAGCATCCCAGTTTGTTTACAAACTATCACAGTGTGTATAGCCTGTCAAATGCGTCTCATAATCAACTCCGTTGCCATGGCTACCTTCCATACAGTCCGGTTTAAGGATATAATTCGCCCGTCGTCCCTATTACGCGCTAAAACCAGTTTTTTTTTTCAATTCTTTCCTCTGCCTATCTCCGTACGTCATCGCTGGAGTAAACTCTCACGCCAATTACTTTTTTACGAGCTTAATAATGGCAACCTCACACTTCCGTTGACCTACAGTCGTAACCTTCGGCTCACCGCAAATACTGCATGCTACCTTCTGGATATTTTTTTTAATCATTTCTAATCGGATTGATATCGCGTTTGAGTATAATTTCTGTTTTGTTTTTTCCATTTATGCGATCATATGTATCAATGTATCTAAGTATTTTCCATCTTATATTTATTTGACCGTATTTTAATGCTTGTGTTATCGTGTGCCGCTCACGTGGATGAATGTATATCTAATTTGTCTGCAATGTCGCGTAATTTCGTCATTCCTTGTGGTTTAATTCTGATTTTATTTATCAATTAAGCACAATTATTTTTTGTTTGTTTTTTATGTGTCTCTATCCCGTGCTTACTTCTGAAGTTTATGTGCTCGCGTGACACTCAATATCTCTATTTTATTTATTGATTACTTACATCCCCAATTGTTTTGTTTTATTATCATCATTTTTATTCGTTAATTAACTAATTAGTTAGTTAATAAATCAATTAATTTCTTAGTTACCTCTGTGCTGCATATTTAATTTCGTTGATTATTAACGCTGTTTAATTATTTATTTATGTTTTATTTATTTAATTATCTTTATTGATTAATTAAGGTGTATGGCATTTATCTCATTATTTTGCGACTCAAAGGTTCTTTAAGTATCCTTATTGATGCTTAACTAATTCGTATCTTATATTTTCATGCATTGCCTTCGTGACCTGAATGAACTTGACATCAGATGGTTATCAATTCTGCCTAATTGCTTTTAAATTCCTTGCCTGCTTGACACTTTCCCTCCATTATTACAATCTCTTATCAACTTCCACAGGTATGTATTTAAACTTTTATCGGTTATTTGTTTTACTATTCATTTTTATGACACTCCTAATATATATTTTGTTGTACATATCATACAATCCATATTTATATCGCTCTTATGTTATTTTGATTTGTCACTATTTTATCGAATCGTATAATAATTATTATACTATATTATTCATTCATACCTCACTTATTATATTTTATTGTTATTGTCTGGTAACTACTCGTGTTTCATTTGCTTTGTGACTTTATCTTGTAATTCATTCTACTATATCATTCATTCACAGCTCCACATTTTTTTTATTTAATTAATTGTTCCTTTTTTTATCATTTTTTTTACCATGTGATTAATTTGGCATTTTACCTTACACGTATTGGACTTATTGTACTTATTACTTGTGACTCATTCCTTCATGCCTAACTTACACGATTTGTTTTTATCCATTTGTTTTTAAGTTTATTTGCTTATTATTATTATTATCATTATTAATTATTTATTTGTTATGTCACCCAATAATTCATGATTTTATTTATTTAATTATATTCAACCACACGTGCTTTTTGTAAATTGTTTAAATTGCTCTTTATAACCACCCTTGGATTGCTTAAATATCTCAATACACCCATTTTGATCGGGGAAAATTCGTAAAATTTCAAAAAAAACTTGTAAATTCAGTCCTCAACGCACTAAGAGGCATTAAATTACGTAAGTTGCTAAATCTCCAACTCTCCAATAATTATTATTATAATAATGCCCATATTGTATCTGATTTCTAACTTTCGCGTTGTCCTCTGATATTGATTATGTCGGCCAATTTACCTATTCCTTCGATCGTAATAATATATTGAGAGAAATCCATGTTTCTTCTGCCATATTTTTGCCTATCATTTTTAATAACTTGTTGATAATCCTGATAATCATTTGCTGCCATTATGGTACCAATATAAGCCGTGTTAGTCTCAATTGTTGGAAAATTTTGTTGCGTTAAATCCTGTACATCGTCTGAACTCTCAATATGCGCTTGTTTTGATTTCGTATAATAATTATCCTGCCGTTTATGCCCTTTTGCCCGCTTTTGTGGTCTATTATCACTATCTCTACTTTCTTCAAATTGTTTAAATATGACGCACTCCTTAACATCGTGTTCATCCTGCTCACATAGATCGCATAATTTTATTTGTGTAACCTTCGTTATTGTATCTAATTCTTCCCTTAATCTTTCATTTTCGCAATTTTTTATGTCGATATTTTGTTGCACCGCTATTAATTGTGAATGTAATCTGTAATTTCGGATACTAATTTTTTGCAATTCTAACTGCTGCTCGTTTTGATTGTCTGTGACTTCCGCCAATTCATTGGCGGATTGTCTGTGACTTTCCGCCGTCTGTATCATCGATTTTAATTTTAGTATTTCATTTGCTTGCTCTTCGATTATCGAACGGTTTATCACCATTTCATTGTCCTCAATCTCCATAAATAAAAGACTTTCTAATTCGCATGCTTTCTGTACGACTTCGGTAAAATTTTGTATATTTAACATTAGGAGTTCACGTCTAATATCCTTATGTATTACTTGTAAAAACTTAGCTAGTTTAATTTTATTTCCTACATCATTTTGTGAATTTTCAAGACCCAAATATTCGATCGTGGCATTCTCAATGCGTAGAGCTAAGTCTCTAATATTTTCACCGGGCGTGTGTGTAATATCGTCTAATGCTCTAAGTTGTTGCGCCGGCGACAGTGTAATTTTAAAATTATCCATTAACAACTTTTCGATCTCCTCTGTACTCTCCGAATCTCTAAGTTTTATGTGATTAATTGCGTAATCGGCGATTTTCCCTTTAAATTTGCATTTAATTAATATGGCTAACTGCCTATCAGTCCAATTTGCTATCTCGGCAATCTCCCGCGCAAATTTAAATTTCAAACTAATATCGTCATTTTCAATCTGTCTAATCATTGGTAATAAATGTATATATTCCGCGTTGGCTAAACCACCCTTTTGCTCGCTAGGTGCTTCAATTTGCAAATGTGAGTCATCGTTGCTAACTTTCTTATTTCTCCTCCGTTTCCCCATCTTTATTCAAAATTTGCAGTTAATTTTAATGTTTTGTTTTCTCGATTACCTCACAACTCTTTAAATTTCCTATCATGCGCTTTCCACTCCGCCTTACTCACTTATAGAGAATCTATGCTCACTTCTACCCAGACTTGGGTGTATATAATTTGAAGTAGCACTCTATTTGAATTATATACAAACACAGTTTATACATGAAATAATGTTTATTGAATTCGCTGCACATATAATTGGCTTTTACAGCAATAAGCATGCGTACTACTTGTACGGAATGTAAATACAGCTTTCAAGAACAATATATTTTTATACTCACGAACAGTAAGTCAAACCAGCAGTACTGCCACGTAAACTTCTGGCCCGTAAAGCATTAGCGCAGGATAACACCTTTTCAACCTTAGCAACAACTCCTTTCTTCATTAATGACGCTGCGTGGTATTTATACTAAGCGCGTATGCCAAAATTAGCATATCTGAAGCAGCTTCTTTAATTCACTCAAAAGTTCGATTCTTGTGAATCGAATCTTGTGTATACCTTACACTGGCCTCCCTCGAAAAAAAAAATTAGGTAACTGAGGTCTGAACGGCTTCAGTTAACTAATTGAAAACGCGTGCTGGTCTGACTTTTTACATAATGGGTGGCAAAGCCAAAAAAACCTTCCACACGTTGTGTGGGGGAAAAACGCCACTACCATTTTACAAAACTAACCCCGAAGGGTCCAGGTGACACCATTACACAGTGGATTTGCAGAGTTGCGGATACTGGGCTGGCCAACTGCGCCCTAAAATATCTATTTTAATTAAAAGTGACAACACAATTGCACAGCATGACATTTCTTGACTGTATCTGCTCTCCCCCAATTTATAATGTACATGTGTTATGATTTGCGAAGTTAGTATGTTAGTTGTTTGTTATCTGTAGTTAGTATGTATTTCTTTCACTACATGTCCCCTTCAAAAATTTATAAACAATAGTATGCCGTTTTTTTGTCAGTGGCTCACCCCTTCCCCTCAAAATGTTTACACAGTATCTACAATGGGGAACTTCAAACCAATTTGGTTCGATTTTATTAAAGGGTGGGAGTTAGAATAAGAGAATTGATACAAGACTTGTTCCTCATGAATGCAGCAACTTCACTGCACCAGTTGTCCAATCCGCTGAACCTCTCTTGATGGTCGCAGTCCTAGTAAAGGGGTTCGTTGACCGTGTGGGCATCCTTCGTGCAGCAGGTCGTTGGTCCTGAGGCGCTGGTCCGGCTTGACGATGGACAGGAGGTCTCTTGGGAGGAGGCCAACCTTGCTGGGCGGCTGATATCTTGCGTTCCCTGTACTTATGCAAAGGAGCTTTAAAATTGTCATTCTTCCTTTTCATAACCTTGTGTACCTTATGTGTGCCACGTTCATCCTTAGATGGAGGTTTTGTAGTGCACACTTTACTTTTCTCCGTACCTTTTAGAGTATAGACATTAGATTTTAATGCAGATTCTATTTTTTGAAACTAATACGCCGCACCAACGTGTTTAGTAACTGGCTTTATCTCGCTGCTTGTGTCATGTTTTTCAACAACCTGACTCTGTTTTTCGTATTTGTGCTTATACGACTTCTTGTTTACCGCCTTAATTACTTCAGTATTAGCAGTTTTAATGCTGGAACCTGAAGGCTCTTTTCCACGTTTTTTATCCCCCTTAACTTTAGTTTTATCCTCTTTTGACGAAAAAGTCTCTTTGAAACTTGCGATATCAGAATCGTTATCATTTAAATTCTTTAACACTGCTTCAGTTTTAGGAAGATTAAGCTTTTCGTACTCGTGCGTTTTATTGCAAACTTTCTCTATAACTTCCGAAGCATCAGCTAAACTACCTATAAAATAACTCTGTGTCAACTTTTCATCCTGATTCTCAGTCTGGTTTTCATGTACTTTATTTAAAACCATATTATCAACCTGGCCTACACAATCCCCATTCGGCTGGAAACTTGAAATAATATCATCACCTAGCAAGTTCCTACTATCGTTTAAAGAATTTTTATTGTCGTCAACTAATAAGTATTCACTAACTTCCGTAACGCATACTTCGTCATCTACTAAATTTCCTTCATTAACAGATGTGTGAATATCATCTAAAATATCAGGTATAGCATCAATAATATCAGGTATAGCATTAATAATATCAGGTATAGCATTAATAGAAGTGTCAGATGATTTATTTTCTAAACCACTAGCATTATTATCGGCACTATTTTCAGAAATTTGTACTGGAATTACCTCATCATTCCAGCTAGACTCACTTTCTTTATAAGCCAAAAAAATACCCTGACTTTCACTATTCTCAAAATAATGATTACTGCTCGGACAAAATAATACATTTGACCAAACAGTTTCAACAGGTTGAACCATATCATGTGAATCAACTTGCCAGTGCAAGTAAGGTGCTTCCCTATTATTTTCTTTAAGTGCACTAATTTCATTATAACGCCGTGCGCTTCTATTATTTTGCCTGCGGTACTGCTTACGCTGCTGGTTTGAAACTCGCGAAAAATTTTGTCGCGGTTGTATAAAACTTCTCGTACCTGAATGACGGTGAGGGGTAGCGAAGAAATGTCTATTGTCATATTTAGCTAAAGCTTGAAGGAGGGTAACCTTGCTTGTAATTGTTTGATTATCTAAAAAATCTTGAACACTTGGCTTCAAACGTTGGATAACTATTTTTAAGATTATCGCTTCCGTCATTCCCTCTAAATATTCCTCACACTTGGAAATCTTTTCCATAGCAAAATCTAATGCAGACTGACCTTCACGTTGCCTTAGCGAATAAATTTCCGCTTCAATTTCACTTTGATTAAAGGTCTTTGGAAAAATACTAAGAAACTGTTGCTTGAATGACAAATAGTCAAAAATCAGATTACTGCTTTTCATACACGTGTACCACTGATATGCACTACCTCTTAAAGCGGCTAGAGCAATTTTAAGTTTATCCCCCTCTGGGGTGCATTGTTGCTGAAAGTAATGCTCAATTTTCTTTAGGAATTGGCTTGAGGGGCCGCCATTGAAGGTGGCTTCGAATGGCGCAATTTGCTGAACCATAATTACCCGAGGAAAATTTCCAGCAGGATTTTGTTCTACAACACTCATTTTTTAAATAGTATATAAGTACTTGCAACAATTTTATCAATATACTTACACAGTACACAGTTTTTAATTTCAATTATGTTCTTCGTTACAAATTTAACGCTAACTACCAGGGTATATATAATTTTCGGGCGCCAGTATAGAGAATCTATGCTCACTTCTACCCAGACTTGGGTGTATATAATTTGAAGTAGCACTCTATTTGAATTATATACAAACACAGTTTATACATGAAATAATGTTTATTGAATTCGCTGCACATATAATTGGCTTTTACAGCAATAAGCATGCGTACTACTTGTACGGAATGTAAATACAGCTTTCAAGAACAATATATTTTTATTCTCACGAACAGTAAGTCAAACCAGCAGTACTGCCACGTAAACTTCTGGCCCGTAAAGCATTAGCGCAGGATAACACCTTTTCAACCTTAACAACAACTCCTTTCTTCATTAATGACGCTGCGTGGTATTTATACTAAGCGCGTATGCCAAAATTAGCATATCTGAAGCAGCTTCTTTAATTCACTCAAAAGTTCGATTCTTGTGAATCGAATCTTGTGTATACCTTACACACTCTTAACAATGCCCCGTTGCAATTTTTATTTTGCGGACTTATTCTTATCTAACATTACCGCAGTATCACTAATATTTTTGTTTTGCTACAAACTTAACACCCTACAATATACTATGTAATAACTAACGTTTCTTTCCCTCATATCATTATATTCTTACACACACTTTATGACTTTCCTGCCTAATATTTCAACAATGCAATTTATTATTCAAATCATAGTAATCATTCCTACCTTCTATACTCAGAACATTTAAATACTCATATCAATCCAAACATAAAAAATTTTATCTTTCATTAAAATTTTAGTGATTCTAACCTCATTTCGCGCATCTAATTATCGATAATCCTCTTTTATTTAAATTACCTCTACCTCAATTTTTTATGCAATTATCTTATTTTAATTTGTCCAATTTACGATGCCTTTGCAACACATTCGCGACACAATTCTACATATCTCTGAATTTATCATCACAATCAATTTCACACGCTTAATATAACTGATACTTCGTTTACACATTATCACACAATATTAAAATTATTCAATGTTATCAAATAAACACCATATTACTCAAGCTATCAAATATTAACTCCAATATTATCAAATATTCAATATCATATTTCAAATCACTCAAAATACCTTTTTAAATTCAATACCTCTTTAAATTCAACAAATCAATTCATCAATTAAACCAGAGTTCCGCAAAACTTCCCTTTAAACTTTCGTTTGCACGGTGCCAAATATGACGGGGAAAATTAGTGGGTAATTAGTACTTTTTATTTTTATTTTAATATTTATCTTTTAATAAATCAATGATTTTCTGAATATAATTAATTTGTACATTTCATTGCATTCTGATTCCCAAATGAAGGAAACAACTCTGGTTTTATATGACCAATTAATTTATTGATTAACATAAATGATATGATATAATACATTCCTACAAAACAGGTCATACTTCATCTACACATACATTTAATTCATTCACTACAAAATCATTACTCGAATTAATTCATTATACGAAATATCATTTATTTTTGGCTAACTACCATTATATGATTACTTTACTACCGCGCTCTATATTATTAAGTTAATGAAGGCTACGCTACGTGAAGCAATGACGGTATAATATGCAGAAGAAATAAAGGGACCGCACCTTTACAGATGATAATTGGCTCGTCGTTGTGGACATCGGGCACGGAGCTATAACGGCCTCTTTTCATTCACACCTTACTGGTACTGGATACGACTACGGTGGAGTACAGGGCTCCTTTAGTCAATCTATGCGCACGGCATTGGGCACCTCACTGGTACTGGATACGTCTACGGTGGAATACAGGGCTCCTTTAGTCAATCTATGCGCACGGCATTGGGCAATGGGGCGCAGTCGTCTTACAGCTCTTCTGGCATCAGTCACGGCTTATATCATCATCGGGCGCACATCGTACATTTTACTAGCTGGGTGGCTGCTACTTCTGATTCTGACTTCTATCTCTCTCAGTGTCCTGTCTGTCTTTTTTGCTTCCTCATATTATTTCATATTATTTTTCTCTAATTTCTGCCGGCTCCGCCTCTTCTCCATTCCATTGGCCATATTATTATTATAGGTCATCACAATTCGTCCCTGTCTGCCTTTTCTGCATCCCCTTTCACCAATCCGCAATGAGGTCGGGATTTATAAAATTCTCCCTTTTTTTTCCCATGCACTTTTTCCCATGCTCCGACATCATGAAACACGTGTTCTGTTTTATAGCCCTCATAAATTTTCAGTCTTTCTTTCTTTTTTTCTTCTCTTCGTTACCATTCATTCTACAGCACTTTTATCTTTTAGTTTTATCTTTAGCAGTTTAGATTTATTGTCAGCCATTTGCTTCTTAGACCTGCTTCTCTCTTATACTTCGCAATTATGTTACTTTGTCCGTATTTCTTGATTTTGCTGCCCCTGGCCGTGACATTATTGTCATATCCCAATGAAACCCGTTCATGAAGATCTGTTGCCATCCCCGTTGGTTTAACGGCTATGTGTACCAGTCCGACTAACAAGATGCCCACGGTTGCAGTGTGTGTCAGGAGAAAATTCGAGTTTTAACCTTTCGAAATATGTGGGGCCCTCCGCGGACACAGTTGGTTCTCAAGGTATTGGGAAGCAAGAGAACTTGTAAGGCAATGACTTCGGTATTATACCCTGTTTTCATTTTCTCCATCTCATGTACATGTTTATATCTTTGTACTGTCATTTTATCTTTTTTATATGCATTGGTATTTTGCCTTGCCATTGGAAAAAAAAAAACCTTTCGAAATTTCGAAATTTCAAAGGAACAGTTGAAATTTTAGGAAATGTGAGAGAATATGGGAATACTGTATTTGAATTAAATAATTTTTATACAATGAAATCTATCCCCAAAAAATGAAACAGAATCAAGCTGAATATAAAGAATTTAAATTAGATTAAATTTATTCGACTTTAATATTTTACATTAAAATGTTCTTCTTTTCATATAACACAGACAATTCATGAAGTAACTTTAGAGGGAAATATTCATGATAAAAGGTCTTTCAATGAGTATATTTATTTTCCTTTTATATCCCGGAAATTTCTAGACGTCCTTTTGCGTTTGGTGTATTTTGTTGATTGGTGCATTTTCATGAAAGGATGATTTACCCCCAACATTTACTTAATCTTACTCCTTTCCCACGACTGACATTTCAACCTTTCTGAGTTATCTACATTGAAAATATCTTTCAATGTTTATTTTCTAGGACTGTTAGGATAATAATACAGTAATCAATAGCAATCGAAAAAAGAGTCAAGATGATCATGAATAGAATGCAGAATGATCCATTTTATCATGAATAGAAAGCAGGAAAGAAACACAGTTAAGCTTGACAAATTTTACCAATTACGGTAAACCATATGGTGTTTTCCTGATGGGTTCTAAGTAATCCATCACATTCAAAGAATGTATGTATCGGAATTCCTTCGTATTCTGTTTCGAAAAACAAATTTCCATGATATTTCTTGTATTGCAATCAATAAAATGTCTTAACTACCATCTATTTAACCAAATAATGAGGAAATATAAGTAATTGTCTTATGGAAAAGTTAGTTTAAATTCATTTAGTTTAAACCCTTTATTCGTTAAACTTTGTTCGAGTTTAATTACCAACAGATATTTTAAAAAAATTGTCGTAGCGAGAGAACTTCTCACTTAATTTCTTACTTAAGCGATAAATTAAGGGATATGATGGTTTTTTAATATAAATTTATATCTTTGTATTAACGTTGTCAATTAGCTCAAAGCTAATGAGATTGCTAAAATCACAGGAATTCATGAAGGCATTCAGTCTGATTTTAAATGTAAAAAAAATAAGGGGATATGACTGTCAACATGAAAATATATTTGAGAAATTGAAGCATTATAGTGATAGGAACGGTATTCAAATATGTCGCAATTGGTGCAAACTTTTTGCATTTGCAAATAAACTGAATTAGAACTGAAACTACTTGATTCAGTTTCTAGTATGAAAATAGTTTATTAGGGAAAATGCAGATTCCTCCTTGCAGACTCATACACCTTATGAGGTACTCATCTTAAAAATAATGTGATTTATATGACTTCCATGTCAAAGAACAATTTAAGCAAAGGTAAGAAAAACATAGAGATACATAGAAAACGTGTAAAACATTTATAGAAACTATAAAAAAAGATGTAGTACGGCATTAAGGCTGAAATTTCGTAACTTACATTCAGACACTAGGCAGGGGAATTTATTGAGAAGAAATATCATTACTCACAAATTTATAACAATTGAACCGAAAGTTTCGGATACAAAATTTACATTAAAATTTATACTCCGTTTTGGGTAAACGTCTTGATGAAGAAACATATCAAAGATGAATCATATTATAAACTGAACCGAAAAGATTGAGTTTCACTAATATTAGGTAAAAATAGGTTATAAAGAATATATATCTTGTGTTTGGCAGTTACTTGGATGTAAGTGATCTAAATGACAATAATTTGTATAAAAATTAGTCAAATTTAATAAAACTCTGAAGTCGATAAAAAAAGTACAAAGGTTAAAAATTTCTTACCTCACAGTATTAAAAATTACTGAAAAGATTAAAGTGTTCACTGTGTCACAAAATGGAAGAAAAGCTTAAAATAAAAAAAATAATATTGACAATCTCAAATTATTTTTATTTTAGACGATAAATTCTATCCGAAATTTCCTCAGAGAACATCAGTGTTTGTCCAAAAACTTCAAACCTTTTGTTGAGGAAAGGACTTAAAAATTTAGATGCATTGAAATCTATTTGCTACAGATGGAGAGAAAGGTAATGGTTTCAAATACAACTAACTAAAGTTTTATTGTTAAGAAAGAAAAGATTTTGAAAAGCATACATTACATAAGGATTGAGAATATACCACATACCTCCTTTTTTCATAATAATTCAGTATTTTATGGAATGGTATGATAAATAATAGATATACTTTATATATATAGCTGTCTTCAGCATATGGACATGTTCTTAAATTTGTTCTATAAAAGTTTGAAATGGGTTAATAAAAATCAATTTTTTATCAGTGAAACATGGCTTTCGAATTCTGACTAACTCAGAGGGGGGGGATTATATTAGGGGGGGGGTACTAGGGAACACAGTACCCTAAAAATCGTCAAAATATCGATTTTTTTTTATTGAATCAAATTATTGTCCCCACCTTTCTATATATGATCACCAAATTTCAAAGATGTATCTTGAATACTTTAAAAGTTATTTAGATTTTTATAATGTTGTCAGAAAATTAAAGGGACAAATGACCATATAAAGTGGGCGTGGCATTTTTTTCCACTAGCCTAAAAACTCAAAATAATAATTAATTAATTATTTTTTTTTGTTCACCAGAGCGAAAGAAGTAACCGTTAAAAGTAACTGTTTGGGTTGCTTACACATGGTAATGGTAGTTCTGCACGTAGCTATTTATTTTCGTTTGAAAAATTGTAATCAGCATTTTTTTTCTTCCTGAAGTGTATATTTTTATGCTTTTACTTGAACTTTACGCTATATTTCTATTCGTTATATTTGTTACCTATAAACCTAGGGATTTTAATTTAGTAAAATAAGCATTTTTTAAAAATTTTCTCAGAAAATGTGGTAGTATATGGTATGTTTTATGAATGAAAATTACATCGATTTTTCTTATTTTTTTTTAAATTTTCATGCTTTTACAACCCTAAAGGAAATTTTTTATGTTAAAACATGGTTGAAATGCTTTTCATATGCATTACTTTGTACATCAAATCTAGTTCCACATTAATTTTATACAAATTTCAGGTATGACTTTCTCAAGTAGCAAGATTTATTTTTTCTTGATGGTATCTTTTCTTAACTGTCATATATTGAGAACGTTATAATTTATTTAATAAGTCAGATAGAGATATAAAAGTTTTTATACATATTCTTTATTATACGGTTAATGAAACTTCGCATGGAATTAACATTAAGATTTATGTGTTGAATTTTTAAAAAAAATTTAAACCAAGAGCAGTTGTTGTCGACTCTATTTTCTACAGTTCACTGACATGTTTTTAAAACTGCATAAAATATTTTACATTGAAGTTGGATGGATAAAATATTTTATATATACATTATATTAATTGACTATTATAAATACCCACAAAATTTGTATATCATTTCATTTAAAGGGACTTTTTTTAACAAATGAAAACTTTAAATGGCTTTTTCTCCATGTTTGTTTTTTCTTGACATTCATGCAGTAAAAGTGATAAAACTTTTTTTGTGTTTAAGACACAAGTATTAAACTTATTATACAGGTTTTCTATTATGTATAGCATAAAAATTGGCATCGAATTATGCAATAACATGCTTATTTTTTTTTATATTAAAAAATATACAACAAAGTGCCAGTTTTCATCGTTTTTCACTGCAAATGATAGAAAAAGATTTATATAAAATGTAATTTTAAAAGTATCTAAAAAACTCATGCCAATTTTTATATAGCAGACATAAATATATTACCTATAAAAAGTTGGAGCAAAAATATTAATATTTGAAAAAGTTATAAGGGTTTTAAAAAACTGAAAAAAAATTAAAAAATTAAAATTTTAATTAAATTTACCGTTAAAATAAATTTTACCTTTCAGAATATGTTTTCAAATGACTGCTAAAATGCAATACAATTTCAATGTTTATTGAAATTCTTAAAATAAAAACTTTTTTTTTGTCAGGGTACTGTGTCCCCTTAAAAATATGGATGATATTATACGCATTTGGGTAAGAATGTGGTAATGCAAAATACACATCTCATTTTCATTAGTGAGGACATAATTCTATCCGTTATTCTTTTCATCGCAGAGCATTATATTGGAGAACTGATTCAACCGTATAAAGCATTGCAAAAGGTAAACTGAAGCAGAAAAAATGTTCATAAATGAAACTAATTTTAATGAAATTAAAATCGCATGTTTGTAAAATTAACTTCTAAAAGGGACCACTTATTTTATAACATCTTGGCAAGAGAGTATTTAAAACAAGAGGAAACTACTTTAGAGGCTTACTTAGAATGTTAAATATTTTTTAACTGAATCAGTTGCGTGCTTAAAAGTATGCAAATCAGATAACTGTGTGGTGCCAAGACGAAGTAGATGAACAAAATTCTATTGCATTGAAAATTTAATGGTGATCTAAATCTAAATATTTCAGGACGCGGTATTTCAAAGTTCAATTTTTAGTTAAAATGCACGTACCTTTCCATGCTATTTGTACTATTTCTGCACAACTTTTCTTCCCCGCTTGTTTAACTAATTTACTTTGCATGTGTTTCTTTGCATATACTTCAAAATATTCATTTTGCGCTAATGTTCTTCTGATAGGCATAGCCTTTTTATATCTTTCCCCCACCCTTTCTGTAGCAATATATACAAAATTCTTCTAAAAACCATTATTGATGCTTTCATTTATAACATAGAGTTCATTGAAATTCATATTTGAGAACTGCTCATACAGACAATGTTACCTACTCTTTTGCTTCCTAAAGATCTATATATGTGGCCCAAATAAAAGTGAGACTTTTGGTTTTCTGTAATGTTTTATTGGTTGGAATGTGTGAACATACAGGAATGAATAGACACATGAGCTGCACATCTGCTAAATATAGACGCCTCGTCGGTTTTAGCTAATGTTCCAAAGATTACTAGGTTTTTTATACTCTCAGAGAAGAATATCTGTAGAGGTCTGCCGAACAATTCTAGAACGACGTCCCAGACCCTTGCATCGTTAGCAAAACGGTGGCCCTTAAAAGCCCTTTTCAGTGGGCTGAAGATGTAGTAGACTCGGGGAGACAGATCTGGGCTGTGAGGACGGTAAGGTGGTGGTCGAGGGCCTCCCAGCGAAAGAGCTGCATCAAATCTTGTCCACGGCAGTCGATTCCATGGTGATGGCCAAGTGTGCTTCAGCAGGTCTTGGCATGTCCCGTGTTCACATGTCCATAACGAAATTCCCTTAACCATCTGAATACTGTGTACTGTGACAGGCACTTACCTATACCCGTACGACGATAAACTTTGGTCCTATAACACCTTATGCCGTCAAAAAGTGAATAACAACTCGCTATGTCTGTTTGGAATAATCCACGTCCCGAACGCACATAGTTACCTAGCTTTAAAACGTTCAAACAGTACACTGACACTTTCAGACGATCGCAGCTTTGTTTCGTAACATACAACGTCATCTACTGGCGCAAACGCAAAGATTTAAGTATTTAACTACTGCCGCTAAAACGCCACATTTATGTAAGTGTAAATTTGAAACTAATTGTCTATTTTAATATAGAAAATGGATAATACGGAACAGTTATCTACTCAAATAAATTCAATATTGCTGTTAAAACGCTGCAACTCTTGGGAATGTATTTCCTATATCTTTAAATAACCTGCTATTCATAAAAAACAGCATTATTTCTTTCATTTGTGATTTATGAGAGTGGTCATCAACAATACAACCTTATGTTTGCTTAAAAGTTTTTCGAAATGTTTCAAGTTTAATTTTACCATTTTCGATAAACATAATAGTTTCTATAAAATAAACAAAATGGAAATTTATTTTGGTAAATTTTAGGAAAGAAACAATGTCGGTATCCTTCCTAATATTTGTTTTAAGCTTACATTTCTAAATATTCAGTACGGAATTATGTGACCTGGTTCCTCTGACAGCAAAATGTATGATACAAATGAGAACTTGAAAGTATGTAATTATCAAGAGTGTAATTCATAAACTTGAAAAACTGGTTTCTTTATCATTTTTCAATCTCAGAATAAAATTTCATTTTATTTTGAGTGCGTTTAAATGTCAAATTTAGTTTTGTAGTAGCTTAGGAACAGACAATTTTTGCTAACTTATTGTTAGAATGTCTATGCATCCGGTATCAACATTAAGTCTGATAAATCTTTACGTATTAAAAAATGAGCAACATAATAGTCGCACATGTCATTTGTCCTACATTCAGTACAGGTCATTTAGTTCTCACTTTTTTTAGCAGATATTCGGAAAATATTATTTTTAAAAGTTTTAACGATTTTCATCAGTCATCAAATTGTTAATCTATTTTCTTGAAACGGTTCAGTTTGTATCTAAGGTGCTACTTGAACACTGAAGGTGGAACTCGAAGGTAAAAACCGAAGTGTTATCAAAGAAATTCCTATATATTTGGTTCTTATATATATATATATACATATATATATATATATATATATATATATATATATATATATATATATATATATATATATATATATATATATATATATATATATATATATATATATATATATATATATATATATATATATATATATATATATATATACACTCATAGACAAAAAAATTTGCGCACCAAGAAGGAGTCGTCAAAATGAAACGACATTTTACATACGTAATGACTACATTGATATAAGTAAATGATAAGAAAATCAAAGAAAAAGAATAATTTATTTCAGAGAAAAAGGCAAAAGAACGGAGGAGTTAATACTCCGTTGGACCCCCTCTAGCGCGAATGCATGATGCGATACGATCGGGCATTGAGTCATAAAAGTTCTGTATGATGTCTTGAGACATTTCGTTCCATATTTGCTGTAACCTTGCCTCTAGTTCGTTCAAACTCGTGGGATGCCCAACTCGTCGTCCCAAATGATCCCAGATATGCTCGATTGGAGACAAATCTGGGGATCGGGCAGGCCAAGGAAGGGTAGTAACAGTGTGGAGACAGTCTTGTGACACCCTTGCCGTATGAGGCCGAGCATTGTCTTGTTGCAAAATGGCTCCTGGGTGCCGTTGCATGAGTGGCAACACATGTGGTTGCAGGATTTCATGGACATACCGCTGGGCTGGCATGGTGCCACGGAACAATACTAGGGGTGACCGTGTATTGTAGGCAATGGCACCCCATACCATCACACCAGCTGTGGGAGCTATGTGTCGCTGTACAGCAAAGGCAGGATTGAAGCGTTCACCACGGGCTCTCCACACACGAACACGATTGTCATCACTGCCGAGATTGAATCTGGATTCGTCGCTAAAGACGACCTGGTTCCATTCCGCTGCAGTCCAGTTTCCTCGTGCGCGGCAAAACTCCAAACGGAAGCGTCGATGGGTGGGCGTCAAGGGCAGCACACGTAATGGGCGCCGCGATACCAACTGTCCTTCAGCCAGGCGCCTTCGTATGGTTCGAGAAGACACAGAGGCCCCTAGTGAAGGTGCTACCTGTGCCTGGATGGCGGCCGATGAAGCAGTTGGCTGTACGCGTGCATTTCTTACGATGTGGCGGTCTTCTCGACGACTGGTCTGTCGAGGGCGTCCTGAGCCTGGTCTTCGTGTACATGACATCTCTCGGGTCCACTGGTCCCAACACCTCCTCACAACACAATCAGAGCGTCCTAATGGACGAGCTACTCGCCTAGCTGACCACCCAGCTTCCATCATCCCGACGATTCTCCCCCTCTCAAACTGCGACAATTGCTTATATTGTCTTCGAACACGGCGTAATGGCATGTCTATCTCAGCTCTTCCTTTGTAAATGATTCAGAACACTCAAACAGCTTTGGTTACCTGTTTTATACTCCACAGAGTACGATGTTCAACGCCCTCTACCGGCTATACGTAATGCGCAATCACGCTGCATTTCTAATCATTTGTATATCTCCCCGACATGTACCTTCATTGCAAGTTTCGTTACGATCCCGCAATTATTTCTTGGTGCGCTAATTTTTTTGTCCATGAGTGTGTATGTATATATATATATATATATATATATATATATATATATATATATATATATATATATATATATATATATATATATATATATATATATATATATTATTTTATTTTATTTATTTTATTTCCGATGGCACGGCAAAAGATATTTCAAAGGAACGATGAAATAAAAACAGAATACAAAAGTCATTGCCACAGGAGCGTTCTTGCATCCCAATATCTCGACAGTTCTGTAGATCCGCGAAAAGCCCCACATCGGAGCAAATGGTCCCTTTCCATTACTTTTCTAGAATCGCATAGTGGGCAAAAAGGCTCGGTTGAAATGCCTATGCGGTGCAGATGGGCTGCGAGGTCATCGTGTCCTGTAGACAGAACAACTGCATCACGGAAGCAACTGCATCACGTATTGATCTATCAGGTACAAAAGAAGGACTTACTATCCTCCAACTTTTTAAAGCTGTACGAGTCTGAAGATCTCGCAAGAAATTAGATGCAAATAACTTTTTCAGTAACAATTTAATCTTCCAATAGGAAGTAACTGTATTTGGATGTTGTAGTAATTTGGCATCTCTTTTTGCAAGGAAGTCCACGTGTTTATTTCCAAAAAGACCACAATGGCCAGGCACACTTTGAAGAACGATTCGTTTTCCTTTTATGGTAAGAGTTCTCAGAAGTTTTTGTGACTGGGAAATCTCAGGTGTCAATGGGAGTTCAAAAGAACTAACTGATTGAATGGCTGCTTGAGAATCTGAGAGGAGGACTGCATTTTCAAATTTGTGATGGATAGCTAGTAATTACTTTAATGCTATACGCATGGCGACGATAGTTAAGGCGATATGAATACGACGGCGATACAAATACGATCGGGGCGCACGGAGAAAATTTGCATATGACAGAGACTAGAAACCAATCACAGAACACCGTTCGCCAGATATTCAGCATAGAAAACCGGCAAAAACTCTCTGTTCGTGTTTTTGTTAGCCATTCTCAGAGCTGTTTCTTGTGCGTGCATAACGCATCGTTCTTTGTGATACACGTATTTTTCCAACGCTTTTTATGGTTTTCCCATGCGCTTAGCATTTTGCTACGGGAAAAAGTGAGCGTTGCCATTTGAAAATTTCGAGTTTCTATACCTATAACAGTAACCGTGAGCGTCACTGTATTGCCTTTCTCAGAATCCCGAGCTCATACCTCTGAATAACTATATCTGAAATCTCATCTCGATCGGTTGAACGGAACAGCCGCTAGAGGTCCATATATCGGTAAAATTTCTTTATGACCACCCTGTATGTATATATATATATATATACACCCAAGAAACACAGATGCATCGGGCCGGGGTCGGAAGCGATTTCTCCACTGCCGGGCCGGTGCATTAGGTCAGTATCGTTTCCGTCACGGTCGTGTCCTCTCGCCCGCGACTACCCCGTAAAGTGCTGGGCCGCTTCCGGTAGGAATCGAGCCATCGTTCATCCGACTGCGAACCGCGAGCATCCGCGAGGCATCCGCGAGGAAGCCATCAATGAGGACGGAAAGCCGCTGCGTAACCGGAGGTTCACGGGCCGGTTACGGGAGCAATAATTGGTGTCGACATACCGTCATCTACCCATCTCATAAACAGCAATGTGCCGTAGGTCCGGGCATCATGCCAGCATTCTACCAGAATCGGACGCCGGTATTTTTTCAAAGTTTTGCGTAGAACCCTTTCGTTTATATGCTTATTTATTTATTTATTACATTGACGAATAACCTCTGATATCAATCCTTTCACTTTTATTACTATTATTTTTTTTGGCCTTCATATTTCTAGTATTCTTTCCAGTTTTGCCTTATGTATTTTTAGGTATTACGAAATACTGATCTTTGTTATTACCTAAAAATTTGCATATGAATCACAAGTTTACTTGTTAGAACAAAACCTCCTTTTGTATTAAGATACATTTACCCAAATTTGAAAGTTAAGATAACATTAATACCAAACATTAAAGCTAAATCTATCTTTCCATTCGATCAAAGGTTCCCGTTTTTTTTTTAAATTTAGAATGAGATATAGTATTTAAAACAGTACTATGTATTTATTCTTTCCATTCATATTATTGCATTTCATCCAAAGAAATGCAACATAAATCCATGTTTTTAATAATTAATCCCAAAAAATTGTACTTCCCCAGTATAAAATTTATTAACATAATTTGATAAATTTATAAACATAAATTTGATACATTCATTTTTCAAAACTTGAGTAATGTGTAGTGTGATATGATGAAACCCATACTCAAACCTTTGTGAGCTTATGAAAACTTGTTCAGAAGAATTTATTTAAATTATTTTTTGGTGTAGAGTTAATAAATGCTATACAGATAAGAAAATTATTTTTTGCATAGATTTGTGAATTAAAGAGTAATCCATTAAATTCTTATAAGTCATTTTTAAAAAATATTTTATTTTATATTATATAGGACATTCAATATCCAACACTTGATAGTACTATTTTTGAGAAATAGTACTATGATAATAATATTTCTCAAAAATAGTACTATGATAGTAATATTTCTCAAAATTACAACAATAGAAGATAATTATAGCAACACATGCTTTTAACAGAAACATACTTTTACAGAAAAAAAACTGGTTTAAAGTAAAAATAGTTTATTTAGAAAGTACATAGCACATTTACACAATTTTTTACTATATTTTCTACAAAACAGGATCCTTTCGCTGTACCTCTGGCTCCATCTTTACAGCATCTAGGGAAAAAAAGAAAGAGAAAATCAGTTCATAAATTTATGTGAAAGGAAAATGACTCCCATCCCCTGATATAATTTATGAATCAAAAGAATAATTTATTTAAATTATTTTTTAATGAAGAGTTAGTAAATGCTCTGCAGATAAGAAAATTATTTTTTTGCATAGTTTTGTACATTAAAGGGTAATTTATTGTTGTAAAAATAGTTGATTGTTAATGTAGATGAAAAAATTCATTGTTGATAAAGTAGAATTAATTAAATCCAATTAGGAAATAATAAATTCTGAGACAGGGGTTTAAAAAAAACTTGATATAAAACAGCACCCAACACACGAGTGCAGTTTTAAATCTGTTGTCATTTTATTGATAACTACTTCCAAGAAGTAAATTCCTACCACATTTTTTTTGTAAAATCAATTACTGAAAACTACATCATGTAATAAATATTTACTTCATTAAATAAATATACTAATAGAAAATAGTTATAAAACATTTGTTAAAGAGTATTCCCCTTTTCACAAAATTTCTCTCTGTACAGTAGAAAATCCAACCATTTCGATTAATTTGTTATTATAGATATAAATAAAATAGGGTATATTGCCTTGATAAGAGTACAATAATAAGCTTTTAATGTTGAGCATAATTTCAGCTCAACATTGACAGCTGAATCAGAGACTTGTCTAGAATGACACCAAAATTTCCTCTGCACTATTGAGAATAATGTTGTTGAATGTAGAGAAACAGAAGAATAAAGATTGAATGCTAAGTAAAACATTAGCATACAAAATCTTAAATTTCTAAATCTGATTACAACATGCCATAGAGAGCATTAATACAGATGCTGGGTCAGATTTAGAAATTTAAGATTTTATATGCTGACATTTTATTTAGTATTCAATCTTCATTCTTGTGTTTCTTTACTTTCAATGTGAGAGTGATTCTCGATAGTGAAGAGAAAATTTTGTTGTCATTCTAAACAAGTCTCTCGGTCAGCTTTCAATTATGGTACTCTATCAAGGCATTCTAATCTATTTTATTTATATCTGTAATAACTAATCATTTAATTGACATGATTGAATGTCTTACTGTACTCAGAAATTTAGTGAAAAGGGTGAATACTGTTTAACAACTAATCTATTACTATAATGAATAAAGTAAATATTTATTATATGATGTAGCTTTCACAGTAATTGGTTTTACAAAAAATGTGATCGAAAGTAATTTGGGATACTAACTTCTGCATAGTATTTTAATAGAGCATATCTTTTCTTACTTAATTGTCAAATTATGGTGGAGATCTGCGTATAAAATATTCTTTATTTGCGAGCAGCTGCTATTAGGGATAACCACAGTAAGAAATTATTCAAAATATACTATTTAGATTCAGTAATTACTAAACAATTGTTATGATATATTGTTTCATTAGTCTAGGTTAATTTGAAAAATGAGGTGGGTAATATTGACTAGCTGTCAATGTTGAGTGAAATGGCATAGATTATATTATAAAGCGTGAAGAAACACTTGGACTTTTTAAACCAAGCTTCTAACACAAATTTAAATTTTTTTAAAAATATTTTGCTAATGAGAGTATTTTCACAGATCTTAACAATGGAATAGAAAACCCGTATAATCAACAAATTCATGGATAAACGATTCAGTTCTAAAAGCAAAAAGCCTGGTTTCTGTATACTGTTGTAGCATGATTATTATAAAAGTATACAGAAACCAGGCCTTTTGCTTTTAGGTCTGCATCTTTTATCCATGACTTAGTTGACCATATAGGTGTTCTGTTCCATTCTTTAGATCCATGAAAATATTTTCTATTTTAAAAGTTTTATTAATTTTTTTTTAAAATTCTGGTTAGAAGTTCGGTTTGAAAAGTTAAGTATTTTATTGCACTTTGTAAAATAATCTATGCCACTGCACTCAACATTGACAGCCAGTCAATCTTTATATGCTTGCATCATTTTTCAACTTAACTTAGATAAACCAAATAATACACCATAAAAAAACCTACACACTTGCAAACATAACCTTATAGTCAACAATTGTTTATTAATTAACTGAACCTAAATAATATATTTTGGAGTATTTTTTTACTGCCCTTATCCTTACACTCTATAATAACAGCTGTAACAACCCTCTCTGGGGCTATTGGGCTATGATCGTCAGGCTAGTAATGTCGCGTTGCGACCAACTCTCTTTCTATCCACAAGTAAGTCAAGGGTTACAACTCTCAGTAAAGACACTCCGAATACATATATACAATTTATTTACACACTTATATATATATATATATACACACATAGCATCATGCTAACTTTTCACCGCAATAGTACACAGAATTAATCAAGAATATGTATTTAAATAATTATAAAATAGTATTTCTACACGTGAACAATGCGTATTATTAATATATACTCAGCAATGCCGACTCTAGCTAAGAGGCAAATATGTAATAAGTAGAGGTGTGAAAGAAATTATATTAGCAAATATGCTCACCCATGGGGCTTCTGTCGCTATCGGATGCACTCGTCTCCAACACTTGAAGACCACAGTTCGTGTAATATTTGTCGGTCACTACAGTTCGTAGAGAGAGATCAAGAGAGTTCTGTATCTCGTCACTAACAGAGTTCGGGATTTCAGTGGTCGACGAAAACTTGGAGTACACCTCGAATGTTGCTTTGCGTTGATCACCTCTATGACGATCTGCGGGTTGGTCAGCACTAGTCGGCGGTCATCTGCGCGTTCAAACCACTATAAGAGGATGCGTCACCTTCCTGTAGCGGCCTAGTAGCATTAGTTGATTCGGCTTATTTCTTTTTATGCTGCACTTTTTCGTAGTTTGCGGACCTTCGCTAAGCAATCAATTCCACGTCGTCACTGGATTCTCTTCTCGTCCTTGTAGTAGCTTATTCCGTTGTTTCTTGTTTCATTTTTTTGTAATGAGCTCTCGCTGGGCATTCAATTTCGTATTATTTGGAGTCTCATCGGCCCTCTAGCATCTTAGGGTATTTGTCGTTCTTTTTGTAATAAGGGGATCTCTTGTCGGCCCTGTGGCAGCTTAGTTTTTAGGCATCTTTTTTTTAATAACGGGCTCCTCCAAAATGCTTCACGCTCTGTATATATATGTCGTTTCTTTTTTTTTGATTGGATCTTGTCTTCTGGCTTGTGATTCGCACGCTCCGCCTCTTGATTGTGCTGGGGGATGAACCACCATGTTCATAGGTTGGCTCCTGATTTTATGTTTGCATTTTAATGACACTGGACGCCTCACCTCGTCTGGGAAATTTCTCAGCTCCCATGCAACACCTGTTTCCTAATCTTGATCTTTGGTTTATAGCTGCTGTCTTCTTAACTTTTATGGTTTTATTGCCTGCATTGATTGCTCGCTTCCGACGCCCCTGTTCCCCGGCGCATGGCCGCTTGAGAGTCATAAATCCTTCTCACAATTCAGGCTGTGTGGTCCTACTCATTTAGATTGACGCGTATTCACATCTCGTTTATTACAACAGCTGCTCACAAAAATATATTTTATAGACAGATCTCCACCAAAATTTGACAATGAAATAATAAAAAAATTAAATACTAGGCAGAAGTTAGTATTCCAAATGACATTCAACTACCTATTAGCTCATCAACGAATAATCTAATACATCTAAAAGCAATATTATTATTATTATTATTACTTCTGTAAGGAATTATGAATGAACCTCTAACTACTTCTCATGGAATTCTGATAATTAAATAAAAAAATTTTTAACATTAACTATCAAGAGTAAAATAACCCTTGGCATTTTATATCTTTATAATATAAAAATATAAAATTTTTTTTGGTAAGCAGTTATGATAAAAGACTTTCACAAGAGTCCCGGTTAACTGAAGTCCCTGAACTGCACTTTCAGACATACCTAATACTTTAATAACAGGCTTGCCAGTTAAAAATATAATGAATAAAGGAAATCAATATCAATCCACAAATTACTGCAACCAAAGTTTATGAGAATGTTCGGATTAGCGTATAAAATATACAAAGAGAAATTTGAAAATTTGAGTTGTTTATTAATTAAGAATTATGTAATAAAAATATTTTTTATGGTTTTTCATAGAAAAATTCAAATTTAAGTACAAAAAATAAATTTAAAAAAAATATATTATCAACTTTGTGATTTTGCCCACAAGTTCACTGCTGAAAAAAAAAAGGATATCTAGAGAATTAAAAAAAAAAATGGGTTCAGTGAGGTTAAAATCAACTTACAGATTATGAATCGAGCACACTGCCAAGTGAGTTGTGGAATCTTTTCATGGAAATCACAATGAGGTGAAGATGGATTCCAGTTTCCGAATTCTGTAAAGAAACCAATATTTTCTTATAATGCCATAATAAAAATTAGAGTGATTTGTGACACCAAGAAGCATTGAAAAGCAGAGTTCATTATAAATTTGCTTATCAGTGAAATAAAAAATGTAGTATGACCCCCTTACATGTATACTTTGGACCATAGGCGTAGCGTGCTTCTAACATTTGGGACGGGCACAAATTGAATTCAGCTAGGGCCCTTCTCAGCGCATTGAGTACCGATCGATCCTTAAAATTTGAAATATTATGATTTTTTGAAATTGAGTAACAATAGAATTGATGTTTGAGTAGTATTCAAAAAGTTATACAATGAGAAAAATAAATAAAAATGTAATATAAATAAAAGTAGAAAAAAAAGTAGCATCGAATTTTTGTTATGGATCATATCATTGTTAAAAACTATGTTAGGGCTAAAGACATAATCGGTATTTTCAGTTTCACAGTTTGTAAAAACGGGAAAAAAATAACTTTCTTAAAAGTTTTCAACAATTTTCTGATTTAACTGAACTTCTATTAACGTTTTAATTTATTTCAAGTTAAGCTGGGGAGGCACGTCTATGCTTTGGACCAGTAAGTTCTTATTTATTTTGCAGAACATGACAACTAAATACTCTCTAAAAGTCTTGAAAACAAATAGCTTATAAATCAGTTATTGAGGACATTCTCACGTTTTTAATGAAGCTTTTACAAATGACACACACAGAATGCAAAAGTTTACCTAAAGTTTTAATAAAAATCTAGCCCACATGATGTTATCTAAATAAAGGTTCTCATGCTTGTCAGTTTATACAAGATTTTAAAGTTGAAAATGACAAATTAAATTATATAAATGCATGATGCCCAGCAATTTAATAACTTAGGAATGAAAAATAGAATAACTTTCTGCATATATTTATATACATATGATTATGCAATACTAAAAAATAAAAACAACTATAAACATTAATATTCAGATGTATGCTGATAAGTTCATGAGTTTTTTCCCAGTTGCTTCTTTTATGCACTCATACAGACTGCATGATTGGGCAGAAATCAGAATTATATAGTATGTTGTGTTAAAAATATGCATATCATATATCTGATCTATAAGTATAAAATCAATAAACTTCTGTTAGAATTTTTTAAAATTATAGCATGAAGTTGAACATTTTTTGGTTGAGATTGTGAAGTGTGTATAAATATCCTTAATGTGCTACATTTTATGTTTCTTAATATTAAGTCCAAGTTAACATACATGCAAAATGCTTTCAATGCTGGATAGTAAATATTTGAATGCTTAGAATAATTATGTCTATCAAAGTATTCTATTTAAACATACAGACTTCGTTCCTTTCCCAACCTCCAGTCAACCAGAGCAGAAAATTATAAAAAAAAGAAAGTTACTATTTTTCTTTAAAATTTTTAGTTATGAACTAGCTCTTGCGAATCACTGTACAGGAGCCATACCATAAGAGAGGGGGAAAAACTTTTAAATTACCATATATTAAACCTTTACATAAACATAATATTATTTAACAGACATTCTTAATTACTTACAATTTCTTATATTACAATACATAGAACTTCATCCATAAAAAGCTATAACATAACAATGAAACTTTTCTAAATTTTCAACATTATTTATGTTTTTAATATAATATATCCAGCATTGCAAGTATTTTGCATGTATGTTAACTTGGACTTAATATTAAGAAACATAAAATTTATCACAGTAAGGATATTTATACACACTTCACAATCTCAACTAACAATGTTCAACTTCGTGCTATAATTTTTAAACATTTTAACAGAAGTTTATTGATTTTATACTTATAGATCAGATATCTGATATGCATATTTTTAACACAATATACTATATAATTCTGATTTATGCTCAATCATACAGTCTGTATGAGTGCATAAAAGAAGCAACTGGAAAAAAAATCATGCACTTATCAGCATATATCTAAATATTAATGTTTATAGTTGATTTTTTATTTTTTAGTATCGCATAATCAAATGTATATAAATATATGCAGAAAGTTATTCTATTTTTCATCCCTTAGTTATTAATTTGTTGGTCATTATGCATTTATATAATTTAATTTCTCAGTTTGAACTTTAAAATCTTGTAGAATTTGACAAAGATGGGGACAATTTTTGGAACAGCTTGCTTATATGCACACTTTCTCTGTTTACCACAGATATGTTCTTAATCTATTCATAAAAAAAACTGCAAATCCTTTCTAACAACATTTTTCTTTAGTTTGTATGAAATATTAAAACTTTCTTTTCATGAATGAATGAAAATCCTTAACACAAATCGAAACATTTGAACATTTGATGTATTTTATAGTACCAGATCTGAAATAATACTGTAATTTTTTCTTAAAAAGAATCAATGGTAGTATAATTTTGACTGCTATTCAAATATGAACTGAAATACAAAATTTAATAGAAATATTTGAATGCTTAGAATAATTATGTCTATCAAAGTATTCTCTTTAAACGTACAGACTTCGTTCCTTTCCCAACCTCCAGTCAACCAGAGCAGAAAATTATAAAAAAAAAGAAAGTTACTAATTTTCTTCAAAATTTTTAGTTATGAACTAGCTCTTGCGAATCACTGTACAGGAGCCATACCATAAGAGAGGGGGAAAAACTTTTAAATTACCATATATTAAACCTTTACATAAACATAATATAACTTAACAGACATTCTTAATTACTTACAATTTCTGATATTACATTACATAGAACTTCATCCATAAAACAGCTATACTATAACAATGAAACTTTTTTAAATTTACAACATTATTTATGTTTTTAATATAATACATTGCTGGCCACTGTAAATACAACACCATGAAGGAAACATGCAAATAACATGAAATTTACAACATGCATTAGCGGAGATGAGATATGCAAATGATTAGAATTTCAGCGCAGACGCACATCACGCGCGCCTGTGGCTCCACTTCAAAGCGCTATTTAAGGCTTGGAGATTTGGACGATTTCAAGTTCGGCAATTGTGATTTTCTTGTGTTTTTTTCAAAAAAACGATCAATTATGCCTCGTCGAAAACAGCGATCATCTTTTGATCAAGTATCCGAGTTCGACAGAAGAAGGATAGTGACCTACCGAGATTGTGGATTATCTTTCAGGGAAATCGGTAGTCGTATTGGACGAAATCAAACAACTGTAATGCGAATATGTGATCGTTGGATGCAAGATGGTACGACGGACCGGCGTGTTCGATCGCATCCACCTCAGCGCACCACTTCACGTGATGACAGGCAAATTGTACGCATGGCAGTGACGGATCGCTCAGTCACATCACGAACCATAGCACAGCACATACAGTCTGTAACGCATCATCCAGTGTCTGCGCGTACCATTCGACGCCGTTTACAGCAGAGTGGTCTGTCCGCAAGACGCCCATTGCTTTGTCTACCCTTGACGCAGAACCACAGACGTCTCCTCCACCAATGGTGCGATGACAGAAGGATGTGGACGGCAGAATGGAATGAAATTGTCTTTACTGACGAGTCACGCTTCTGTCTGCAACACCACGATGGTTGCATTCGAGTCTGGAGACACCGTGAAGAGAGGATGCTAAAAAGCTGCGTTAAGCACCGCCACACTGGTCCTGCACCGGGTATTATGGTATGGGGCGGTATTGGATATCACTCTCGCACACCTCTAGTATGCATTGCCGGTACTTTAAACAGCCAGCGCTATATCTCCGAGGTGTTGGAGCCAGTTGTCCTTCCTTACCTTCAGGGCTTGCCCACAGCCATATTTCAACAGGATAATGCGCGACCACACGTGGCACGCATTGTCCAACGGTTCTTCGTCAATCGCCAGATTGAATTGCTTAACTGGCAGCCTCGCTCTCCGGATCTTTCGCCGATAGAAAACATGTGGTCCATGGTTGCTCTACGATTGACCCAGATTCCATCCCCAGCTGCCACAGCAGATCAACTTTGGAAACGTGTGGAAGCTGCTTGGTCTGCTATACCCCAAGAACTCATCCAAAGTCTCTTTGAATCAATGCCGAGGCGTGTGGCAGCGGTGATCTCCAACAATGGCGGCTACTCTGGCTACTGATTTTGGCAGGAACAACACTTCACAGAAGTCTATAAATTTAATCATTTGATACTTGGTCAACATGTTATCTACAAAATAAATTTTGTTGTGATATCTCTTGTCTTTCTTGGTGTTGCAATTTGGGTGGCCAGCAGTGTAGTTCTGAATCAATGTTTTAATCAATGAATCAATGAAGTATATTACACTGCTGGGCACCAAAATTGCAACTCCAAGAAAGAAAAGAGATATCACAACAAAATTTATTTTGTAGATAACATGTTGACCAAGTATCAAATGATTAAATTTATAGACTTCTGTGAAGTGTGTTTCCTGCCAAAATCAGTAGCCAGAGTAGCCGCCATTGTTGGAGATCACGCCTCGGCATTGATTCAAAGATACTTTGGATGAGTTCTTGGGGTACAGCAGACCAAGCAGCTTCCTCACGTTGCCAAAGTTGATCTGCTGTGGCAGCTGGGAATGGAATCTGGGTCAATCGTAGAGCAACCATGGACCACATGTTTTCTATCTGCAAAAGATCCGGAGAGCGAGGCGGCCAGGGAAGCAATTCAATCTGGCGATTGACGAAGAACCGTTGGACAATGCGTGCCACGTGTGGTCGCGCATTATCCTGTTGAAATATGGCTGTGGGCAAGCCCTGAATGTAAGGATGGACAACTGGCTCCAACACCTCGGAGATGTAGCGCTGGCTGTTTAAAGTACCGGCAATGCGTACTAGAGGTGTGCGAGAGTGATATCCAATACCGCCCCATACCATAATACCCGGTGCAGGACCAGTGTGGCGGTGCATTACGCAGCTGTTCAGCATCCTCTCTTCACGTTGTCTCCAGACTCGAATGCGACCATCGTGGTGTTGCAGACAGAAGCGTGACTCGTCAGTAAAGACAATTTCATTCCATTCTGCCGTCCACATCCTTCTGTCATCGCACCATTGGCGGCGGAGACGTCTGTTGTTCTGCGTCAAGGGTAGAGAAAGCAATGGACGTCTTGCGGACAGACCACTCTGCTGTAAACGGCGTCGAATGGTACGCGCAGACACTGGATGAGGCGTTACAGACTGCATGTGCTATGCTATGGTTCGTGATGTGACTGAGCGATCCGTCACTGCCATGCGCACAATTTGCCTGTCATCACATGAAGTGGTGCGCTGATGTGGATGCGATCGAACACGCCGGTCCGTCATACCCTCCTGCATCCAACGATCCCACATCCGCATTACAGTTGTTTGGTTTCGTCCAACACGACTACCGATTTCCCTGAAAGATAATCCACAATCTCGGTAGGCCACTATCCTTCCTCTGTCGAACTCGGATACTTGATCAAAAGATGATCGCTGTTTTCGACGAGGCATAATTGATCGTTTTTTTGAAAAAAACCACAAGAAAAACACAATTGCCGAACTTGAAATCGTCGAAATCTCCAAGCCTTAAATAGGGCTTTGAAGTGGCGCCACAGGCGCGCGTGATGTGCGTCTGCGCTGAAATTCTAATCATTTGCATATCTCACCTCCGCTAATGCATGTTGTAAATTTCATGTTATTTGCATGTTTCCTTCAGGGTGTTGCATTTACAGTGGCCAGCAGTGTATAATGAGTTGCCTTTTTTGGTTAATAATAAAGTCAGATGTTCAGTCAAGAAGTTAATTATTGTATTTGGATGATCAGAAATTTTGTGTTTTAGAACATCAAGCAATTCAATTACCACATTTAATACATTTTCACCATCACTCATTACTGTTTTCATTTAATCCTAATTCTTTTAAAATGCTTACCAAATCATTTATGTTATTTGTTTTGCAAGGAAATTTATATTTATTAAATTTTGAAATCTTACAATTCTTAACAAATGCCCCAATATTAAGATTTTTAAATACATGGTGAAGGTGAGAAATTCAACTGATAAAAATTAACTAATGAATCTTTAAGTTAATCTGTTTTAGAATAGCACGTTACCTTTTGATGCTTTCCACAATCCTTTAAGTCAGGCTGACGTTTTTTTTATCTTTTCTACGAAACTAAATACAAACAAAAAGATATTTACTTTACTACAAAATAAAATAACATAGTTCATTTAAATACAAAAGAATTTGCATAAATGTATATCTAAATTAAAAAGTGTTAGAATGAAGTTTCTGGGATTTAAATACACAAAAGTGCCACTGAATTAGGGATACCTACCTAGTAACGAGTTGGGCCTCCTCTGGACTTGATAACGGCTGCCACATGACGAGGCATAGATTCAACAAGTTTCTGGAAACGTTCCACGGGAATGGCTTGCCAAATATTGGCTAAAGCTGTCCATAATTCAGTAAGGTTCTTTGGTGCTGTGTGATGGCCTTTCACGCCTTGTTCCAAAACATCCCAAAGATACTCAATAGGATTTAAGTCTGGGCTTCTAAGTGGCCAATTCATGACAGAGAAGTCAGAGGAATGCTCATCCAACCAGCCAGTAGCCTACCGGGTCTTGTGAGAGGTACAGTTGTCTTGCTTGAAAACTCCATTACCATGCTGATAACAGAACAGCATAAACGGATGGAGGTGATCACCCAGCAACTCTACATAACGAATTGCATTGAGGGAGGTTGGTACACGCACCAAAGATCCCAAACTGTGCCACGAAAAAACACCCCAGACTATGATTGAGCAACCATGCCCTTGTACAGTTCCAGCCAGGCATGCAGGATCCATGGCTTCATGAGCCTGACGCCATATTCTCAGCCTCCCGTCGGCGTTAAGTAGACGGAATCGAGACTCATCACTCCATGCTACTCGTTTCCAGTCCTCTACACTCCAGTCTCTGTGCTCTCTTGCCCAGGCAAGACGTGCAGCCCGATGGCGAGTATAGACCAATGGTACTCTCGTAGGTAGACGGCTCCCGAAACCTATACGGTGAAGCGAGCGTTGCACAGTTCGTTTACTGACTGTACGACTGGCACCGTCATTAAACTGGGTGGTAATTTGAGCTAATGTTTGGCTTCGCTGGCTACGTACGATACGCCTAAGCCGTCTCTCACCACGCACTGTCAAGGTTAATTGTCCTTTGCAGTTTGCCCGATCGCTAGTTTTTTTCCACCATCCATGTATTCTTGGTATACTTTTGACACTGTCGACCTTGAAAATCATAGCTGTCTGACGATTTCGGAAATTGAATGGCCCATGCGTCGCGCACCTACGATTTCTCCGCGATCGAAGGCGTCTAAATCAGGCAGTTTACCTATACTGGCAATTCCAACAACTAATTCAGAACAACCACAGTACGCGCTATATATGCAGCTACCACAGCGCCCTCACTTGCGCATACAAGATGTGCAGAGATACACAATTTGCATAGGCTTTGCTCTCCCTAATTCAGTGGCACTTCCTTGTAATATTCAATTACATTATTTTAACTTTTATATCCTTTAATAACTGTAGGCAAGACATTTAAGATCAACTCAGTTAATCCTATCCATTCTTTTACATCAATATATGCATTAAATTTGAAACGTTGAACATTAAAAAGAATAAATTATTTTAAATAACTGCAATTAGTTTAATCACAAATCTCTAAATAATAAACAATGTTACTTACCCTTGAACTGGAGGTAACTATGAAATCTTTTCTTGAGATCGCTATCATCGATTTCCTGTTTTGGCATAATTTTTCTTCATTAACACATGTCCGGAGGAAGAAAAATGGTTTTGCTGTTTCGCCAGAAAGACGCGCAAAAATCAAAATTGACGAATCACAAGCGCGTAAAACATCGCCAACATCATAAATTGCTAACTCTCAGAGATAACTTCTTTTAAGAGGCACCCACTACGAGTGAAGCTACCCTAAATACGTCACGCTTTAAAGTGGTAACCCGTGCAATAGCTTTCTTTTCTACGTCGTTCATTGGTCCACGTAGCTGCCATTCAACCTAAGTCCTGCCTTTCTTCCACGATCTTCCAAAAATGGCGGCGAATTTATACCAAATATCAAATTCGATAGCTGAAGCATTTTTTTCTGTTTTCATAAGCTTCTGGGAAGCTAAAAACACAGACGACGACCGCCCTTTTTTTTAATCAAACCACTGAGCTACTCTTACAATGACAAAATTTTTGTTAGTTTGTCATTATAAGAAATTTTAGTCGTATGAACAGTATTTACAGTTTAAAGAATTCAAATCATAATGAAATACATCTCATTTTCTTCATATTAATTTTACAGTAGCATATTCTTATACACATTGGATTGAAAGAAAAACAATTTTTAATTCACAGACCATAGTTAAAATAAACAAATCACACCTATTTAGTTCTTGTATATTTTTCAAGTTTATTCTGTTTCTAGTTTATATTGTTGTTTTGTTTTGTTTTGTTTCTTGATCCTTTGTAGTACACAAAAACATTCATGTTTTTCAAAAGTCCATAGTAATCACACATGGTTTCCATCACTTGTTTCACTGACACATTGAATATTTTTTCTTTTTGTTTCAAATTTTGGTATTAATGCAATTTTTTTTATCAATGCATGTCTCACAGAAGTGCCCCGAACGGACAACGATGACTCGCTAACTAATTTAACAATCCCTTCTACTGCTTGAGTGTGACATGGAAAATTATTGAAGTCAATACGTTGACTCTCGTGATAGGTTCCTTTGCTTCCTTTATAAACTGCTTTAGTTTTTTATCAGAAATGCCTCTTCATAGGAGATCCTGTTACTTTAATATCATTTCATTCAATCATATCAATATAATCCTTGGCATCAAAGTTTATACGTTGAATTAAAAACTTTCCTTCATTTGCAGTCTTTCCTTATAGAATCCTACGTAATCCAAGCTCTCTTACATGACTGCGATCATCTGATATCATACAAAGGAGGAATTTCTTGAAGCAGATTTTTGTCACTGGATAAGGTATAAAAGATGGCATAATAGCACTTTCAACGGCAACAACCAACAATTAAACATTACTGTAATTGGAGGTGATGGAGCTGCCTTGAACACTGGATTGAATAATGGTGCGATTCCTTTATTGGAAAATGAATTAAGAAGGCCACTGCAGTGGTTGATTTGTCTATTTCAAGTAAATGAACTGCCCCTACATCCTAATTAAAGGTCCAAATGAATTTGGAGGAGAAATAGGTAAACTACTAGAAAACTGCTATGAACTTCCAGTCATTGAATTTTCCCCTATTGAAAATGACATTCCATTACTAAAAATTAAGGAAGATTTACGTGTGGACCTAAAATATTTGTTAGAAATGAGTAATGAAATCTCTGTTGGGAGGTGTTCTTCTGATTTGTCCATGAGAAAACCAGGAAAACTTTGTCATTCAAGATGGATTAGATTATCAAACAGAATACTTCCCTTGTATGCGGCAACAGAATATCCTGCAAAATATCTCCGAATACTGACTGAGTACATTTTGAAAGTTAATGCAGCTGTTTGGTTTAACATAAAGCTGAAAGCATCTTGTATCCATGGATCAAAGCACCTGTGGAAACTTGTAAGCTAGTCACGTTACCCCCATCAGACTCTTAAAATTTTAATTCACCCAGTTATTCAAAGAAATGCATACTTTGCTGCTTCTGAAAATCTCCTCCTTTGTATGATATCAGATGATCGCAGTCACATAAGAGAGCTTGGATTAAGTCTGATTCTAAACGCAAGGGCTAAAAATGAAGGGGACATCAGAAAGTTTTTAAATCAACGTATAAATTTGGATACCAAGTATTATATTGACATGATTGAATGGAATGATGTTACACACAAGCAGAAAGAAAGGATTGTTAAATTCGATACCGAGTCGTCCGTTCGTGGCACTTCTGCAAGAGATGTATTGATAAAAACAAAAATACAATCTCAAAAGAAAATGCCAAAATTTTAAACAAAAAAACAATTCAATGTGTCAGTGAAATAAGTAATGGAAACCATGTGTGATTACTATAGACTTTTGAAAAACATGAATGTTTTTTTCAAAATAACGTTTTGCTTTTAGAGACATTGATCACTATTAATATTTTTCTAAATAAGTGTGATTTGTTTATTTTAACTAATGCCCGTTAATAAAATTTTTTTTTATTTCATTCAATTGTGTATTATTAAGATTTGCTAATGTAAAATTAATATGATGAAAATCGCGAAATTCTACAAAATCAGTTGTTCTCTAATGGCATTTAACAGTTAGAAATACTTAGAATTGTAAGTTTCCTGTAAAAATATCTTATTTTGAATATTTTATTTACAATATATATATATATATATATATATATATATATATATATATATTATTTTAATATACTATAAAAGAAATTAACAAAAATACAAATTTTATCACTTTTTCATAAAAATATTCATTTTGAAGCACTTTGCGGTACTTGAAAAGATTTTTGTAGAACAATAAAATTTTATTTTATATTCTTTATTCTAATCCCAAGAGGCAACTTTTGAAAACTATAGCATATTTAAATGTTAAAAAAAAGTTTTTTTGTTCCACCCTAGTGAACATGCAAGGAGATTATCTTGAAACCTTCCAATATGTTCTGGTTTGTTATCGGTAATTCACAAATTTCCTTGAGTGGTTCGGAGCATGGGTGGTATCGCTCTGGGTTTGTAACCAAAGTGGTGGCGGGATCGAATCCCGCGGCTGGCATTTTTTCCCCTCTTTATTCCCTCTCTTTCCCCTGCTTCAAGGCTGCAAGCTGAAGTTCTTAGATTATTTCCTTCATGTTAATTAAAAATATATATATAATTAACATGTAGATGTTAGTCGACGGCAAAAAAAAATTTTAAATGTCGTAAAAAATTATTAATACATAGGCAATTTATGGCAACATAACCTATAAGAAAAAATATTTTGTTTACAAATGTTAACATTTTTAAACTTTCTTGCAAACTCTCTCTGGCTGCAGAAATTCCAGGAACATGCTATCTCTTTTCTATATTTTTTACAAACAATTCTTGCTACCAATGGTGTTGGGCAAGCTCCACAAAATAAGAACTACAGAGGCTGTTCACACATTTTTTAGACGATGTATATTGTATTCACAAAACTAAATTACATAAAATTCTTGTTTTTTAAATGTTCTGTTTGACATCCCTTATTCTGAACTATCTTTAGACACCGCAATTTCCAGGATAATAATGCCTTTTGAAGTGTCAGAAGATGTATTCTATCCCATTCCTCCTGAACAGCTTTCCAGAATCCTGTAAGGGTTTTGGGACGACGTTTGGATAATGCAGATTTTAAAAGTCCGAAAGCACAAAAATCCATAGGTGATACTTCGGGAGATTTAGTAGGGATATCAGTGAAGTGTATGGCCTTGATAACAGTTTTTTGTTCCATTTCTTTTAGGAAATTTACAGTGGATTTTGATGTGTGACTGCTAGCTTTGTCCTGATGGAGTCTCACAGATTGATGGCACTGTGGGTAAAGCGATGGAATTTCATTCAGAAAAATTGGCGGTAAAATATGTTCCTGATAGTATTAGGAGTTAATCTTGACATTTTTTCCCACTCTCTTTATTTTTAACTTGCCATTATAAGAAAAACCAGCAACAATCATGAATCCCTTAGAAAACTGTCTTTCGATTCTTTGAACCATGTATTTAAATTTTTTCTCCCCTTTTATGATAAGAAATGGCTCATTTTTTGTTGCAATCATTTAAATACACCCATAATTCATCTATTGTGACAATTGTTTTCCATTTTTCTTTGCATAAGTGTTTCTCATATAGAATTCTGCAGCGTGTCTTGCGTTCAGCGATATGATTTGGAAGAAGACGATGCACATTGCGTTTTTTCGCTTTCTTAAGATTTAAATCAACGTTTATCATTTTGTTTACAGTGGACACCGAGCATTTTAATGATTTTGCAACTGTATTTTGACTAGGGGGATTTTCTTTTAACATTAAACAACATACCTTTGCAATAGTCGAAGATGTCCGTTTTTTCCTTGGATACTTGTTTGGAAATTTTGTCCCACTTGAGGCTGCAATTTGACGTTTTTTTCCTTTCTTGTTGACGATATTACCTATCGACGCTTTAGATATCACAAAACCATGACTCTCACATCGTGTTTGGATAACGGAGTATGCATATTTCTCTTCGGAAAGAGCATAAATGTAGCCTTGGAACCACTGCTTTGATAAAAACGCCATTTTGATGAAAAACAAAACTTTCAAGTCACAGACGATAATTTTGACTTTTAAAAACATAGTACAATTGCAATTATTTATTTTGCAGCAAACGATTTTTTTTTACCGCTTAGCAAAATTGTCTAAAATATGTGCGAACAGCCCTGTATTTTCAGAAGTAGAGGGCATAAATATAGAACTTCTCCCCTTACATTGGAGATCTATGTGTATACCCGTTTTAAAATCAAAATCATACCCGTCTGAAATATGTGCCTGAAAATTAGCAACTGCAAATATACGTATTTTGGTAGCTGAGGCACTTCCTTATACATTTTAGGTATAATTATAATTTGGTTACATGCACTAAATATCATTTTATTTTTGCAGTGCAGGTAAAAACAAAAAGAGAAGAGTTTGAGTAAGAAAAAATATCTTTAATATTTACTAGGAAATTCATTGTGGAAGTTGCTACGTAAATGTGTGACATCCACCGCTAAAAATAAATGAGTAGTAAAATAAGATAGATACCACTAATTCCTCTCTTTTAAATAAAGAGTGGTGCAACAAGGCTCCATTTTTAAGTAGATATTTTTTTTAATCTCACCAGTAATAGATAAAAAATTAACAATCAAACTACTTTTTGATTACCTTACACTTCTCACATAATATAATCTTTACATACCAAGAATGTTATGTGAATTTTCCTCGTAAAAGAGGTTACACAGAAATAAGAGCCATTTTTCTGAAAAGTATCTTTTGTTTAATCATCACCTTCCCTTTCAAATCCATAATTCTTTTACTGATTTCTGCTACTTATGGCTACGAATCAGACGTCCGATTCCGGGACTGTAGAGCCATATTGGTATCGGCTCGATTCACATCAACCCATCACGGGCCCTGAAACACGTAAACAGCAAAGCGTTCCTCCTTCGGAGGTTCGTAAACAACCCGCCAGTTGCCCGGAAAATTTCTCCCGTACTTTTCGTTCTAACGCCGCCTCCAGCACTGGCCCAATAAGCTGCCGTCAGTCCTGTCTTTGTTGGGTATATATATATATATATATATACGCTGAAATGGTAAAATTTAAAATCTTTTCTTAGTTCATATATAAATATAGTTTAAAAAAATTGCTTTTTTATAAGCATCAGTTAGACGTATCACATTGTGAAGCAAATAAATTCAATCATTGCTGTTTTTAATAAAGCGTAGGAATACCCTTTTCACTTGCAATTTTTTACTGAAATATTTTCTCTTCCTTTCACACAAATGGAAATTCCATCATTTTTCCCATCCAATCTTCTTCGAGGTCTAGGCTGAACAGCACATCAGATAACTTTTCGTTTAGAATATGTATTTTTTTTTCATTTGGGATATTCACAAAAGCTATTTTCCGTGTTTATTTATTAACAAACACGCAGAGTGTCAGAAACACGTGCTTCATAGCCCGCATAAAAGAAATGCGCTGCCCAAGACCTGCTTTATGTATTCTCTTCTCAGGGTGATTTTATTTTGTTGTTGTTGCTTTGTAATGTTTATGTTTTTCTTTTCTTACTTTAACGCTTATTTTTGATTTTTCTCAAATACATAAACTTTACTGAATGTAAAAGAGTGGAAATTTCCTCGGAGCATCATTTCATTTTTTTATCTTTTGGAATGATGCAGATAAAAAAATCCATTAAGCATTTATATTTTGTCGCTTCAAACATTTCAATGAATTCTAAATTCCGATTTCCTTTAATTTTTTTCAAGAGTTGTAATAATGTTTTGCATAAGGTTGGAGAGAGAAAGTTACTGAAGGGAATTATAAAAATCAGCAGTGTAGATCAATGTCTCAGAGCTCAGGCTCTGGACTGCAGTGTAAATTGTAGTGAGTTCGGGCCTCACTCAGGGCAACTCTGGTTATGAGATGAAAAAGTGAAGAAGGAGGGTGAGCTAAAATTTGAAAGAAAGAAATGAATAAATAAATAATTAGCAATAAAATAAGAAGTAATGATAAAAAATAAATTAATAATAATAAAATTAGTGTATATATATATATATATATACTATATATAAAATGTAAGATAATTAAGTATAATTTAAAGACATGCAAAGATTACATGCACTTAGTTATTATTATGTAAGTTGGTAGTGTGTACAAAACAGGTGCCGAGTTAGTTTATTAATGTATTGTTTCTGATATTAATTTTACATGATGTATTTTTGAGTAGTATGAGTTGTAATACTACTTGTCTACTGTTACACATAGTAATTAAAAAGAAAAGAAAGAGAAGAAGAAATGTATTGTAATTTAACTTTGCTTGTAATCAGAAATAAATAAAGAAAGAAACAAGTCGACTGGAAGCGGAAACGGTTAGCTCGAAAATTTAATTTGTTTTAGACCTTCAAGTAGAGGGTCTATTGCCACGGGTATGGGTAGGCAGGAATTATGTTATTTTAATCTTAAGTTGTTTTGTTTAGTTAACGCGACTTTTCAAAACCTTGCCGTTTATGCATTCGCATTTGTCGGCATGATTTACGAATTTATGCCTGGAATAATGTTAAACGTCGTATTGTCATCTGAAAAGTACTTGCTATTTTATTTAATGTCGTCTTAAATTGTTATATCTGACTGTTTTTAATATAGGAATTTAAATGCATGTTTCTCATATACATATTGATACATAGATTTGGGATTGAACTTAAAGAGGTAATTTCTCAAAATGCCTCTGGAATATCTTTGGTGCATTTTAAGCTACGTTTCAGTGCAGTCTCTCTGTTTTACTGAGACCATACTCAAACATCGCACAAAACAAAACTATCGCTATAAAGCAATATATGATGTAATACTACTACCAGCACAACATAATATTACCCCTACTATTGCGACATAGCTTTCTTGTGTAAAGAAAAAAGTATTTAATGACGATAAATTTTTTTTCAGATTAGAGAGCCTAGTACCCTGTAATTTCTATAAAAATTAATGCTGCAGAGGAAAATTTAATAAGATATTTAATGAAGGGGATTTAAATAGCATTTATTCTTATTTTTTAACTATCAGTGTGTACAATAGTGTGTTTAGTTATCAGTGTGTCTCTGTGTGTGTGTGTGTGCATGCATGTAGCTTTAGTTTAAATATAAGTTCGTTACATTTTTCTCTTAGTATAAAGTGCATTAGTTTTATTATATGGTTAATTTCTAATTCAGTATACGTACAGTTTGAAAATTTTAAGAATCACAATCTCTCTTTAAATTTTGTATGTTGATATTCTAAAATTTTTATAAACTACGAAAAAGTAAAATGGTTGTAGTTAAAACGTTAAAAGGACATCATAAAAATTATTATATAAAAATCATGATATGAAATGAAAAAAGAAGTTTTTTTGATGGCTTAAAGTACCTGAAAGATATAGAAAAATATGTTAAAATTTTGAAACCTGAAATAGCATTACTGAAGGTCGAGTTACCACGGATGTAAGCAAAGAAATTTCACTGTGAGGATGGGCAAATGCTATCACGATAAGTCCTGCCACATTGGAAAAAAATCATTATAAAAAGTAACTTTTACCCAATATTAGAAGTTAAAAATAAAGAAAACGTTTGCTTAAAATATTAAGGTAGATTCATATAATTATTAAAAACTAAAAAAAATCATAAATATATAGAGTATGTAGAAAATTTGTTGATCAAGTTTAGATGTTGAAATATTATTTACCATATTTAAACGTATTTATATATTAGATGCAATATTAGAGATAAGGATAAAAACAGAGTTACTTTCAGGTTTCTCTACTGTATAGCTAACAGAAAAATAAAATAAATGATCATTCTATTGTTATATTACATTAAAGATGAAGTTTTGAATAAGATTTGAACATTCTAATTTATTATGTCTAATAAAATATTGTTGCCAATGTATAATTTGGGCACATTATATATTCTAAGTCATTTATAAATTGATATATATTTAATCTGAAGATATTATCGTTTCACTTGATTATTTTCAATTATCATTTTAAAAGATTCTGGGAAGAAAGAAATAATTTTACACTCATAACAAACCTTTTGGGAAAAAGCAGGCTGCAAAATTAATTCATTATTTCAAAAACCTTCAAAATCAGTTGAATATGCGATTTGGCAGTTTATTGTTTGAATACCAGACAACACTAATCGATGGAGAATAAATTTTCAGTTGTCTTGCATTCTTTGAAAAGTACGGACAGTAGTAACTCATATTTGACGGAACACACATATCAGTTTTTCTTTCTTCCGACCCTCATTTAAGCGAAGAAATAAACAGCATAATGTTGGGTTGTCATGCGTTCTCCTGAATACAGTAAAATGTCCCGAGAAATAAAATATGAAATATGCTTCAAAATTTTTTGTGAATATCAATTGAAGAAATAGGGTTATGAAATTTTATCCGGGTGCCTAAAATGTGAAATTAATTTGATTTGGTTTTATCAGTCAATGGATTTTTCAATTGAATCATTTTAACAAGTATATTACATACATGTCGCATGTTTTTTGCTGTCCCGTTGAATCTTCTATACCTGTAAATTTTTTTTATTACTAACGATGAAAAATACCACTTAATAACAGATTTTAAAGTACTTTAAATTATAATAAGTGTAAAAAATATATTTACTTAACACGCAAAATGCAATTTTAAACTGTGATATATAATTTATTTCCGACTGCGTATTAAGAAAGTGACTAGAAAATCATCAATGCACTAAACTGAGTCTTGCATTATTGAAAAAAAATTGCATTCGAGGTGAAAGTTATTTGACTCCGAATTTTTAACGTGGTTTTAAGTGTTTTACAGTCTACAAACAACATAAAGCGATGCATCACTTCACTTTTCATATTTTCAGTCCCAAGGATAAACTATGTGAAAGTTTTCCCTTTGTTTAGGGATATTATTATTTAGATTCTAGATCAGCAAATGCATATTTTTGAATTTGGTTCTTTTCATATGGCGGTGGCCGTTTAGTCTACCTTCATATTAAAGAAGTATATAAGGGACACGTAGCTTTTGATTTTATATTTTTCCATACTTCATACTTTTAGGACATGGAATTATTTTTGTTAATTGTTACAAAAAAAAGTTTAAAAAAATATTAATTAAATAAAAAAGTTTTTTTAAAGAGCAGTCACAATTCATATAAAGAGCTACTTTTAAGAGCAAAAAAGAGAGTTCAAATATTTTAATTTCCTTATCTGCGATTAAAAAAGTACTGAGAGGAAAATTTCCCATAGGTCATCTTTGGAACTGAAGACGTGCGATTTCAACTTCTATACCGTCTTAAGATTCCGGATTACCTTCTTTTGGTTTCTTTTAGATTACGTTGAAGATGGAAGATCAATCTGTGCATTTTCTCCATATTTTACTCTTTTATTTCCATAAAGGAAAGAATGTGCTTAATTTTGTTAAAAGTTGCGTAAAGTTTACGGTGACAATTATTTACATGAACGTTAGTGCCAAAGATGGATCTGGAAATTCCATGCAGGTGATTTTGATCTAAACGTCGCTCAAAAGTCAGGGAGGCCCTCCGAGTTTGATGACGACCAAATCAAAGCATTTCTCGAACCAAATCCCCGTTACACAACACGAAATATTGCAGAAACATTGAACTTCCATCATTCAATCGTTCACGACCACCTGAAGAAGGTGGGATACGTAACATTTATATCGACATTTGTGTTCCTCGTGAACTCACAGAAGTTCAGTTGACGCTGCGGATAAACATCTGTGATATGCTCCTTAAATATGAAGAAAACGATCCTTTTTTGAAACGACTGATATCTGCGGATGAGAAGTGGATTTTTTATAACAATGGGGTGTGCTAACGGTCTTGATCCAGACTTGATGATTCACTTTGAAAGCAGATATTCATCAACGGAATGTTATGTTCTTCGTGTGGTGGGATTTTAAAAATGTCTTGTTTTTCTACCTCCTACCAACGAAACAAACAATCAATTCAAATTCATACTGTCGGGTACTGGACACTTTGAACGAATCCATCATCCAGAAACTTCCAGAGCTCGTTAATCGTAGAGGAGTTATGTTTCATCAGGCAATGCGCGACCATACAAAATTTGATCACCCGTCAGAAATTATTGGAGTTCAGATGGGATGTGCTGCCACACCCAATAAACTCGCCTGATCTTGCAGCGTCAGACATCCGCTTGTTTCGCTCTCTTCAAAACTCCTTGCAGGGTATAACGCTTAATTCAGATGAGGCTGTAAATGAGTATCTTGTTCAGTTTTTCCCCGATAACAACAGGTCCTTCTATAAACAAGAGATTATGCAGATCAGTGAAAGATGGCAAATGGTTATTCGACAAAAAGGGCAATATATCGTTGATTGATCTTTATTCTTTATGTAAATAAATGACCTTTGAAACACATAGAAAAAATGCGTCATGCTAACCCAATAGAATTTAAGATAACTTTTCAGTAAAGTTAAGTGTTGAATCAAAGAAATTGTTTCTGACCAGAGAATAAATCCATAATCATTAGGGATGAAGAAATAGTAAAATTTCCGTCTTAAAAATATTTAAAAATAAAATGCACCTTTAAATAATTATTTACTCTCAGTTTCTAAAATCAGAAATTTATATTTTATCTTTTTTTTATGTATAACAAATTATAATATGTATACGTCTTTTCTGTTGTCTTAGATAGAATTTCCTGAGACTCATTATATTACAAAAGTGTATAAGTATTTTCAGTTTGCATAAACTTTTATAATTTGTCTATTTTCCCATATATAATTTGTACAACTAATCTCTTAGGAAATATGTAGAAACAGAAGAAAATTTCCAGGAAAATTCTGTTCACTAAAAGTTTTTATTGAATCTAATTAGGGAACTAATTGGGATCATAGATATAGTATTACATTTTTTTAAATTTCAAAGGCCCAAAAATTGCACGTGTCATCAATAACTGTTTTACAATAGTTGAGAAACTTTTAAGCTAATTACATCTCTCTTGATAAATATTTTGTGGGTCCAATATATTCTAAAAGCTTAGTTTTTATTCATCACTAATTGGCAGCATATTTTTATATTCTTAAAGCTTTAATTTTGAAGTAAAGAGTCTGCATTTAAAATGGTTGAATTTTAATCATAAATATCACTATATAATGATTAGTTTCAGCAGAAGCCGTATAACGTTATTTCTTTTAAAGAAACATACGAAGGAATGCCAGGTTAGTATCTCATGTTCCATATTTAACATATTTCTTAGTTTATCTGCTACAGGACCGAACAAAGCTATACAGTAAATTTAAACAGTTGAGATGTAAAAACTGAATAGCTTTTTTTCTAGCAATACTGGTAGGTCTTATTAAAAAGGTAATCTGCGCTGTTGAAAAACAGTTTTTTTCCGGAGCATCGCAAGACAAATTATTATGTGGAATTTAACAGTTAATAAAATAGAGAGATCTTATAGTGGCACTTTTAAAATTGTTAATTGGAGAAATCACATTCTGACACATGTCTGAGATAATTAGAAAAACAAACTCAATTTTAATAAATAACATTAGCATTTAATTTCTCTTCTTCTTATTTAAAATTAATTTTATCGTCGGTTACAATTTGCACAGAAACAACATAATGATTATCTACATACATTAAGGAAGTATTTGAACAAATAACAAAACCTGGCTGCATACATTAATTATTCTGTGCTCTCACCTGATTAAATATATTACAAATTATTTTTACTTACCACCACCCTTATTGTAGGCTGATGATTATCATTCATTTTTGTACTAAACTTGGTTCAAAAGCAGACCAGAAACTTCGAGATTCCTCAGCATAAAAATTGAGACAAGGGCCGAAGTGCGGACAACCTCGAGGTATATCATAGTCGCAGCTTTTTCTTCAACTGACTCAAAAAACCGTTAAAACTTCCCAGCACCGAAAATCGCAAAGGTCAGAAAATGTTCTAGAGCAATTTACCTTTTAGATCTATGATTGGTTAAAAAGACAGTTGCTGGGTCGTTGCTATGGAGGAACTATGCCCTCCTAATAACCGACATTTCTGAATGCTGCTCTTTATCAGCAGTTGAAGTAATTCTCCCTTCTTGTGCAAAATGACCTTGTGTACTATCCGTAATGTGCAGGTCACACTATAATGAATTCGGGAAGCACATTCCCTTCTTCCAGAAAACCCGGTACAAAAAACCACAGGAATGATTTTCAGAACATATACGATTTAAGATTTTACAAAATAAAATAAATACACTTATAAATGTGCATGGAACCGAATTAATGTTGTTTCGAAATTATGAAATGAGAAAATGGTATTTTTTTAGAATTAAAACATTATAATCAAAATAATTACAAAAGTAGAGTTCCATGTCAAGCAAATGCTTTTGTTTATCACTTTTTAAAATTATCATTTTTCGAACTTTACTGTATCTGCAACTCAGATTTAAAAATTCCTTAACTAAGATAGATCCTATTTTATATTTTTTTTATTATTATCTCACAGACCACATGAGTCTATTATCCCGGTTTCGATACCACGGCACCTAGGTATTTTCATACAAAAAATATTTCTTAAAACTGAATTGCTTAATCTGTTTCTACACATTCGCACATAGTTCAATATTGAGTAAACATATAAAAGTCTAAAGGAATGCATTTAGAATGTACGTCGAGGATATGGATTTTAGCAAGCTGACTTGCTTCCTCAGCTCTGGTGATCAATTGTTGTGCATAACTATCGTCTTGGTTCTCCGGGTTGTGTGAAAAAATTACGTCAAGAGAAGTCTGGAAATCTCTACCATGGACGAGAAAGAATGGGATGAATCCGGTGGTATCTTGTTTCGCTGAATTGTAAGCGAAAGTCACGAAGGGTAGGATGGTATCCCAATTTCATTGTTCAACGTCTACGTACATCGACAGCATGTCTCCCAATGTTTTGTTAAATCTTTCTGTGAGACCATTGTTTTGTGGGTGGTAGGCGGTCGTCAGAAGATGAGAGATCTGGCATAATTGATTGATGTCTTTAACAAGGTTGGATAAGAAAGAGCGTCCCCGATCACTTATCATTTCCCTGGGAGCTCCGTGCTTTAGTATGATATCTTCGACTATAATGTTTAGCAATTTCTGTGGCCTCAGCAGTTGGTAATGCTTTTGTAACTGTGAATCTCGTCAGGTAATCGGTGCAAACAATGATCCACTTGTTCCCATTTCGAGTAGTTGGAAAGCGTCCGAGGAGATCTATTCCAAGTTTGGCAAATGGTTCATGAGGGGGGTTTTATTGGATGAAGTTGCCCTGGTGGAAGTTGAGGTGGAGATTTTCGTCTTTGGCATTCTCGACAGTGAGACACATCTACGCGTGCTGCTATACAGTCCTGGCCATTAGTATTTTCGCCTTATTCGGTCGTACGTCTTGGCAAATCTGAGATAACCGGCGGTTGGAGCGTCGTGGAGGCTCTTTAAGACATCGAGGCGGAGTTGTTTCGGTATCACCAAGAGCCATTGTCGTCCCATTGGATCATAGTTTTTCTTGTATAGCACGCCGTTTCTCATTTCATAATTTTGGAATCCATCACTCCTCTTCAGGGTTTCAATTATGGACTTCAATCGATCATCTTTTAGTTGTTCTTTTCGGTAATCTGTGACGGACGCAAAGAAGGGGATTTCATCACAGTTCTCGACTACTGCTTCGAAAAGAGGCCTTCTTGATAGGCAATCGGCATCGGAATGCTTCCGACCACTCTTGTGCACGATGTCAGCGTCGTATTCCTTCAGCCTCAAAGCCCATCATGCAAGTCTCCCCGAGGAATCCTTGATGTTGGCGAGCCAGCACAAAGAGTGGTGATCTGTTACGATGGTGAAGTGTGTACCATAAATTAAACTTATCCGACTCCGTATCCTTTACGAAACACTGTACATTTATTAACATTCACAATCACAGCACAGTTACAGTATTCTTACAACAATTAATTACGGCCTTTCATTTATGCCGCCCAGATTTTCTCACTCGACTACGTCGAGTCATCACATGGTTCTAAGAGCCGCGCAAATCGGCTCTCCAACGCGACAACAAGTTACTTTCGTTTTTACACGTGACATACACATACAGTATTTCCCTCCCGTAAGGAGAGTAAAACCAAAATCCCCTGTTTATAGGGACAAACAGTTACAGACGGAGTTTTGAGTCGTAACATCCTCCGCCCCCAATGAAGACATTCATTATTTCTTACAACATAATAAGTACAACATAATAAATCAAACAATTTTACACTCAATTATTACAAAAATTAATAAAGAACAGTATTAATAATAACAAAAATAAAACACTTATTAAATGAAACAAACAATATAACTTGATAGCTGGCTGGTAAAATCACAACCTCAGTATTAAAGTTGGATCACGGCTTACCTTTCTCCATATGATGCAGAAGCTGAATCGGTCGTTTGATTTGACCTGTAGCTGTTTTCAGCGTGACAGCTCTTACCTGTTTGTCTCTGCCAAAATGCAATTCAGTTACTCTTCCCATTCTCCACATTTGCCGTGGCATCTTATCATCTGCTATCAAGACTACGTCACGTACATTAAATTGACAAGTTACATTAACTGGTTTTATAAAATTTACATTTCTTAACTGTAAAAGGTACTCCCCCTTCCATCGTTTCCAAAACTGATTTAAAAGCTTTTCACGGTAGAAATATCTCTTAATTAATACTTTATGAGTACTGGATACACTTCCAGAAATTGATTTGCCAATATGGGGAGGTAAGGCAGTTATTCTTCTTCCAATGAGAAAATGAGCTGGACTGAGAGGGGATGGTTCTGTGGGTTCATTATAAACATAAGTAAGAGGTCTAGAGTTCAAAATGGATTCAATCTCTGCAAGTATTGTTTGCAGTTCTTCAAAAGTTACCAAAGCCCTCCCAAGAATTTTCCTCAAAACAACCTTTGTCATACGAACCATCCGCTCCCAATATCCGCCCCACCAAGCTGCCTTTTCTACTATGTACTGCCACGTAATCCCCTTTTTTCCAAAATAATTTTGTATGTCTGAGTCCTTTATGTTCGTATACAATTTCTTGAGTTCGGTGTCTGCACCTTTGAAAGTCAAGGCATTGTCCGAGTTAATAATTCGACAAACACCTCTCCTTGAAACAAATCGTCTAAACGCTAATAGGAAATGTTCACTACTTAAGCTGGACACAACTTCCAAATGAACAGATAGAGTGACGTTGCAGGTAAATAATGCGATGTAACCTTGAAATTGTCCTTTGTATATAAGGGTCCTGCAAAGTCTATTGCAGTGACTTCAAAAGGTTGGGATTCCTGAGTTCTGGTTGCAGGAAGTGGAGCTACTACCTGCTTTCCTTGTTTAGCCTTGAATCGTCTGCATCGTAAACACTTGTTTAAACAGGACTTTACAGCTTGCCTGCCACGAATTATCCAAAATCGTTCTCTGAGCTGTGTGAGAGTGTCAGAAACACCAGAATGAAGCACGTTCTTATGCTCTCTCATTATCAAAAGCTCAGTAAATTTAGTCTTGCTCGGAAGAATTATTGGATGTTTAGATTGAACATCTAAATCAGAACTCTGCAGTCTTCCCTTTAATACTATTAACCCATCAGTGGTCAAAATTGGATCTAACCTATATAGCTTAGAGTCAGAATCAATTGCGGTTTTCGTTTTTAATTGGTTATACTCTTTACCAAAGTCCCTTCGTTGCAGGATTCGAAGCCAATAGTTCTCTGCTATAGAGAGTTCTTGCGCTGTGAAAGCACCCGTAGATTTTATACATTTTGGTTTAGAATGTTCACAAACCTCATGATATATGCACTTATTCTTATGACCTTTCCTAAGTCACTATACTTGTGAAGGTCCAATAGTGGTTCAACAGTTTCGAAGTTTACATGAAACGCAACGGCCTTTCGCTTCTCTTCCTCAACACCTTCAGTATCTGAACTGACCCTCGTCGTTGTTACCTCACTTGGGATATTTAACTCAGCAAGCCAAGGTGGCCCAGAAATCCAAGCCATTGATTAGAGATTGTGCTCTTATTCCTCTAGTGAGCTTATCGGCTGGATTGAATTTTCCATTTCAGAATTGCCATCTCGATGGATCAGTCCTTTCCTTTATCTCTACCACGCGATTTCTCACAAATATCTTCCAGTCATCTGCAAAGCCTTTTATCCAATGAATACAAATCTGGGAGTCAGTCCAGTAAAATATATTCCTTGGTTCTACCAAAGGAAAGGTAGACTGTAAATATGATCCCAGTCTTGCTGATAATAGGGTCCCCATTAACTCGAGTCTTGGTAGTGTCATCTTCTTCAGTGGGGCTAAACGAGACTTCGATATTATGAAACACGTTACGTATCTATTTAACCTTCTCATTCTAAAGTATGCTACCGATCCATAGCATTTGGGACTGGCATCTGAAAATATGTGTATTTCAACAGAATCCCAGCAAATTTCACTGAAATATAATCTGGGTATCTCAAAGAATTTCCTCTTCTCAACGTCGTTCAGCCACTCCAGAAATTATGCTTCAATTTCACTAGGAACACCTTCATCCCATTGAAGGCCTCTTTCCCACAACATTTGGACTATTATCTTGAGTCGCACTGAAAAGGGGTTCATTATACCCATAGGGTCAAATAACATTCCACAAGCTGCTAAAATATTACGCTTCGTTATCGGCTTATCTCCTTTCAATTTCTTAAACTGACTAGTGTCAATTCTCAATTTGTCATTTTCATTGTCCCGAATAATACCCAAAATCTTCAATGGTAAGCCAGACTCTTCCGAAATTTCACGACAGTCGATGCCATTCTCCCTCCATAGTTCATTGAGCTCTGGGGAATTTGATATCCATCTACGAAGATTCATACTGGCTTGATCAAGAATAACTATCATTTCTTTACTCAGTTTTAGAACATGGTCGATATCCGTAGATCCTGATATTAAGTCGTCGACATATAACTCTTTCAACATGTCGCAAGATTCGCTGTGGGATTCTTCATATTTTTTTAAGTGAAGCCGCACTCTCGCAGTTAGTAAAAACGGTGAACACTTTACCCCAAAAGGAACTCTTGCAATCTGCAACACTTGGAAATTTGGAGGATCGAAATGGAGATTTGGCCCCTGCCCATTAATCCACAAGAACTTTAAAAAATCTCTATCCCCCTCGGCAATTCCTACTTCAAGAAACGCGCGCTTAATGTCTGCGCAAAAAGCGATTGGATTTAATCTGAACTTCAAAATGATTTTCAATAAGTCGGGATTCAAATTGGGCCCACTATCCAAACAATCGTTTAGGGATAATTTATCCTTACCCTTAGAAGATACATCGAAAACTATCCTGAATTTTGTAGTGTTCCTTTCTTCGCGCACTACTGCGTGATGTGGCATGAAGTATCCTGTATTGACGGTTTTCCTTAAATCTACCGTTATTGGTTCCACAATACCTTCTTTTAAGTGTTCATTAATTATTTCACTATATCTCAAACCTAATTCTTGATTCCTTTCAAATACTCTGCTCAAACTGTGCAAACGACGCCTCGCGTTTTCATAGTTACTCTCTAAATTTTTATCCTTTTCTTTCCATAATAACTGAGTTTCATATCGTTTGCTTTTGTACGTGGTATTTTGCTCAAATGAATCTAAAATTTCCTTATCAGATCGAGAAATTTCCTTATCTGGACTTATCCCAATTATTTCCAGTTCCCAAAAATGCTTAACTCTTTCGTAGTCCAATTCTTCATTCGCAACGGTCAAATGGTTAGCTAGCACCTCCTGACAATTATATCCTTCATCCCTTCCCTGTATCACGAAGCCAAAAATGGTGTCTGTTGCCACTAGTCTTTTAGAAATTTTTATATTTGTTTCACCCAAAATTTCCCCAATACAATCTGACCCGATTAAAATTTGTGCACTTCTGGATGTACCCTGATCTGCCAACTCGATACCCTTTTCCAAAACCATATTCCGAATCCATGTAGAAGAAATTTTAATTTGTTCTAATGTAATCGAATCAATAACTACTGCGTTAATTTTGACTTTCCGCTTTGGATCACTCACATTACACAATTCCAGTTCAACGATATCATAAATTTTCTTCTCAGCTCGACTACCCCCAAAAGTGTAAATAACAAGTGCTCCTTTACTTATGGCCTTTAACCCCAATAGTTCACAAACATCCCTAATCACGAATGATTTGGTGCTTCCGCCGTCTATCATGCAATGTACCATCTGCGTTTTATTTAAAGGACTTGTTTTGACAGCGGCTGTGAACGTTTGTAGTAAGACTGATTCATGCGGTGCCGTCCGCTTCGATGGATTTTTATCACAAACTAAGCTGAGTGAACTTTCCGCCTGTGGTGGGATTTCTTTCGCATTTGCTTTAAATTCATTTCTCTCAAAACTGCAAATCAGTGAGTTATGGTCTAAAGAATTGCAGTTTCTGCATTTCTGATCCCTTTTACAAAATTTCCTCAAGTGGTTCTGGAAACAAATAAAGCACAATCCCTTGGCCATTAACGCTTTTCTCCTATTATTAACATCCAATAAACAATCATGCGTCATGTGCGAATTAGCAAACAAAATATACATTGACTGATAAAGTATTATTCCTGTTTAGTCCAGTTCCATATAGTCCGGTTCGCCTATCACATCACGTCCGGGTCACCAAAAAGTTGTACCATAAATTAAACTTATCCGACTCCGTATCCTTTACGAGACACTGTACATTTATTAACATTCACAATCACAGCACAGTTACAGTATTCTTCAACAATTAATTACGGCCTTTCATTTATGCCGCCCAGATTTTCCCACTCGACTACGTCGAGCCATCACATGGTTCTAAGAGCCGCGCAAATCGGCTCTCCAACGCGACAACAAGTTACTTTCGTTCTTACACGTGACATACACATACAGTATTTCCCTTCCGTAAGGAGAGTAAAACCAAAATTCCCCGTTTATAGGGACAAACAGTTACAGACGGAGTTTTGAGTCGTAACAAAGGTTTTTCCAAACAGATAAGGTCTAAATTTACTAATCGTCCAGATGACAGCAAGACACTCTTTTTCGGTCGTGGAATAGTTTATTTCACTTGGTGACATGGACCTGGAAGCATAGGCTATTGATCTTTCCTTACCATTTTGGACCTGTACTAGCACGGCACCGAGGCCATAGCCGCTAACGTCTGCATGTATTTTCATTTCCGCATTTGGGAGGAAATATCCCAAAACAGGGCCACTTGTCAGTAATTTATTGAGTGATGAAAAAGATTAATTTTGTGCGGTGCTCCACGAAAATTTTGCATCTTTCTTCAATAATTCCTGTAGGGGCTTAGCAATATCAGCGATATTGCTAACCATGACTACAGGATTTCCGCATGCAGTTCTCAATATAGGTCCTCTCTCAGTAAACATAGGCGCATTCAATTTTCTGTGTAATTCGGCAGATATGACAGAATAATCAGCACCTGAATCAACCAGTGCTTGCACATATTGCCCGTTTACTGTGACTTAGGTGGTGTTTCTCTTTAACTTGGTGGTAGTATACGTCGGAGGATTTTCTTCATCTGCGGCCTCACCTCCTGCACAGGTCGCTGGAGTTAGTTTTCCTCCCTGAGTCGGCGGGGCGATTGGCTAGAGCGGCGTACAGGAGATTGCGACTGTCAGCGGTTGAAGGAGCGGCGAGGGTAGGGTGAATCGCTTCCAAAACTGGAAGATGTGGGGTGCATATTATTGTCGTCCAAGCTGTATAAAGAGTCAGTGTCCATATGACGTTGAGAAAAAGCTCCATATCTTGTAGGGTCCATGTTCTGTCGGGGGTTGGATGTTCTAGCGGCTTTTGCAATTGCAAATACACGTGGTCTTTCCCTACAATACCTCAGCACGTGTCCTGGACGTCCGGAGTGATAGCATAGGGTTACATTATTAGAAGTTCTCCACAGGTCCGTTTTGCGCTCTGGAACACTGTTGACCCTAGCTTCACGCCTTGGCTGAAGCCTAACTGGAGATGAGGGGCGCGAATTGGTGATGCGTCTTCTTTGACCTGTGAGTGGTGCTAGGGCTTCAATTACTTCCTCCCGGACCACAGATGCGACATCAGTTGGTGTACTTGGTTCTTCGCTCGTGTAACATTGTGCTTCGGGCAAGGTTTTTGCAGTTCTTCCCTCACAATTGCACGTACCAACGATCCTATGTCTCCTACTTCCGTTACGGCCGACGCTGTAGAGACATTAGGAAGTCTCTGGAAAACTGGGCGGACGATACGTCTTCTTCGAAGACTTTCTATCTGACGACAGCGTTTTACAAACGCATCGACGGTGTTATAGTCCTTAAACAACAGGATCTGGTATAAGTCCTCTGAAAACCCTTTCATGAGATGAGCCACTTTTTCGTCTTCTGGCATGTCGGGATTAGCTTTTTGGCACAGAGCAAGCACATCTTGAATGTACGACTCAGATGTCTCCCCAGTATGTTTTGCACGTGAGAACAACATCCTTTCATCTTGCCGCCGCATATCGTCTGTTCGGCAAAAAGCATTGCCTAGGGATTGCTTAAACGTGGCCAAATTAGTAAAAGTGTGCTCATTGTTATCAAACCATTGTCGGGCCGTTCCGGCAAGATAGAAGATGACATTCGCTAGGAACATCTGTTCATCCCAACGGTTATAGGTGGCGATTCGTTGAAAGTCTTTAAGCCACCTGCTGGCATCCTGTAGGTCATCTCCGGTGAAGAGGCACGGATTTGGGGGTAACTGGTATGTAAGGAACGGCACTTGTGCGATGTTGAATGGAGCAGGGCTGGCATCATTTGGAAGCTTTAGCTCGGTCTCGTTTCCCTGAGGCATTTTTCTCGGACCTCTTCTAGGTTCTGGTAATAAGCCAAACTCAGGCGAGAGTCCTCGTAATCGTTGGCTTCTGCGTAGATCTTCCGTCGTACCTATCGTAGTCCCGGTGCCTCCACCACAAATGTCGCGTAGATTCGAAATTATATCACAGGAAATCAATGCGAGAGCTGCACTAGAGAACTTTATTCAACCTGAACTGAACACTAGCTCGACTTATATACAGTCACCGAACTTTCTGGAATGGTAGAAACAAGAATAATTAGCATATAATAAATTATAATACAATAAATTAGCATATTAGAACATTCTGAATAAAACGAGAAATGATAAGAAAGGAAATTTGAAGAAAAGCAACTTGCATCCAGTGGGGCTCGAACTCATCACCTTCAAAACCGCAGCCAAACACCTTACGCCTGTGCCACGACAACAACGAACGAAACTCGCTACAATATATATATATATATATATATATATATATATATATATATATATATATATATATATATATATATATATATATATATATATATATATATATATATATATACACACACACACACACACACACACATACATATATACACACTAAAAGTGTCCATGACTGAGTGGATAAAAATTTATTTTTAAATTTTTAATTTTTTTACGAATAATACATTATATATTGTCTATTAACTTAAAATTCGTTCATTTAAAATACTTTTATACAAAGCTTAAAAATTGTTTTTATAGTAAAGACCTTTTTAATTTAAAATTTCAAAATAATCTTAAGACTTTTTGTTATACTGGGTAAAAATACATTTAGAGATTGTAAGAACTGTGAAGAGACAACTCAATTCGACTTTAGTTTAGAGGAACGAAGTAGGAGATGCGGCCATGTTGGCTGTCGCGAGGAGCTGCATATGTTGTATTCTCGATTATTGTTTATGTTGTGTAATGTGCTGCTTTAAAAAGGAATTAAAGTTTAGCAGATAAAAAGAAAACGACCCTTTTTTGTGTGTGTCTTCAAACCTCTCTCACCACCTTTACCAACTCATCCAACGATGAAGAAGTTCTACTGAGTTTAAGACAAATTTTCTAAGTTTCTTAATTTACGATATATAAATATTCTTCAGATGTACCAGCTTAATTCCTTTGTTTTTCTTATCTTGCAGATGTGATTACAATTATACGTAATTAAATGTTGTCATTACTGTTATAAATTCCTAGTGTTTTCCTGCAGGTTGATACTGTAACTTTAGCTTTCTAAAATACCAGTAACGTCTAGAATGAAAGGCTACCGTCACGGGTTGTTTAATCTTCCAGCTTCTTTAATAGTATACGCCGATGATCAAATAAATATTAAGAATTATTATTATAAACAAAATAATTTCCCTGTAGTCTACAGCTTTAATAAAAATAACTCAGAATTTAAGAGTGATTTCAATGTTTAGAACTGAAATTCATTGAGAAATTGTTAGATTTTACAAACTATATAATATTTTCTGTGAGTATTCAACGTTTCCTTAACGAAGTGAGATTCGAAGTTAGTGATATACACTCAAGAGCCAAAAGATTATGACTACCTGTCAATAACGAGTTGGCCCACCTTTGGCACGCAACACAGCTTCAACCCGCCTTGGCATGGATGCCACAAGTCCTTGGTAGATGGCCGGAGACAGATTGTACCAAATGTTTAAGCAACGGTCACACAAATCCGAGATATTGTGAATTGGTGGTCTTTGAACTCTGAGCTGCCGTCCCATGACATCCCAAATGTGTTCTATCGGATTGAGATCCTGTGAGTTAGGCAGCCAGGACATTAACTGGAATTCAGCATCATGTTCCTGGAACCACTCCAACACAATTTTAGCCTTGTGACACGGGGCGTTGTCCTGTTGGAACATTCCATTTCCAGCTGGAAAAACAGAGGCCATGTAAGGGTGCAACTGGTCCGCAATGATGTTCAGATACACTGTAGCATTCATGGTCTGCTCTACCACAACCACGGGTCCCAGAGACGCCCAAGAGAACGTCCCCCAAAGCATAATACGCCACCACTGGCCTGTGTATGACCTACTGTACATTGAGGGAGAAACAGTTCGCCTGGAAGACGGCGTATCCTGACACGGCCATCAGCGTGATGAATGACAAACCGTGATTCATCTGACCAGGCAACTCTCTCCCACTGATCATGGACCAGTCGCAATGTTCCCGGGCCCAGCGCAGGCGCAGTTGGCGATGACGCTTGGTCAGCAAAGGCACACGAGTGGGGCGTTTGCTGCGTAGCCCCATATCCAACAGTGTCCGATGAACAGTGTGCTGCGATACTATTCTACTTGGCCCTGCATTGTATTCGGGCTGTCAGCTGAGCCACTGTCTTGTTCCGGTTTTGCTTCACCATGCGAGACAGTCTCCGACGACCTTTTCCTTTGATAGTGTGTGGACGTCCAACACCATGTCGTCTACTGCTGGTTTTACCGTCATTCATCCACTTTGCATAAGTACTAACAACTGTAGGTCGCGAACAACCCACGAGTCGTGCAGTTTCGGAAATACTTGTTCCGAGCCTTCGAGCCATTACAATCTGCCCTCTATGAAAGTCGCTTAGATCCGCAGTCTTTCCCATCACACACAGAAGTAAGTGAAGAATGATTCTTCAGACTCTCCAGCAGCAGTTAAATACCACTTCCACCTGATCACGTGCCTCCCACGTCATCCAGGCGAATTCATTGCAAAATGTAGGGGTGGTCATAATGTTTTGGTTCTTGTGTATAGATTAAAATAAGAAAACAGAAACAAATCATGAAAGAGGGAAATATTTGGTAATTTATTTGTTTGAATGACATAAAGATACATTTAAAAGTATGAAATAAATTTGACACGTATGATTATAGTATGAAAGAAAGATTTTTGAGTAGAAAAAATGTAAATTAATGTTTTTAATTTTTTAAAGTACTTCTGTAGAGGACTGTTTGCTCGTTCTTTTTATGTTGCTTTTGAAAATGTTTAAAGAAATTTATTTTTTTTGTAATTTCACATACTTTAATGCAAGAACCTGGTAAAAGTATAAGTACATTTTCATACTTTAGGTACCAAATTATAGTACGAAATAATTGTTTAAATTATTAATTTTAAATTAATTTAAGTAACAAATAAAGTTAAGTATTTGGTCTTCACAAAATTTGAAATATAAATCCATAAACTACTCTCCTTTAAAATTATGAATAAATTATTCAATACAGTTTTACGGTGGAAGCTAAAGCTGTCCAAAGTGCTTAAGGTCAATCCTACTACTGATACCTATAATTTTTCTATTATATTGTGGTGTCCTTTACAGTCACGGAATACATTTTCAGTTAAACACGTTTTATTTGTAAGTGAAATAATTCATGAATGAATTTTTTTCAATCTGGAGATAGAAAATTTCAGATTTTGATATTATAACAGTTTTAAACATTTAATTTGTTTAGTAGTAACCAGCATGGACCCAATCCATTGGAGTTCTTAGTTATAAAATCATGCGTATGAGTTGATTTAGTAAGAAAGCTTTTCATTCATTAGCTAGTCACTTGTTAAAAATGAATGAAAACTTAATAAATTATGCAGATTTCTAAGTTCACAGGAAAAAAATCGCGTATCCTAGAATATACAAAAATTTCCAGCATTTTGGATTTTTAAAAAAAAATGTAGGTATTAAAGAAGCTGCGCAATGAATGAAAGTTTAATAGAAAATTTTGAATTCTATTCTTCCTGATAAGACTTATTTCATTTGCCAAGATATTCAAATATTCTCTAAAAGAAAAAGCTATTTTGAGGATTTTAACTTTCGTTTTGAAATAGGTGTGTCAGAAAATACTCTTTTACATAAAATGATAAAATATTTGCTGTAATATATTTTCCCAATATATGAACGCATTATCCAATGATATATTGCCATTACGTCCTGAATATATTACTGGATACAGATCTCTCTCTTCTTAACATATTCGAATGTGTCGAAAGATAGTGACTCGTGCATGCTTAATGCAATTTATTTTCTTAAATTTTCTTATGCTTCAGTAAAGTCTGTTGTATAATATATACCTCAATAACCATTTCAAAAGACTTTTCCATATCACTGCATTTTTCATTTTTTTCCTAATTTTCATTTTGGGATCTAACATTTTAAAACTTTTTCCTCTACAACGCTATAAAATATATGTTAACTGATTCTTAGGAGTTTAAATCCTTGAACCCCCGCTCACAGGGTTTCTTGGAGAGCCTCGTGAGTTTCCACACAATGGACTCAGATGCAAATCCGCGTAAAGTATTCACATTCCAGTACTGTTTCCTCACAGGGAGAAATACTGGTTCAACTGTATGGTGTTCTCATAAAAATGTAGACAGAAAAATCGTGGAATATACTGGCGAACGTCCTCAGCACAGTTGAGTTTTGCACTGGAGTAAAATTCCTTTAGCCTGCGTAAATGTTAAAAAGTGAAGGCTTTGGGTGTATTCTACTACATTTAGCACATAAATTCTTAGGGTATAAATCAAAAGTAATCAGTGTATCTCATCTCATGAAACATTCTAAATATTTTTCTCATATAAATAAATATTTATGATTACTATATTTAGAGAATTTGGTTCAAGAGTATTGTACCTGTTTTGCACTGTTTCTTTGAACATCGAGGTCATCGCCAAAAGTTTTTTCATACACAAATACATGGAACTTTGGTATTTTATTTACTTATTACTACGATAAAGAAATTTAAAAATTACAAACTTGGCAAAAACTTAAGGAAGTCTCATTATAAATCTTTCGGGATAAGATAATATTTCTTTTTCTATTTAACATGGACATTGGGGCAATAATTTTTTTATTAATTTTGCTCCAATTTGTATCACCACGTGCTGTGATAAAGGACACTGAACTCATTCACTGAACAATTTCAAGGTCGAGAATTTGGGAATTTCATCCTTTAAAGTAAGTAAAGAAAAGTACTTCATCTTCAAATAACTATTTACTTTAATTTTACAACACCTTTATGTACAATTTTAGTATACTTATTTATTGTTTTAGAATATTCAAACATTTAACACTAGAACCGCGGAGCGGGTCAATTTGACCCAAAATGATGTTTAATTTATCACCACGCGAAAAGTATAGATTGAAAAAACAATTCCTTTTATGACTTTTAATATTTTAAGGTGAACAACAATTTACCAAATTTAAAAAATCGTAACATAAATATTTTTCCGATTATTAACACTTATACCTAGAACCGCGGAGCGGGTCAATTTGACCCGTAAGAAATGTTAATGCACAAATAACAAAAAAACAGATTCAATTTCTCGTTCTGTAACTGTAAAATACTTCTACCCCACCCTAGAACTCCTTAAATGGACTGTACCAGATGGGGGAATAGTGAAGGTTTTTCTGCCAAGGTCATTATATTAGGTTTGAAACACGAACTACGTTGGAATGCTTTGAAAAATTACTGCGAATATTTAGAAGACTTTTTGAAGTTGTTTTTATTCTGTAATTAGTATATGTATAAAAACTATGTCACAACGCCGTAATCTTGCTGTTCAGGAAGCTTTATATTTAGAATATTTAAAACAATTATCTGAAAAGGATTCAGAAGGTTCGGAAAAAGAAGGTTTCTGAAGATTCGATTTTGAGTAGTGAGGATGAATACCTGCCTGCTAATGAATAAAATTTGGATTCGGATGAAGAAAATTAAAGTGAAGAGATGACTCTGGCAATGCTCTAACAATCCCTGGTCCTTTTCATCGCAATATTGATGATAATTTATCTGATAAAAACTAAAAATCAAACATTCCAAGAAAAGATACACACACGCAAAGAAATTTGAAAAAAATCGACAATAACATTCAAAGTTGGAAATAATGAAGATGGCAAAGATGGGACAATTTGGAATGTCGCTCAATTAGGAACAAACGAAGAGGAAGAAAATCAAAGTGTAATATTTTGAAAGAAGTACGGGGGCCTAACACCACATGCTAACCGCAATGTTATCGACAACAGTCCTTCAAGTGCTTGGAAACTTTTTATATATGAATGGATATTGAAACACATAAAGAAATGTACTGAAGATGAATCTCATCGGCAGATTCAGGAAGAAGAATGGAATATAACAGTAGAAGAAATAGATAATTTTATATAAATTTTATATGCACGTGGTATATATTGTGCAAAAGGACTTGAACTGGATAGCTTGTGGTCAAAGAACTGAGGACCACCATTTTTCCAAAGTACAATGTCAAGAGACCAATTTCGTGAAATAATGGGATTTTTACGCTTCTTCATAAAATCAACAAGATCAAAGCGTCTAGAGACAGACAAATTTGCCCTTATTCCGGATATCTGGAATCGTTTCAGAGAAAATTGAAAGACTAACTATACACCAGGTCCTAATGTAACTCTAGATGAACAGTTATTTCCTACAAAAGCTAGGTGTAGGTTTATCCAATACATGCCAAACAAACCAGATGAGTGTGGAATCAAGTTCTGGTTGGCTGCAGATTTGACTCAAAATATCTGATAAATGGATTCCCGTATGTTGGAAAAGATAACCAAAGTCCATCCAACGTTTCTCTTTCTGAACATGTAGTGCTGCGACTAATAAGTCAATACGAGAAAAAAGGTAGAAATGTCACTACGAACAACTATTTCACGACACTGAAGCTTGCAGAGGCATTGAAATCCAAAAACATCAGCCTTGTAGGAACTGTTAAACGCTCAAGAAGAGAAATACTAGTCTCTGTAAAAATGTTAAAATCCACATTGTATTAGACTACGGTACTAACCCATAAAGACATGAGTCTAACTGTTTATCAAGGTAAAAAATATAAAAACGTTTTGTTGCTAAGTAGTCTCCATCCAAACGTAGAAATTGCAGATAACCCCAAAAAACCACCTGATACAATCGCTTTCTACAACGCAACTAAATACGGTGTGGACGTGATTTAACAAATGGCAAGGAAATTTACAGTCAAGTCTGCTTCACGTAGGTGGCCGGTGCAGGTTTTTTTGTAATATTTTGGACCTTGCTGCAATCAATGCATGGGTTTTATATAAAGCTGTAACTGGAAAATCTATTAGTAGACGGCAATTCATTCAAGACTTGGTTCAAGAAATGAGAGAAAAGTTTGTTCTCTTCCGACATAAAAAGGTGGCAAAAAGAGCATGTGAAGCAACCAATGAAAACGACGGACAACCAAAAATTATGTATAAACGAGTTCGATGCCACATTTCGAAATGTGAAAATAAAACTCTAGATATCTGTTCAAAATGTAAAGCACCCATCTGTGGAAAATGTACAAAACTTATTAATCAGTTTTGTACAAAATGCATAAAGTAAATTGGATTTTATAATCTGTAAAACTAAGTAGTGATAAAATTTTTAGTAACTGATAAAATTCTTAATTCTTAATTTTTTGAAATTATGTCTAAACATATTAAAAAGAGATACTCTGTTTTACCATTGAACTTAGAAAATTTGTCATATTTTTTAAAGAGGCATGTTATTATACTCAAGGACATAAAATTTTAAATAATACGATTTTGTAAAAATTAAGTTAATTCCTCTTGATTTATATAAATTATTTAATGTAAATTCTGAGAAATATTGATTATTATTTAAAAAATAAAATGTTTTAGTTAAATAAATTAAGTGCTTGTGCATATTTTATAAGTTTACAATCTAGGGTCAAAATGACCCGCTCCGCGGTTCTAGGTATATCGAAAGTCCCGCGGTTCTAGTGTTAAATTTTCAAAAATATCTTTGATAAGTAAGAAATGTAATAGTTAGATGAATGTGGTAGAATACGTAAAATTGTTTACCATGAGACTGAAGATCTTGAGAAAGGTGTTCCTTTGAGTGTAGAATAAATAATTATTTTTTCTATCACGATGTTACCTTTTTTTTTTGACAGGGTGAATTTCAAACTCTGTCATATCTTTTTCAAAGAGATAGGATGAGAAAGCTAAGATAGTCGCATTTTCTCTCTTTCCTATCAGATGTAGTATTTTATTGACCAGTGTTTTACAAGTGTAATTTGGAGATATTTATTAAAAGATAGAAGTAAATGACCTGCAGGAAAATTATCTTTGAGGAACACGATTTATGAGATTGCATGTTTCGGCGGAAAAGTTACAATTATAGGCAGGAAGATCACTTGCTGGATATAATACATGTACACTTACTCTTCTTTGAGGAAAATAAAGACTTATTGTTCTTTATGGAAGCGAGGATTAAACAACAGTTAAAATTCATAAATGATTTACCTGAACTTTTTTAAAACAATTTAATTGCTAACATGATATATGATTTTTTCAATGCACAAGAAAATAAGGCTCTTTGCATTCCTCATAAACGGAGGCTCGATACAATCAGAGATCTACCTGTGGCGGTTAATGTAATAAAAGATAAAGTGCTACACTTGTTCCAGAGATATGGGAAGAAGTATGCTGTTTTGCAAGACAATTTCATTTTGGAACCTCCCTCCTAGGCGTTAAACGAATGTCAGGAGTGATCAAACCGCAGAGTGAACATCTCATGGATTTTTAACAGATGTCTCAAACGTTGCATACAAGGAAATCAACAAGGCACTGGGTTTCATTAATGATTATCGATCTAGTGTACAAGAATGTCAAAATACTACGTTTTTCAATATAAAGACAGACTTTCTAGGAAACCAGAATGAGGAAACTATACTTAGAACTAAAAAATAAATCTGTCCAAATATTTAAATCAAAGTACAGTACTGGTCAGAATGGATGACTCATTTGTTTTTTCCCATTCGTAGTGACATATTTGCGCCAGATGTTCGTTTTGGCTGTCTGCCAAAGTGCAGGTGTTCTTGCTTGGCATTTCATTAGTTCATTAGTTGTGTTCGCCGTGTGTTGACGTACAAATTTTTGCAGAAGGGTGAAATAATATAAAAATGCCTGGTAAAAGAATTTCACTCGAAATTCATGCACAAATAAAGATTCTGAGCGAAGAAGGTTATAGTACTCGAGAAATTGCTGCCAGATTACAATTGGCACAAAAGACAGTTTCCAGGTGTATAATTAATTTCAAAACAACCGTAAATTATGGATATTCAAAACCAAAAGGTCGTCCCAAGAGCACAAGCAAGCGCATGGATGAGTCCATAATTTTGGCAGCGAAGAAGTCACCCAGAAAATCAGCGAAAGCAATCCAAGCTGGTTTACCAAAAGATGTTAATATCCCTAGCCAAAGGACAATCTTCAGGAGGCTATTCAAAGCCAATTTAAAGTCCTACAAGCCTGCTAAGAAGCCTAAATTGTCTCCAAAAAACATTGCTGACCGACTGACATTTTGTAAAAATTATCAGGATTGGACTGTGGAGCAATGGAAACATGTGATGTTTTCAGGCGAGACTCAAGTATCGCAGTTTTATGCATTGTGTAGAAACATACGACGGCCTCCCAATAAAAGAGACTGTCAACGCTACATTATTCCCACCGTGAAGCATGCTGCAAAAGTCATGGTCTGGGGAGACATTTGTGCCTAAGGAAGATGTGGATTGTGGTTCATGCCTGAAGATACATCAATTAATGTAACTGTTTATCTCGATGTGCTAAAAGAGAAGTTACCACCGTTTATGAATATGAACCAGTGCACACACTTCCAACATGATGGAGCACCTTTCCACCAGACTGAAGCTGTTAAGACATGGATTGCAAAGCAGGGGTTTCAGATCCTTGGGCAGTGGCCCGAAAATTCCCCGGATCTAAACCAATCGAGAACTGTTGGGTAATTTTAAAGCACAAAGTTGCTGAGCGCAACCCCACTTCCCTTTCGGACTTAAGAGAAACTATAAAACAAGTGTGGATTACAGAAATTACACCAGACTATTGCGAAAAATTATGTATTTCCATGCCTGATCGTATCCAAGCTGTATTGAAAAAAAAAGCTTTCCACACCAAATATTGAACCCTTTCTCAATTATGTATGTATACTGCGCTTATATAACTAAAATTAATAATTCCCATAAAATAAATACTTAGTTAAATGCAATTATTCTTGTGCATTCATAAACATCACAGTTTTTTGTGGTGAGTCATCCATTCTGGCCAGTACTGTACATAAAATTCAGTGAAAGAAATTAACATCAGATATGAGAAAATTTTTTGCTTAACTATGTTATTTTCCTGTCACAATCGATATGTATTGTCTCATTATGTTCAGCGGCATAAGATATATTAATATGAAGATGCGATTGCGTTTCCAGTATCAAATTATTTGACAAATACTCCAACAGCGAAGTTAAAGATGATCTATTTTATCTTGACAGATTCTATTTTTCTTGTCAACATTCAGTGAGCGGAAAATTTTCAGGGGTCGTATTTTGCGTTTAAACAAGTTAGGCACATTTCGAGGAAATTCTTTTGAATTTATCACTTCAAAAGAGAATTTATTTTCTTGACGTGACAAAACAATACTTTAGACTTAGATGAGAGCCCTGTCTTTGTAATGCCAAAATTCTGCACTTCAAATCTTTTCCGAAAGATAAAAAAATTTTCCTATTCTTTCATATTTATTCTCACCTTTCTTATCTAATGATAGATATTGATAAATGTAATGATAAATGTAATGAAGCGTCTTCGATTTTAAAGAAAAATTAAATTTTTTAGAGAGATAAAGTTATTGAAGGCTGATTTCATTACATTTTTGTTAGAAAGTTAGGAAGCCGCCTTTGATTAGAGGACGGGACAATCGACTTTGTGACTTAGCCAATTTAAAAGCGGCGGAACGAGTTGGGGGTCTGTTGATCGCAGACGTAGATAATGAGGTGGCACCAGAGTTTGACGTTAAAGTAAAATAAACTATTGTCAACAAAATTATGAGGGCCTGTTTTTGAGGTAGACTGCAAAACACGTGTACTGGACTTTGGGTGGTCTGGAGGTGGCGCAAGGAAGGCGTGCATGTCTTGAGGGGTTATCCAATCAGAAAAATCAAAATTGATGCTAAGTGGTGGATTTTTGAAAGCTTTTCTAAATGGATTAGGAGTCATGAGAAGGCGTGGACGTTGTTGTGAAAAAATAAAATAAATAGAAGACTTAGAGTTTTTTTCGAGATTTCACTCTGCATGCGGGCCCGGGTTCCCTTTCCCCGGTGCTTAGCATCGCAGGTGAGGAAGTGTTGTTTTTTTTAACTGTCGAGGAACAGTCCCAAGTAACACACACCGTTGGCCCAACCCCATATTTTCGTGGCATCGTTGGGGAATGGTTACCGTTGGCAGAAATTCCAGAAATTCAGATGGGCCAACTGCAAATGAAAGCGGTTGGGCCAACGGTTGCAAAATATGGTTGGCCCAACTGCAAATGGAAGCGGTTGAGCCAACGGTTACAAAATGTGGTTGGTCTAACTGCAAATGGATGCGGTTGGGCCCACGGTTACAAAATATGGTTGGCCCAACTGCAAATTAAATCTGTTGGGCCGACAGTTACAAAATGTGGTTGGCCCAGCTGCAAATTAGTGCTGTTGGGCCAACAAGTATAAAAATGTCGTTGGCCTAACAGCTAATGATTGTTCTTGGGCCAACAATTGCAAAAGAACGTTCCCCCAACTGCTTTCAATTACTGCAAAATGTCACCCGTATGTCGTCCAAAATAGAATCTTTGGAACTAAACTTATATAAACACGCAAAGCCAGGGCCCGATTTAGAAAATTCTTGACTATAGGCACAACTCGGAATGGGGGGGCCCTCTAACACCATAGGCGTAGCTTCGGGGAGGCACGGGGGACACGAAAAGTGATAAAAAATCATTAAATATATAGAGTTTCTAGCTCACTTCTACCCAGACTTGGGTGTATATAATTTGAAGTGGCACTCTATTTGAATTTGAAACAAACACAGTTTATACATGAAACAATGTTTATTGAATTCGTTGCACATATATAATTGGCTTTTACAGCAATAAGCATACGTACTACTTGTACGGAATACATATATTAACATTCAATAGAAATACACATTTCGAATACTCACAAACAGTAAGTCAAACCAGCAATTCTGCCACGTAAACTTTGGGCCCCCTAAGCACTAGCTCAGGATAGTACTGGAGCTGCATACCTCGTAGCTCTCTATCGCTTATCTATCAACTTTAACAACCTTCTTCAACCCTAACCACCTTCTTTTTTATTAATGACGCTGCATGGTATTTATACTAAGCGCGTATGCCTAAATTAGCATATCTGAAGTAGCTTCTTTAATTCATTCACTCAAAAGTTCGATTCTTGGGAATCGAATCTTGGGTATACCTTACAAATACCTTAAGGTATTTAATAATTTTAAAGCTTTTTTATCAAACAAAGTTCCATTAAAAGAAAGAGAGAGCACAATGAATTTTAGTAATTACTAATTATAATTAGTAATTACTATATTTAAAACTTAATTACTATAGTAAAAATAATTACTATAGTATAAATACTTAATTGCTATAGTAATTAAGTATTGTACTAATTAATTAGTAATCACTAATTAATTAATACTTTACTAATTAATAATTATTAATTAACGAAAAGATGCGGTTGGGCCAACGGTGTGTGTTACTTGGGAAGTAATTAAGTAATTAGTAATTACTAAGTTAGTAATTAAGTAATTGCTAATTTAGTAATTAAGTAATTTTGAATTTTAGTAATTACTAAAATGTTAAACATTTTAAAATGTTTAATAAGGAGCACCATAGGCGTAGCGTCGGGGAAGCATAGGGGGCACATGCCCCTCCCAACTTTACTTGAAATAAATTAAAACGTTAATAGAGGTTCAGATAAAATAGGAAAATTGTGAAAAACTTTTAAGAAAGTTGGTTTTTTCCCGCTTTTGCAAACTGTGAAACTGAAGATCCCGATTATGTCTTTAGATACATGTATCTATGCATTGCGAATTGGCGTGGATTTGGCTGCTTTGTAACACAATTATTCTCTACGACAGAGACTGGTTTGGCGAAATGTTTGCACGTGTGGCGAATAAATGAACGGTAAAAAGAAATGGATGTCTGCCATTCCACGTTCCACGTGATTGTAATATTACGGAGAATTCCAGAGTAAGTATATTATTTTATTAGTAATATACTTTTATTTAGTAAAAAAAAAATGATGTACTTGGCTAATTAGTAGCATCAAGTAGTTTTCTAAAATGCATAGCAAAATGAAGCGTAACTTGGTAAATTTAAGTAAAATACTTTGTTAAACTTCTATAAAAACAGCCAAAGCTTTCCTCAAATAATAAATTTAACTACTGTAATTTTATTTGCTGTTTCTCTATTTTTAGAACAAAATAAGTAATCTGTATATTTAGAATCCTTTATAGAATGGTTGTATTTAAACTTTTTCAAATCATGGATCTGTTTATGTTATTTATTTTAAATGGTTGAGTTACTTTAGTTAATCGGATCGTTCAGAAAGTTTTAAATTGAACAGTTGACCAAATTTGGTGTTTATTGATGATTCTTACCTTGTACTTTCAGTATGATTATTTCTAACTAGAGTATTTATAATAAAAACATTATGGTAAACTTTTATTTATGCTCAAATTTCTGTTATTAAAGTTTACTGAACATTTTATATAAGAAGTTGAACCTTTTATTCTAAGTGTATTTAAGTTGTTTATAAGTTTATATCTAACAGTTTACTTCATAAGTTTAGAAAACCTACTTTATTAAATAGTAAAATTTATAAAGAAGCGTCAGTTAATCACTAGCTTATGAATACAAGGATAAAATACAATTAGCTGTCTGCTTTGGTGAAATTTCAGTAATTTTTCTCTCCTTACTATCAACTTTGCAATTGTATTTTATTTGAGTTTAAAATAATTGTCTGTCTCAGACTCGAACAGGTATTTAATGTTAAATATTTTGTTTGAAAGTAAAATATCAATACAAGGTGTTTATGAAGTATGCAGATCACTCATTAAAATAATTCATTTGTCTTTAGCATCTGATTATCTGCTAGTTATTGTAATATTTACATTTTAAACAATTTTTTGACAATATACTTAATAAAGTTTGTACATAATATTAAGGACTATTTATGAAGTAAGCAGATCCCTCATTAAAATAATTCACTTGTCTTTAACATTTGATTAGCTGCTACTTATTATAATATTTACATTTTTAGCATTATTTTTGACAATATTTTTTTTTAACCTATGGCTTTATTTGGAAAATTAATCCATATTTACAGGCAACACAAACAGCAAAGAACTAAGCATTGAACAGATGCACAAAGCACAACAGTGAACAAAGTCAGATAAATTTTTGACACTATATTTTATAACGTTTGTACATAATATTAGACTGTATTTTGACAATCCCATGGTATATGACTTATTTTTCTATTTTTAGCTGTCTATAAGATCATGTATTCAAGGAATTGGCATGCAGCATGTGATTCATATAGAAAAAGCAGAGGAAATAAGATTGAGTTGGAAATTCTGGAAATTTTTATTTGACTGCCAGTCCTGATCCCATTAGTACCATAGATGAAATAATCGGAAGTGTGGTTATCCTCTTATGAATGATTGAATCTAGGTAAAAACTTGCTTTGAATTCTTGGCCTATTTGTATAAACTGAAGTCTTGTTCCTCACTCTTTTTTATTTTCCCTTGTTTCCTACTAGTATTATTTGATTCACTTTATCAAATATGTATTTTTAAATCATTATGTTAATGTGTTTTAAATTTTTAGTTATATCTAATTAGTACAGTATTTTATGCAGTAGTTTATGCAGCCTCGTGCTTTTTGAGTATCTAAAGCCAGATTTAAACATGTCACTAAGCATGCACAGAAAACAATTTTAGATTATAAATTATCGCAAATTAATAGATATTATGGTTACAAAAACCATATTTGACACATCTATATATTAAAATCTTTTGTTTAAGACCAAAATGAAATAAATTGATGCAGTAGTTTTCTCTCCCAGACAACCCAAAGAATCGGCCTCACTTAGCAACTTAAATATATAGATACTGTGATGTTCAGTAGATAGAAAGGCATTAGTAGGGTTGATATTTTGTACAAACATTTTAATTCTTTTTTATATTTGGGGAGTTATAAATATTGTCTAAAATTATTAAAGTGTTGGTTTTTTTATGAAAGATATTGTGCTAATAAGAAGCTTTTTGTTGACAAACGTATATTTACAAACTGTTGGGCTTTTGATGCTACAGAATTAATTTGACTTTTACTGAGAAAATATTGTTTACTGTGTGGTTAAGAGAAGGAAAATTTCACCTTAATTTTTTCAATGTTGTATTGGTAAAATGTATGTGGAAATTAATCTTATCTATCATATACTACAATGTCTTATTTTTCTAATTTTAATTTGGTTCAAATATTTCAAAGTATTCTTTAAATTTCTGCTCTGTTAATTTATAAAAATAAACTTTGCTAAATACATAAGAACAGTTTAAGATGATTAGTTCCTATAATGTAAAGAAATTTCTGCCAATAGCTCTTGATATTTTAATTTTTCATGTGTAAATTTTAAAAAAGTTTTCAGAGAGTTGATATATTCATGTAAATAAATATGTACTAAAATTATTAAAAATCTGTGCAGTGTCTAATTCTTCTCTGATGTTAATTTAGTTTGCATATTTGAAATTGTTGTTTATTTTGTGCTTTGATAATTTAGCAAATAAATAAACCTTTACTGATACATACCTGAAGTAATAGTTAAGACAAGTTCCTGCAACATGAAGAAATTTTTGATTATGAAGTAAATACTAGGGTTAGATTTCATAATGAATTAACTTGTTTCTAAAAAATTAAAAAAACTAACTTAATCAGGCATTATCGTTTGACTGTTTGGTGCATATATAGCTATTTTTCTTTTGACTCATTTACTGTACTAATTTATTTTTCTATTGACAGCTTCTGTCGGAATGGCTCACCAGGGAGAAGTCATAACGGAAAAATTTGTTGAAGACTTAATAAAGGGATTTTTCGTTTTTTCGAAAGACAGAGATGGAGGGAGAGATAAAAGGACTGTGTATTTTTGACAATGTAAAATTAAATTTTATTAAATTTTTTGTTAAAATAAAAAAAAAATGATGAAAAGTTGTGTTTTATTAATATTACTATAACATGCCTTATTAAGATGCTGTTTTAAAATATTAAACAAGGTAAATCCAAAAATTGATATAACAGTTTTATGGAAAGTTTAAAAAAAAAATCAGACCTCAGTTGTATATATTGTATCAGACTTGAAGACAAATTGGAAGATAAAGTGTTTATAAATATGTATATATCTACACTGAAGTGCCACTGAATTAGGGATAGCAAAGCCTATGCAAATTGTGTAGCGCTGCGCATCATGTATACGGTAGTGAGGGCGCTGTGATAACTGCATATATGGTTGATCTGAATTAGTTGATGGAATTTCCAGTATGGGTAAATTGCCTGATTTAGACGCCTTCGATCGCGGACAAATCGTAGGTGCGCGACGCATGGGCCATTCAATTTCCGAAATCGTGAGACAGCTAGGATTTTCAAAGTCGACAGTGTCAAGAGTATACCAAGAATACATGGATGGTGGAAAAAAAACTAGCGATCGGGCAAACGGCAAAGGACAATTAGCCTTGACAGTGCGTGAGAGACGTCTCAGGCGAATTGTACGTAGCCAGCGAAGCCAAAAATTAGCTCAAATTACCACCCAGTTTAATGACGGTGCCAGTCGTACAGTCAGTAAACGGACTGTGCAACGCTCGCTTCACCGTATGGGTTTCGGGAGCCGTCGACCTACGAGAGTACCATAGCTCTATACTCGCCATCGGGCTGCGTGTGTTGCCTGGTCAAGAGAGCACAGAGACTGGAGTGTAGAGGACTGGAAACGAGTAGCATGGAGTGATGAGTCTTGATTCCCACTACTTAACGCCGACGGGAGGCTGAGAATATGGCGTCAGGCTCATGAACCCATGGATCCTGCATGCCTGGCTGGAACTGTACAAGGGCATGGTGGTTCAATCATGGTCTGGGGTGCTTTTTAGTGGCACAGTTTGGGATCGGTGGTGCGTGTACCAACCTCCCTCAATGCAATTCGGTACGTAGAGTTGCTGGGTGATCACCTCCATCCGTTTATGCTGTTCTGTTATCCGCACGGTAATGGAGTTTTCCAGCAAGACAACTGTACCTCTCATAAGTCCCGGTTGGCGACTGGCTGGCTGGATGAGCATTCCTCTGACTTCTCTGTCATGAATTGGCCAACTAGAAGCCCAGACTTAAATCCTATTGAGCATCTTTGGGATGTTTTGGAATAAGGCGTGAAAGGCCATCACACAGCACCAAAGAACCTTACTGAATTAAGAACAGCTTTAGCCAATATTTGGCAAGCCATTCCCGTGGAACGTTTCCAGAAACTTGTTTAATCTATTCCTCGACGTGTGGGAGCCGTTATCAATGCCAGAGGAGGCCCAACTCGTTACTAGGTAGGTATCCCTAATTCAGTGGCACTTCAGTGTATATATATATATATATATATATATATATATATATATATATATATATATATATATATATATATACAGTATGCCCACTAAAGTCGCTTTCCACCCTCTTAACTTCGGAACGGCTGCTGCTATTTTCATAAAAGTGGTGTCTAGGTATAGTAAAGTAGCCATGTGCTACTGAATAAAACCACTTACTGCGCCACCTGGTGGAAAACAGCGGAGTTAGCATTCCTATCTCGAAAACGGAATGAGATAGAGGAAAAGAGTGATTTACAAAGTTGTAGAGCATCATCGATTTAGTAAGAAAAGACACCTTGTGAACATTAATGCGAAGAATAGAATGGTTAAAAAGAGCATTTGTTTTTTCGTGATTTCCTACACTGTGACGTCACGAAACTTGAACGGAAGGAGAAATGATTATCTTTCGGGCAAAACACGACACCGCAATGACGGTGAGAAGTTTGAACATTTCAAATAAAGGTATATTGTTAAAACTAGTTGTTTTTTTCTTTCTCAGATCGTTTTGACACGGCACAATATAGGAAATCACGAAAACACAAATGCGCGTTTTAACCGTTCTATTTTTTGCATTAATGTCTCCAAGGTATCTATTTGTACTAAATCGATGACTTTCTACAACTTTGTAAATAACTTTTTTCCCCTATCTCGTTCCGTTTTTGAGATAGGATTGCTAACTCCGCAGTTTTCCACCAGGTGGCGCGGTAGGTGGATTTATTCAGTAGCGCATGGCTACTTTACTCTACCTAGACACCACTTTTATGAATATAGCAGCAGCCGTTCCGAAGTTAAGAGGGTGGCAAGGGACTTTAGTGGGCATACTGTATATATATAAAATGAAAAAAATATTTATATAAAGGTAATCTTACACAAAGTATTTGTCATATTAACTCAGCATGAGTGTGCAATTTGACACCAGTTGATTATAATGGAAAGGTGTTTATTTAAAAAAATTGATATATGTAGTAAAGTGACTGATTAAAAACAACAGGTAGCATTGATATTATAAATTATATATATATATATATATATATATATATATATATATATATATATATATATATATAGATAGATAGTGACATGAGATTTATAATATCACTAAGGATATAATCTATAAGATTTATTCTCTTTTAAAAGATATAAAGTGTTTAAAACAAAACACTTTATATAAACAATGTCAAGCAAAATGTAAACTGTTAAAAATAACATTAAAATTAAAATGTATTGTTGCTTTTTGTACATTTTAATATTTAAGTATGGAAACTTTTTGATTTCATGAAAGAGTGAATTTTGTAGATTTCAAACTACTTTTTGGGGAAAAGAATTATGCATTTTTCAACCCAGCCAACAACTCTTTGTTCATTGGGCCAATTGTCAAACTTTCCTAGGGTCAATAGTTTGACATTTTGCTAATTTTCAGCAGACCGTTTACAAAGAGAATTACCCTTTTTTAAACAGTTTATTAAGTTCTAGTAATTAGCCACAAATGACTTATATAAAAATAGTATATCCGAAATTCTTTTTTAAATATATAAAATAGGATATTCAAAAATGCTTTTTTGAATATACTATTTTTATATAAATTATTGGTGGCTAAATACTAGAACTTAATAAACTGTTTAAAAAGGGGAAATCCTCTTTGTAAACGATCTGCTGCAAAATAGCAAAATGTCAAAATTTTTTGACCCTTGGATAGTTTGACCATTGGCCTGATGAACAAAGAGTTGCTGGCTGGGTTGAAAAATGCATAATAGCCCCAAATAAATTTAATGTAGGCTTACCTACAAAGTTGATTGTTGGGCCAACTGAATGCCTACTGTTGACTAACCTCGTGCCAACGGCCAAATCATTTAAATCCAACCGTTGGGCCAACAGAACACCAACGGCCAAATCCTGTAAATCAAACCGTTGGGCCTACAGAAGGCTAACCGTTTCCCTACAAATCCAACCGTTGGGCCAACAGAACGCCAATGGCCAAATCCTGTAAATCCAATTGTTGGGCCAATTGAATGACAACCGTTGGGCCAACTGAACACCAACCGTTGGGCCAACTGAATGCCAACTGTTGGGCCAACCTCGCTCCAACGACCAAAAACCACCGTTGGCCAACCATGCCCGAAAGTGGTTGGCCAACGACTTGCCAACGGTTATGTGTTACTTGGGGTTGTGCTTCCCCGGGAGTTCCCGAAGAAATATGTCGTTTAGCGGAGCAGAAATCCGGTTGAAGTGTCTCGGTATGATAGTCACCTGATTCTGATACTACAATTTGTTTTTACTGATGATAAAAATCTAGTTGTTGCCTTCACCAATAAATGATTTGAAAGTAGAGATGGAGAGAATTGTGCTTTCACGTTGGAGTCCCGAGTGAATCGTCCCGGAGATGAAAAGCGTTTTCGATAGAGAGTGTGTGAGGACCTCCTGACAAATACCCCCATCTTTTGAAAAGAACGGAAGAAGTGTGGCGGTGAAAAGGTAATTATATAATTGGTGAGGTATTATAAATATAAAATATACTGATGATTATGATTTTGAATTCATTGCTTAAGCTTGTGGTTAGTACATTGATTTATTGTGATTCCCAAACGTTGGAAACAACTCTGGTTTGCACTGATAAATCAATTTATTGAATATTTAAACACATAAACAATATGATACAATCCTACTAAATATTCCATACTTCATTTACACATTACTTACAACTTCATTACTACTAAGTTAATTCCCACGACACATATATTTAATTCATTCAATTATTGTGACAATATTTCGTACTTCATATACACATATTACTCTCAACTTCATTACTACTAAATTACTTCTCTACGACTCATATATTTAATTCATTCACTTATTATGATAACATTTTATAAACATAATCACTCACATAACCATGTTCCATTACTACCAATATTTACTCATATATATAAGTATAACATCATATTAATTAAATTGTTTTTTTTTGCGAATTATCGGTCATCTCCTTAACAATTTATACTCAAATAACATCCTCATCGCACTCTATATTAGTTATTAAGGCTACACACTGAGAAGCAATGACGGTAATATAAAAAATAAACGCAAAAGGCGGTACCTCGAAAGATGACTGTTGGATCACTATGATGGGCAGCTGGCACCCGTAAGGATGAACTTCGTTGTATTATCATCGCACGGGAACTAAGGCACAGTCTTCATCTGGTAGAAGGCTCCTTCAATCATGGCAGACACTCTACACGGGACACTGGGACACTCTCATCATATGTTATGACTACTTCACTCCTTGCAGACCCTAGTAACGGGACACTGTGGCGCTCTCTTCCTAGGTATTAGGGCTGTTTTGCATGGGTCACGACTTATATTTGTATCATCGGGGTTCTTCGTACATTCATTGGATCGACACTACTTCTATTTCATTCTGCTTCTTATCTGCCTTTACTATCTTATTTCATATTATTTTCTCTTATTAATGCTGACTCCCCCTCTTACAATTTCCATTGGTCATATTATTACCATGCCATCGCCATTCGTCCGTGGCTGCCTCCTCTCAATCCCCTTTTCACCAATGCGCATCGAGGTCGGGATTTAAAAAATTCTCCCCCTAACTTAACTTTTTCCCATGCTTCTGCATCAAGCAGGTTGGCCTGTTTTACAGCCATCATAAATTTAGTCTTCCCTTTCTTATTTTCTTCTATTCGTTGCAACTCACTCTCTTGAACTTTAATCTTATACTTCTTGCTACAAGCACAATCTATATATTTAGTTTCACTATATTGTTGGCTCTTTCCCCTTCTCTTTTTATTGCCCGTCATTTGCCATGATTCTTTCTTACATTTAGCAATTATTTTACTTCGTCCCGTAATTTTCAATTCTCCTGCTCCTGGCCGTGACACTACTGTCATGTCCCTATGACAAGAAACATACGATAGATCACCACGATCGAGGCCCCTGTCAGCCTAAGATGTTGAGTGCCAGGTACCTTAGAAGGAAGGAACGAGACCCCATGCCCGATGAGAGTATCGAGACCCTTGTTTTAGTGCGGTTATCATCCAATTGAGTGAGTGTTAATCATTTTGTCTTGTTCAGACCCAACATTAAAAATTTGAATGCTTTAGTGCGGGATTAATGTTAGTTTTTACTATATAGATTTGAGGGATAGAAGTTCTTTGCCATAGGTAAAAAATAAATAAATTTATGCTCCCTGAATCTAAAAGGTATACGTTTTAATGGAATACATATGTTTGAACATAATATGAGGAGAAATGTTAAAAGATTAGTAAAATGAGTAATTTGTGTACCAAGCTTTTTGTTGATATTGTTATTGATTTAAATCGTAAATAGTAGTGTTGTAAATAAATTAGTTTTTTTTTGTGAATATAAAAATTTAGTCAGTCATACTTACTGTTAGTAGTTGATCTAAAGGAAGGTTATCTCCTGGTTTTTAGAAGCAAATTTTGTTTGACCTGTTCGTTTGCCAAAATGTCTAGGACTTTGGGTTGTATTCAACCAAATAAATATTAAAACACAACGCACCCAAATAATTGCTATAAATAAATAATTTGTACTAACCAAAAAAATTTACAAATCACGCCCAAAATGAATATTTAAGACAGGCAATACGACAATAAATAATATCCAATGATAAATCTCTCTCACACTTTTTTTTTTGCAAAGCCTTCAGTTTATTTCTACCTGAAATCCTTTAACATTTTAATCCTGTATGTGATGTATTTCTAATGGATTTGACTTTACAAAAAAACTTTATATTTTTTTCTAACAAAACCTCCCAAATATAAGAACAGCATCTCTATAAATTAAACAAATAATAGTTTAGATTCTAAAAGTTCCTAGCTCATTAAAAGCAAAATTTTCAAAATCATATTATTTTATTTCATGTACTAATTAAAAACATATACGTATTGTATCAAGAAAATTATATTTTATTCCTATTCAATAGCAATATAAAATATAATGCCAGTTTAACGTAGTACAGCGATGAAAAATGCTTATTTCAAAAAGCTAATTTTCAAGGATTGCCAGAGTGGGTACTCTAAATTTTAAAAACAGTTTTTCAATGTTTTCTTTTCTTCCATACGTAAAATCTGAAAAGTTACCTAATTTAAATACCACTGTCACAAAATAGTATGGTCAACACACAGGTTTTGACTTTTTAGCCGTAAGAGATTATGTCGTAAGATATCATGTATCATTCACAAAATTTCATGACTGAAAATGCCAGTCCATACTAGGGCACACGTTTTCAACCATCACGTAGATGCAATAAGACATAATTTAATCGGTCTCTACATTACGGTAGTCGTTAGCTGACCAAGATGATTGATTTGGTTGGTTGGTTGATTGGTTAGTTGAGAGCTCTGCGTCCTCTTTTTGCTCCACGAGGGGGAATTAGACCGGGATCTACATGTTAAAATCTATTACTAACAGATAAAAACATCTATACCAATTGTTGGATTCAGATAAATCAACAAATAACTTCAGACGGGGAGTAGATGTTAATGCCAGTGAGATGGATCTCCCTGAATATTACTGAATTCACAGACTAGCTGATGATTTCTGATGTTTTGAAGAATATTGACATGAGATCCCTATTACCTGGGACTACGCCTTGAAAACTAGATTGTGCAGAATCATATTGTGGACAACGTTCACGCGTTTATATTTACGGCCTTCGTTGCTGTCTCTTTCATAATCATAATGCCACATTAATAAGGCTCATATATATCCCGGTAGTTATGAGAGAATGACGAAACGCTTATCGTACATCCGTGACCACATAGTTTGTAGGTCTGATCTGATTTCCAGTAACATTTGCAGGACGGGTCGGATGTGGCAATAACCACTCACAAGTCTGCCGCAGTTGCGAGACGCTATCATTGGGAGATGTTGGGACTTCAAGTCCCGTTGGTGACATGAGTGATTATATACGATCAAAATTGACTTGAAACTGTATATTTGGATCTGATGATTATATATATAACAAAATCGAAGACCTTAGGAATAAAAATAAATAATTAAATAAAACAGCAATCAATCAATTCTTCTCATGCATGTAAAATTTTTCTTGAACAATGGTTCGAGAACATTGATAAAATTCATACCCAATCGCATACCATCTATGATAGCATATAAATGAAATATATATTCGTAAGAGATCGGTATGCCAAAATTTCGGTGTGGATATAAAAGTATAGACTCGACAGTGAAATTCTATAGTTGTAAATATCACACCCCACTCCACATCAAGATAGGTATTATTACTAACCAACGTCTTTTGCCTAAGTAAAATTATTCCCAAACGGGAAATAAATTTTTAAAGGGTAGTGTGAATAGTGGGTCTTCACAAAACCGGAAGTTTAGTAGAAGTAATCTGAAAGTTGCGTTTAACCACTGTTTTCATTGGATATATATGAGCAAGAACCCAAATAATTAATACTAGAATTCCTAGGCGTGGGACCTCACAAATTCTAAATGACATTAGTTTGTAGTTCATAGAGCTGCAAAACAAATTTTTGGGAACAAAATGAGTAAAGATTAGACTCAGAAGCGATAGTGACGCCACGTCTTAGATTTATCACGTTTGCGGAGCCTGTGTGTCTACAGGACATTGCTGATCTAGTGGAATTAATATTTATTCGGCACGTGCCGGATGTGATGAGGTTTACGCGCGAAGAGTGTTAAAAAGAAGAGCATTCTGGGAGATTTTGTCTTAGGGTGAGGTCGTGTCAGACCATTTGCTCTCCCGTTATGTTATTTTTATTGTGATTTCGTTTGTAACTATGTGTCGTCTCTCTATATATAATTAAATGTGTTCGATTAATTTAAGACTTCGTTTTTATTTGGCGAAGCAAGTGTGTCTAATTTTAATGATAATTTAAACTCGGCCATCGTGAAATTTTAGTGGCGCAGTCGGCAGCACTAGGATTTAAGATCCTTTGGAATATTACGGACCGGATCGGAATTCAGGTGAGTTTTGATTAACGTGGCTCCTTTTCTCATGTTATGTAAACGAGAGATAGTTGCAAACCGTATTTATTAAGCTAAGTCTAAGTAAATTCTATTGACATAATCTAAATTTAATGAAACGACAGTTTCGATTTTGAATTGAATGAAATTCCGATTAAAAGATACGTTTCGCAATAAAACACGTCAGTATTATGAATTTTTAGTAGTATACCAGTACTAGTTCCTAAAATGTTTTGAATATATATGCCTTGTGTGATTAAGAACACCTCAGTTTTGTGATTTTTTTAACAGTACGACAGTGCTAATTTGACAATATATTGAATGTATATGTCTTTGTGTGATTAAGAACACGTCAGTGTTGTGATTTTTTTAATAGTACGACAGTGATAATTTGAATATATATTGAATGTATATTCCTTTGTGTGATTAAGAACACGTCAGTGTTGTGATTTTTTTTAATAGTACGACAGTACTAATTTTGAAAATATATTGAGTGTATATGTCTTGTGTGATTAAGAACACGCCCAAGTTGCGATTTTTTTTAATAGTACGACAGTGCTAATTTGAAAATATATTGAGTGCATATACACTGCTGACCACTGTAAATGCAACACCCTGAAGGAAACATCCAAATAACATGAAATTTATAGCATGCATTAGCGGAGGTGAGATATGCAAATGATTAGAATTTTAGCGCAGACGCACATCACGCGCGCCTGTGGCGCCACTTCAAAGCGCTATTTAAGGCTTGGAGATTTCGACGATTTCAAGTTCGGCAATTGTGTTTTTCTTGTGTTTTTTTCAAAAAAACGATCAATTATGCCTCGTCGAAAACAGCGATTATCTTTTGATCAAGTATCCGAGTTCGACAGAGGAAGGATAGTGGCCTACCGAGATTGTGGATTATCTTTCAGGGAAATCAGTAGTCGTGTTGGACGAAACCAAACAACTGTAATGCGGATATGTGATCGTTGGATGCAGGATGGTACGACGGACCGGCGTGTTCGATCGCATCCACCTCAGCGCACCACTTCACGTGATGACAGGCAAATTGTACGCATGGCAGTGACGGATCGCTCAGTCACATAACGAACCATAGCATAGCACATGCAATCTGTAACGCATCATCCAGTGTCTGCGTGTACCATTCGACGCCGTTTACAGCAGAGTGGTCTGTCCGCAAGACGTCCATTGCTTTGTCTACCCTTGACGCAGAACCACAGACGTCTCCGCCGCCAATGGTGCGATGACAGAAGGATGTGGACGGCAGAATGGAATGAAATTGTCTTTACTGACGAGTCACGCTTCTGTCTGCAACACCACGGTGGTCGCATTCGAGTCTGGAGACACCGTGCAGAGAGGATGCTGAACAGCTGCGTTATGCACCGCCACACTGGTCCTGCACCGGGTATTATGGTATGGGCCGGTATTGGATATCACACTCGCACACCTCTAGCACGCATTGCCGGTACTTTAAACAGCCAGCGCTACATCTCCGAGGTGTTGGAGCCAGTTGTCCTTCCTTACCTTCAGGGCTTGCCCACAGCCATATTTCAACAGGATAATGCGCGACCACACGTGGCACGCATTGTCCAACGGTTCTTCGTCAATCGCCAGATTGAATTGCTTCCCTGGCCGCCTCACTCTCCGGATCTTTCGCCGATAGAAAACATGTGGTCCATGGTTGCTCTACGATTGACCCAGATTCCATCCCCAGCTGACACAGCAGATCAACTTTCTCAACGTGTGGAAGCTGCTTGGTCTGCTGTACCCCAAGAACTCATCCAAAGTCTCTTTGAATCAATGCCGAGGCGTGTGGCAGCAGTGATCTCCAACAATGGCAGCTACTCTGGCTACTGATTTTGGCAGGAACCACACTTCACAGAAGTCTATAAATTTAATCATTTGATACTTGGTCAGCATGTTATCTACAAAATAAATTTTGTTGTGATATCTCTTGTCTTTCATGGTGTTGCAATTTGGGTGGCTAGCAGTGTACCTTGAATTAGAATACTTTACTGTTGAGATTTTTCTCTAGTACAGTGATAGAATTTCCAATATATTCTATGTACATAAAAATATTATCTCGTATGATACATTTTTATTAATTGATGCATTGCTTATATGTATTAATACTGATTCCATATATATATATATATGTATGTGTGAAGGGTTGTATATCTCAAAACATTTATTATTTTTTTATGTATATACAAGTTTTGCATCGTGTGCTCGTTGTTAAGATAATAATTTAAGTAGTAAAGGGTGATTAAATAAAATGGCATTCTTGAAGAAAGCAAAAAAGTGTGAGTTGAAAGTTTTAGCTGAGGAGTTGGGTCAAGTTGTCGGAGATGATATGAGAATATTATGCATAATAAAGTTGATCAAGAGTAGCAAGGATTACGAAGAAGAGTTTGCTAAAGCGCGATTGGCAGTTATTGTGAAAGAACAAGAACGTGAACACGAGGAACGAAAGGCTCAGGAAGAACGTGAACGTGAAGAACGAAAGGCTCAGGAAGAACGTGAGGAGCGAAGGGCTAGGGAAGATCGCGAATTCTTACTCGCGAAGATACGACTAGAGGCTGAGCAAAAACCCATTATTCCCCTGAAACAAGATGATGGAATTAGAACTTCTGAATTAACTAAACTTTTACCGAAGTTTGAGACTAAAGACGGAGACATTCTTCTGTTTCTCTCGCTGTTTGAGAGACAGGTTAATAGAATTGGTGTAGTGAAATCTCATTGGGTATCAGCATTGTTGGCTTTATTGCCTTCCGATATCACACAGCTTATTGCTCGAGAGTCCGAGGATAAATTCGATTATTACGATTATATAAAGGGGATTTTGCTCAAACGTTTCAGATTGAGCACTGAAAATTTTCGCCAGAAGTTCGTATCACACCAGAGAAATACAAATCGTTCCTGGAGGGATTTTGTGTTCGATATCACGAATTATTTTGAGGAGTGGATTGATGGGTTGGAGATAAAAGATTTTGCGGGTCTGAAAGCTCTTATGATTACAGACCAACTGAAGAGACGCGTCCCCTTTAGTACGCGAGAGCATTTTGTTGATGAATGGGCGAAATTCGTCGTTCCAAAGTCGTTAGCAGATAAGTTGGACGAATACGAAAGTGTAAGATCAACCACTAAGAGAACAGATATCGAAGAAAACAAGATTACAAAAACTGAAAGGGCTCGACCAGTGTTTACTTTTAAGAAGCAATCCCCAAAACGCTCGTTCGATGATAAATATTCGAAATCAAGATCGCAAGCATTTCAGAAGCCCATTTGTTATACCTGCAAAGAAAGTGGTCATATATCAAAATACTGCCCAACTAACAAGAAGACTCCTTCAGCTAACGCACAAAGCAAATCCATACGGGCAAAAGACACGAGTAAAGAAATGTCCACAGTTCTTACCGCGAAGGTAACAGTTCCACCTTCCGTCCCTGTCAAGGCAAAAGAGATAGATAATCTTAAAATCATTCCTGTGTGCTGTGGGAAAAACACTATACAGGCGGTAGTGGACACTGGGGCACAAATATCCGTTTTGAGAGAGGACTTGGTTCCTGAGGATGGGGCTGAAGGAGAAGGAACCATCAAGATTATATCAGCGTTTGGGGATAGCGAAATCACAGCCCTGAAGATAATCGATAAGAAAATCGATGACAAAGCTCATGTTTCAATGCCAATTTTGTATGCCGTCTCAAAGAAGCTAGTTAATGATATGCTGATTTGTTCAACTGCCTTTGAGTCTCTGATGGATAACTACAGGTTTCCAGAGATAAATGTTCAGCCCCCAATAGACATGTTACAATGCGCGACTGACAGTGAGGATCAAAATAGTGATGATAAAATCAAATTAATTGAAAATGAAAGTGGTGTATGTAAAGAAAGAAATATTAGTGAAAGTGGTTCGAATAACTTAGATGTTGATGAAGCAAATAAGACTGTTGGAGATAATGAGAGTGATTTTAATGACTTAAATTTTGATAAAGAAAACAAGAATCTTGGAAATGCGTGCAGAAGTGATCAAGACTCTCAATCCAATCAGGAGAGTGATGTAACTGGAAAAATGTGTGATGTAGAGGAAGTTGAAAATCAAAAAAGAATTTGTGGAAACTGAATTTGATTGTAACAAAAATTCAGCAGATTTAACTCTTGAGAAAAGTGATGAACCTGATGAGAAAAATGTCCATAGAAGAGAATTAGGGGATCAAGAACTTGATACAACCTTTAATGATGAAAATGGTACATTTCAGAGCTCTGATAATCAAGTGGAATCGCAGAAAGTCGAAGCAAATTTATTGTCAGAAGATCATTTGAGTAATACTGATTACTGGGTTATAAAACATCAGAAATTACTGCAAGAAAAAGAAAAAGCAGAAAACAGGGCTAAAATGTTAGAAGAAATGGATGAAGAGTTTGGTGTTGGTGCATTGGTAGAGGAAGAGTTTCAAAAGAGCAAAGCTTATACTTCAAGACATTTAAAAGAACTTTCAGTTGCTCATGATGTTGAAGCTTTCAAGGAAGGAACACCAGTTATTCTAACTTTAAAAGACAGAGGTGTCCTTGAAGAGGAAGAGGATTTTTTAGAAAATATAAATAGTATTGATAGTGAACGCTATTCAAAGAATGTAGAAAATGAAAGAAAGAAACCAGATTGTCAGCCCTATGAAGAACCAGAGTATGATGAATTTGGAATATTGAAGAAAAATAATATGCTTTCAAAGTATGATGAAGTAATTGATGGTGAGAGAAAGAAAGTCTTTGAGATAGGTTCTGAAATTACATCATCTTATAATACTAGCAGAGAACAACAATTAGAGTTAATCAGAATGAAATTAAAGCAATGAAATAAAATGTCACTTGAAATACCTGAACTGAAAGTGGCCAATGAATATTACACCCCTGAGGATAAGGTGCAATTCAAAAAACCAAAGAAGAAAAGGAAGATTCGAAAAACTCCTCTTCTGAAACCAGGCGATTTGCTTACAGAAGTGGTTGATGATGGAAATGATTTGGGATCACGGAAAAGAAGAATTGGAGGAGTTGATGAACCAACGTTTACAAGTGATGCCTTTGAAATGGAAGTTGTTGAGGGGCCTAATTTGTCCACTGTTATTGATGTAGAAAAAGATGGAAATGAACTGTACAGTGCTTTAAACAAAGCAAAAAAGTTGAAACACGGGAAAATTATGAGCACTACTCCAGAAAAGGTTATTGAAATTCTTAATAAAAACAAAGTAGAGGTAATCTCGCACTATAATCCTTTGACCTACTTGACCCAAAGTACTCCCCAGGGTGCAAAATTGACAGGTTAGGTATTGGCATTACAACGTTACAATGTGAAAGTCAGTTATCGTAGAGGGTGCAAACATGGGAATGCCGATTCCTTGTCTAGATTGCCTGTTTGAATTAATTTCGTAAATTATTCAATGAAAAATTAGTATTAATTGATTTCTTACATAAACTTTGCTATTTTTGTGTTAATACTTTTACTTGAGTATGATATTTTGAGTGTTAATCATTGTATTATTTGTGTGGGAGCTACGTTCATAAAAACTCTAATTTTTTTTAATACTATCTCTCGTATTGTTGTGTTTGCTTGTTCGTGTGTTTTTTTTCTTTTTAAGCTTCATCGTCAATGAGACGGATGAGCTTCCCAAGAAGGGACGAGTAAAGATTGGACTCAGAAGCGAAAGTGACGCCACGTCTTAGATTTATCGCGTTTCCGGAGCCTGTGTGTCTACAGGACATTTCTGAGCTAGTGGAATTTATGTTTATTCGGTACATGCCGGATGTGATGAGGTTTGCGCGCGAAGAGTGTTAAAAAGAAGGGCATTGTGGGAGATATTGTCTTAGGGTGAGGTCGTGTCAGACCATTTGCTCTCCCGTTATGTTATTTTTATTGTGATTTCGTTTGTAACTATGTGTCGTCTCTCTATATATAATTAAATGTGTTCGATTAATTTAAGACTTCGTTTTTATTTGGCGAAGCAAGTGTGTCTAATTTTAATGATAATTTAAACTCGGCCATGGTGAAATTTTACTAAATGATAACAGAAAATTAATTCTATAAAGTAAACGAATGTATTGACGCAAATATACGTTAAAACATTTCATTGTTTCCACCTGTATATACATAAATATAGATCTGTTTAAATCATATGTTCCCATTACATTATGCAAAAAATAGTGTATATGTTTGCGGTACATATTGTTACAACCATATTGCCACTATATATCTATTTCTTTTACATACAAATGAGGTTTTCCAGGAATTATTAATCTCCTGCAACTTTTAAAATATCTTACACGTAATGGGTTATTTTTTTATATAACTATATGATATATATTCAGATATCAGCTCTTAAAATGATAGGAGTGTCTAGCCCGTGTAGCACTGACAGGTGAGTCAGCAATTTTATGAGGTGATTGAAATTACACTGCTGGCCATCCAAATTGCAACATCAAGAAAGACAAGAGATATCACAACAAAATTTATTTTGTAGATAACATGTTGACCAAGTATCAAATGAATAAATTTATAGACTTCTGTGAAGTGTGATTCCAGCCAAAATCAGTAACCAGAGTAGCTGCCATTGTTGGAGATCACCGCTGCCACACGCCTCGGTATTGATTCAAAGAGACTTTGGATGAGTTCTTGGGGTACAGCAGACCAAGCAGCTTCCACACGTTGCCAAAGTTGATCTGCCGTGGCAGCTGGGGATGGAATCTGGGTCAATCGTAGAGCAACCATGGACCACATGTTTTCTATCGGCGAAAGATCCGGAGAGCGAAGCGGCCAGGGAAGCAATTCAATCTGGCGATTGACGAAGAACCGTTGGACAATGCGTGCCACGTGTGGTCGCGCATTATCCTGTTGAAATATGGCTGTGGGCAAGCCCTGAAGGTAAGGAAGGACAACTGGCTCCAACACCTCGGAGATGTAGCGCTGGCTGTTTAAAGTACCGGCAATGCGTACTAGAGGTGTGCGAGAGTGATATCCAATACCGCCCCATACTTTAATACCCGGTGCAGGACCAGTGTGGCGGTGCATAACGCAGCTGTTCAGCATCCTCTCTTCACGGTGTCTCCAGACTCGAATGCGACCATCGTGGTGTTGCAGACAGAAGCGTGACTCGTCAGTAAAGACAATTTCATTCCATTCTGCCGTCCACATCCTTCTGTCATCGCACCATTGGCGGCGGAGATGTCTGTGGTTCTGCGTCAAGGGTAGACAAAGCAATGGACGTCTTGCGGACAGACCACTCTGCTGTAAACGTCGTCGAATGGTACGCGCAGACACTGGATGATGCGTTACAGACTGCATGTTCTGTGCTATGGTTCGTGATGTGACTGAGCGATCCATCACTGCCATGCGCACAATTTGCCTGTCATCATGTGAAGTGGTGCGCTGAGGTGGATGCGATCGAACACGCCGGTCCGTCGTACCCTCTTGCATCCAACGATCACATATCCGCATTACAGTAGTTTGGTTTCGTCCAACACGACTACCGATTTCCCTGAAAGATAATCCACAATCTCAGTAGGCCACTATCCTTCCTCTGACGAACTCGGATATTTGATCAAAAGATAATCACTGTTTTCGACGAGGCATAATTGATCGTTTTTTTAAAAAAACCACAAGAAAAACACAATTGCCGAGCTTGAAATCGTCAAAATCTCCAAGCCTTAAATAGCGCTTTGAAGTGACGCCACAGGCACGCGTGATGTGCGTCTGCGCTAAAATTCTAATAATTTGCATATCTCACCTCCGCTAATGCATGTTGTAAATTTCATGTCATTTGCATGTTTCCTTCAGGGTGTTGCATTTACAGTGGCCAGCAGTGTATTATAACTAACTGACTAACCAATGGCGAAACATTCCATTGTGGACCAAGACCGGTAGTGCCCATCTCCGCTTTCTTGACCGTGGGCTTGGGGTGCCATACAGCATATGTCTCGGGCAAGTGGTCAGCCTGCCACGAGGCCCCCAGAGTTAGTTCCCAAGCATGCTTGGTCCTCATTTTATTGATCCACTCAAGGGATAGAGAGGCTGAGTTGAAATATTATACATGTAAAATCTGCAACACCGACCAGAATAGGCATGTGTAACTTTCTTAGGAAGGACAGCTATTTTACCTTTCTTCGTTACTCCTTTCTATTATCTTGCTTATTTACTATTTAAATCCCTTTCATTCCGCAGTCACGTTCAGCTTATCGACGGCCAGTCAATTTAGTAGCGGTATACGCAATGATAACAAAGATAAAGTGAATATTTTGCTTGAGCTCCTCGAGGCTGCTAGAGATAGATTTTTCTTGTAGTCCCACTGAAGCAGGAAATGAGTTGTCTATTTTAGGCAAGCGAAGAAAAAAGCAATAGCATAGACCAGTGGTGCGCAAATTTCTTTTCATTGCAACCCACTTTTTATGAATAAATAAATAAAAACCTCAAACCCCAATGAAAATTTTATGTAGAAACATAGTTTAAAAAAAATTATGAAAATGTTAAGAGAAGAAAAATAGAAAAAAAAGAAAATGTGCAATTTGGATATACATATGTTTTGCATAATGACAATAAAATAATATCTTTCTTGTCATCTGCCCTTGTTTTCATTAAAAATGTTTCACATCTTATTTAACAATGTCATATCCTTTTTCAACATATAAGAAAAATTTAAATTTAAAATTTTAAAATATGTAATTTTAGAAAATTTTAAGCATATTTAAAAAATAAATGATTCAATATGAAATAAATTTACTTCAAACTGTCCGCGACCCCTCCAATTATTTTCGACCCCCCCCCCCCCTCAGTGGCTCGACCCATAGTTTGCTCACCACTGACATAGACCACGTGCCCTGTAATAGAAACTTTGCAGCAAGACCACAACTACTGTAGATTCGGACTGCAGTTATTATTTCCAGCTGAAATCATGAAAATGCAAATGTCGGTGTGGATATTAGACGTTGAAAGAATCTGGATGTTGTACATAATTTATCATTAAATTGTTTATTATGTAGTGCTACTATCATTTTAGAATTTCAAATTTTGTGACTAATTTTATAATTTCTTAAGAATTACATTTCTGTGCTATAATCATAATCTGTGAACTCCCAATTTATGCATCATAAATACGTCCATCCTTTGTTCTAACGAAGGCTTGATGCTGTTTTAGGCTTAATAAAAACTTTCTGTGTTATACTAGCTGCCGAAGGCAGTAAGTAAATTAATTTACCTTCCCTAACAACTTCCTTTCACATCGTTTCTTGCTATAAATATAACTACCCAGACATAATTTCACCACAGCCTTATGAGTCTAATTTCCATTCGCTTATTAGAGTACAACTATTGAAGGAAGATATTCATAAAGGAGAGGAATATCTCAAGGTCTTAATATGCATATTATTGCTCTGTAAGAAAATTAATTATATGTTCGTAACTAATGTGTTGAGAAATAGCTGTCGGTAATTCATTGTAGGGAATGGAAGAAAATCATAAGTTAATTTTTAAAAGATGGTCACTTAAAATACTTTATTTTTTCCATTAAACTAAGGTACAAAGCCATTTCAAATAATAATTTTTTTGCTCTTCAGTAAGAGTGAAATATTTAATTTGGTACTTGCTTCAAATATATATTCATTTAATGGATAATATCTCCATTAGATAGATAAATCCCCATGCTGTGTGTTAATGTGTTTGGCATTAATAGCCTAATAGTAATAGCAGTTTTAGAGGCTTACGGAACTAGATTAATTAAATGCAGTAAATTACAGATTTTTCAGAAAATCTGTTAAATTATTTGCTTAGGTTTACAGAAAGCCCGAGTAGTGTAGATGGTAACATAGCTTAATGTGGTGTAATGTACGTATATCACATCTGACTGAAAAGCAGGCCTCGCGTTTAACTTCTCGTCTAGCATTTATTTTAAATGTAAAAAAAAAGTTTCATTAATGTAAGAGAGAGAGTACAATAAAGATGCTGCTACAAAAATTTAACTCTAGAGTTTAAACCCGTTTTGTAAATTTGGTAAAATGCTTTTACTTGCTTTATTTTTTACATTTATTGATTAAATTGATTCTGCGTCAAATACATTGCTACATTAATTTTATAATAGAGCACCTTTATACAGTGCAACTTATCACGTCTTATGTTCTCATACATGTTTTAACTTTTTGAAATGAAGTTTTTTGTTAATCCATTGTCCGACCTACATTTTGATTATTTTTGTTGATTTGCCTTTGTTGGTTCACCTATACGGTGCTCCCTTTAGAAGCAACTAAAAATTTCATGAAAAATTAATATATTTTAACATATTTAAATATATTTTAATTTTTTGAAAATTTTAAATTTTATTCCTCCTCCATAAAGTTTTCGTTTTGACAACTGCATTCAAATGCAAATGTATCTTTAAAATGCAAATGTATCTTTAGTTCAATAAATTACATTTTACAGGTGAAAAAGTGAAGGACATCTAAAAAAAAATATGCAAAAATACAAATTTAAATTTGCAAAGAATTTTTCTTTCTGAAATATAGGCATGCAAGCAAAATCTTCTTTATGAAAGTTATTTAATTTAATCAGAAACAATGAAAATATTTATTCGGTTTTACAAGTGGCAGGTTCTTTGTACTGGGGACACTGACCGATACACAATGCATCGTGTATTCGTTGGCTTTTTATTATAGGAGCACCATGAAGGGCACCAACACTACTCCTTATGAGAGGACATCAGAGGCAGGTTTTACCAGATATGTTCGAACCTAAGCCCACTATGTGGAAAGTCGAGACGTCAACACTATACTATGGGGGAGACAACAGTTCAGTGGTAATTTGCAATATATAGTCATGTTGACTTCAAGACGAAACACATAAGGCACATTTTCAATATTCGTCCAGTCAATATCACGGATTAGTTGACTTCTTTATTTTGAAGGCACAGTACAGGTGAAACAATTTCACTCCGTATGAGGGGACAGCACAATAACGTTTATGCCTTAATCGGGATTAAAACCCTGGCTTATTCTGTGGAAGTTCATACCGCCAACCACTGCACGGTTATATTACCTTTAAAGATCACCTCCAGTTATTTTTATCTGCTAAAGTTATGAACATACAGTCACTAAACCCCGAACACACAAATATACTAATTTTAGTATATTTGCAGTATTCCACTTCAAAACAAGTGATTTGGTGTGTCTTATAACAGGATTGTCCTAGTACAACTCATTTACAAAAGAATCAATCCACAATAACAGCCAGTTATATCAATTGTAAATTTTTTTAATTCAATGTATAAAACTCAGCTGGGATTTTAAATAAAGTCTAAACTAAGAAACTATTCCATACAGCATGCCGAACGAGTAAATTAGAGGCATTATTTTTCGAGAAAATGATCACTTTACTATGCCGTTCAGCCCTTATTCAATCAAATGATAAAATTTAAAAGGCTTACTATGACTGATTTTATAGTCCACCTCGGGCTATAGGAGACCTGGCACAGGTTGAGTGACCTGTTTCTCGGGGATCTTCTCTTCGGAGGAAGGTAATATGTGAGGCATGTTGAATGTTGGCGGATCATTCAGACCCTTTAATGAAATGTCATTTTATTTGCATTACTATAATTTTACCTTTTGGTCCATTATCTGCATGTAAAAATATATAAATAAGACGCAGAAAAAACCAAACCCAGTTCTTTCACTGTATGCAATCAGTCTCTAGATCTAATGGATGCATTTATAAGCGTTTCCGTTATCAACTAAATTTTAATACAAGTTAAAATGTTGAATCCCGTCAATCTTTTCTCACCAACGCACACATTTCATTATTCGTATATTTTACTCTGGAAGTTATTTTAGGTTCTTAGGGAACATCTTTGCGTGTCTGTGTATTTATTTTGTAGCTTTCTAGAACTTTACTGCCCCCCTATCAGGAGTTGTGTGAATTGTTTCATTTACAGTACGTGGCAGAAATTAAAACGGATGGCAATCATTCAGCAAATACTGATCAAACTGATGATACAATAACTAATCAGTTTCTAACTCGAAAATTTCGTTTTCATATGTTTCTATTATGAACCGGGTTTTAACAACTATTAAACGCTAATTATACGCCACTCTCATCTTTGAGTTTCACAAATCATGGCAAGTAAACGCTGCAGGGGCTTTATATTGGAAATTTACATTGTTGGAGCAGACTCATGAAGGGAAATTACTTTGATCAAACTGTCTATTACAGTTATTAGAGTTATTTTTTCCTGTTTATATGTTACTAATATATCTGGAATATTACAATAAGCGAAAAAAACTTTAAAGTACAGATTTTGAGGTGCACATGTGAATGCGACTTTTTTTTTTCAATTTTTAACCGATTGAGAAGAATTGCATTCATGATATATTCATTTCGTCGTGATGCTTTAGAGGTAAGAGTTGATGGTTAGATGTTCTACGAGTTAGATGTTCATCGATGTTTAGAAATGTGTGCTTCAACTTCCGATTTAGCAAACTGTCGTTTCAAGTTAAAAGTTATAATTTCATATTTTCCTGTTAAATGTAGCTTTCAAATATTATGGACATCTTTCCACAGAATAAAATAAAAACTTCCCTCATCGTAGACAAAATAAAGGAAACAGTGTGGGAGGGAATACTAAATTTTTTAACTAAGACTTGAGATGCAGTGAGCCCAACTACAGTAAATCCACTTGGTTTCCAATTAGTATACAGATATATTCGATTAATATGATAAAGATATTCTGTTACAAAAATCTGCCGAAACTAGCTGCAATTTCAAAAGTAATATAGAAAAAGGATATTGAGACCTTAACCATATCTTTCTAGAAGTTTCCAGAACGACACGAATATATGTTTGACTCTGTTCCCTCCAGATCAGGATCACTTGGCGGTAGCGTTCAACACTTCTTCTCACCTCGTTGTAGAAATAGTGAATTTAATTGCTATTAAACAGGAAGAGCGAGAGAGAAAGTTACAGATTTGAAGAGGCATATGAACTCTCCAACAAGTCCGCATCTGCATATAGTGCTAATGGCATTTATATGTAAACATCGTTTTGCAAGCAGTCTCTATCGCCATTGAAATAAACCCAAAACATAATTTTACTGACAATCTGATTAAGGATATTCAATTAACTTGAGGCAGTCAGAAAGGACACATAGGTATCAAAGGGTCCAGATACTCACCTGAAATCATTTTAAACGCTTACATTGAAATGACTAACTTACGTTAAAATTTTTTTGACGATTAAAGAAAAATGTAGCTTTTATGCTGCTTCATGCATGCCGCCCACTATTGATCAGCAAGACATAGTTGTAAACGTAATCTGTCGGACCATATGACAGTATTTGACTGATTATTTGTCCTAATGTTATGTTCCTTCTCGCATTCATTATGGATTCCGGGTAGCCCTTTTAATTCGAAATACTGAACATTTAAATTTGCAGATAGCTATTTAATCACAGGCCGACACATTTGACACCTTATATTTGTGATTTGATGGAATGCTATTTTTTACGCAATTTTTTAATGAACTGCATGATCCTACCCTTCATTAAACAAAAGCGTCCCGCTGTTGTTTGCAAATAAGAGACGGGGTCGAATTAGGTTCTTGGCATGCTCAGATCTCTCAAAAACATAGTAATTTCCGAGATTTAAAAGCTGAGCAATGTTTCCTGAATAGAAATGTGCAGAATAAAAATTCGCTACCGTAAATGCATATGAATCACAACTTCAAACATCTCCATTGAATACTACAATTATGACCAGCACTTTAAACATCACTTTTAAAACGTGCCAGTCAGCGAACCTTCAAGCATCAATCGACCAAAATTAATATCTTATTTGCTTGAAAAGTAGAGAAAATATTGGTTGTTATTTATAGAGAAAATGTTAAACTGAACGTTTTGCAAATTTAAAGAAATAGTTATTGTAGGTAAAATTCTTCTTTTATTTTTCACTATGCTGGAATCTGAAACTTTATAAGTTTGCAAAAAAGGTGAAATCATTTACCCTGTATTTTGTTGAGATATATCTGACTATAGTTGAAACTGTCTAAAGAGGGAGCGTCTGCTGGCAAAGATTTCGTTCCCGCTTTTTGTTACGCATGCATTAGCATTTAGAAAGATTTATATGTAAACCCTGTTAGCATATTGTTTATCCTGGATGAAACTAGTATTTTTAGCAGACAATAGTGTCTATCATAGGGATTCTATTACTATGAACAAAGAGTTTATGTAAGGATACGATATGTAAAACAATCCAGACGAATGATACAATTTTGATTCTCTAGTGAGTAACTTATTTACATAATTTCTTTCTGGATAAAAATCTTTTACGTGAATAAAAGTAAAATCAACAGGTAAGAATTTCAACTAATATCTTTTAGAAATAAAATATACAGATAGGACATTATTGATACTTAAAATTTACTTCTCTGGAAGAATCTTTAGTGTTAATTACGTATTTCATAAAAGTATTTCCTTATTCAAGTATCCAAACAAATATATCATATTCTTAATAATATTCCTTATACATTTAATTAATATGAAATGCATTAGTAAAAAAATTCCAATAGTTATCTATTTAAAAAATTAAAACACAGGCCGCCAGCAAAGTAAATTATCAATATATTTGAGCTACTTGTCATAAAAATTTGTGATTTATATTTATACCGTCGACTTGAAAGCATTTCACGGAAAACACAACTAAGTCTGAAATGAGCAGCTACGTTAGTAACGAATTTCTACTGTTACGCAATTAGAAGCTTGCTCATAATTAGACGTAAATATTTTAGAAAATGCTGTGTAGTTATACAGCTTAAGGGTATAGCTCTCTCTCCGTGTAACAAAATTCATAACTAATTGTTGTTATCTGCTCACTTAGTATCCTACGGATAAATGCTTTGAATCGTTATTAAAAGCGTTTTACTTTAACTGCTGCATAGAGCGGAGGAAATATTTAAATTGGTTTATGTGAGAGAAAAGTTACACAATGTTGTAATCTTAGAGACGAAACAGAGTAATTCTGACAGAGATTTATCTTTCATGTTATTAATTATGCCCAACTTATTTCAACTCTATAACAAGGTGACATTATTTGAAATGAAAGTTTGAGGGGAAAATTACAAAATCCTTTTAATGAACATCTTGTAAAAAGTCTTTACTTAATTGCTAAATAAAATGAGAGCGAGAACATTTATATGTATCATAGTTTAGAGATAAAATCAGTACTAAGACTGTAGAGCATGGGTCGGTAACCTTTATTACTAGGAGGGCATATTTCAGAAATACGAGAGTTTGGCGGGCACCGCTGAATATAGCGGAGGAGGTGGGGAGGGGGGTTAATATTTAAACATGAAAATATTAATGCGACATAAAATTTCGCACATAAATGCAAATTTTAATTTAAACAAAACAATCTTAAAATTGATAATTAATGCGATATTGGACATTGCAAATCTGCGGCCAACTCGTTGTAAAGTGGCACATAAGTTTAATTCCCTGTTATCAGGCATTGGTACAAATGGATGTCACTGAGGCTTGACCTGCACTTTGATTTTAAATATTTCATACTGGAAAACAAAGATCCACAAGCATATGTCGACGCGGAAAGAGAGTTCAATTTCAGAGCACATTTTGTCAACAATGGGTAGCTACTCATTCACTAAATTCCAGAATTTTTCTTCATAATGATATGATTTTAATTTCGTGTTATTTCTTATATTTAGAATTTCCAATTCTAAGTCCTTCTTATTGGAAATATCAGAATATGTCACGATTTTATGAGTAACACCCTCCTCTGTATGAGAGAAAGGATTAATAAAAAACATCAAGAATGCCTCCAATTCGTTGAATTCTTCAAATCTGGTATTAAATTCTTCCAATAAGGAATCCAAATGCTTTGCAAACTGATAGGTTGTAGCATTTTCCTCGCAATAATGTTCTATCACCATTTTTAAATTTGGGAAATGTGGTAAATTATCTTTCTCCATATGCGATTTCCAGAGTGCCAATTTATCTTTAAATGCATTTATCGTACTTACCAAAAAAAAAACAAGGGGAGAGCGACGCTGTCGAGACAGCAGGCTGGTCAGATTTTGAGTTTTACGGTTTTACGATTTTTAGTTTTTTTACTAAAATTATTCATTACAACTACGAGCGTTTGCTGTTCAGATATCTAAACTTTTTTAATATTCAAACGGCGGGCACTTTAAAATCGTCTCGCGGGCACCTCTGCTGTAGAGAAACAATTAGACATATAGTTCTTTATAAAGACTCTTAGAAAATAAAAGTAAATTACGCTCAATCAAATTTCAAAGCTACACCAGTAGAGAAAATAACTGATTCGCTAAAGTATGTAGTGATGATCAGTTTTGAATTAATACAATTATATCACAAAAATGTAAACATCCCCTAGCTCCCGAGGTTTTCGTTTTGCCAGAAACAAATTATTAACAAGAAACCCTAAAAAATATGATATCATTCAAACTCCACACACTATATGTATGATATTTTTATAACCTACTAATAAAATCATTTTATTAATATATCCTAGACTTAAAATATTATTATAAAATATACTATTGGTAAAATATAGAATGTGTAACACCACAAGTGACAATCTCTGTCTTTGTCTGTCATTCTAGTAATTATTAAAAAAATGGGATTTCAAATATTCCCAATTGACCTGGCGAAGCAGCACTAAAATTCCTCCGTTTGTGTCGTCCCTTCATAAGGGGCAATGCTGGTCCGCCTATATTGCGCCCCCATAATAAAATGGCCAGCAAAACTGCGGTGAATTATAGGCAAATGTCTTCGTGACAAGTGCCTCCTCATTGGAAAAAAAAATATATATTCCCAATTGAGTATTGGATGTATAAAAAGTTATGTGAAGTACAAATTAAGTATGCAAGAATATGTATCCATTTGCATCTCAAATATAATTTGGCGTCTTGAGATCCAACTCTTCGGACCTGATGATTAATTCGATGCCAACGAATATGTATATAATACAAAACAATATACGTGGCAACACATAATTTTACTATCTAAATATCGTCACAACAATGAAAAAATTGTATGTCTAGATTTTACTTTGGGGTTTTACTAAAGATTTGTTTTTAACCTAATGCATATAGAAGCTCACTCACTTCATTTTTTTTAGATGACTAGGGGTTTCGTCCCTAGGCCCGCTACGCTCGCTCCTCTGTTATGGCTAATAGCGAGATACATAGGGGTGATTAACGGGCAATATAACAGCTTCCATCCATTTATTGTTGTCACCCTTAATACGAAGGGCGTTTCATTACTGTTGAATTATCAGCTTTAAAATTCAATTAAAAATCGAAAATTTAAGATATAGACTTGAAATGAGGTTTATATGAATAAGGAAGCTTTTAGCTTCCAGATGATGTAAATGTTTTCTTTGTAAGATAAAAACTCGAGGAGCATCGATATTACATCCACATAGGGACCGATATTTCTTGAAAAACTGTGTTTCATTTTTTGATGAAAATATTAGTCTGTTTTAAAATATTTTTAAACAAATTGGGTCTAGTTTGAAAGAGAAATGTATGTAGTCTTAGATTGTAAAAAGATCAAAATTCTACGATAATTGTTTGGTGAGTTATCGTAATCTGAAGATGAAAAACTCAATATTTTCCCACAAAACATCAAATTAAAAACATTCCGATAAAATAAAGTCCGACGAAGATGAGACATGTCTTACTTTGGTCCCCCTATTTTTCTGCATCCATTGGTATCACTCTCGATCCCATACCCCCAGCGGTTTCGGAGGAGATAGCGTTACAAGCTTTTGATAGCGGCCGCGGGAGTTACTTTTTTTTTAGAAAAGAGAGAAAAACATTTTTACATAGCTGTTTTCTCTTTGCTTATATGGGTTTGTTTGTTAACAGAATAATGTTCTGGAAAAAGATTTAAATTAGGTATAATTGTTATGTCATAAACGTAAAATTTCTCTACCTCCAAAATAAATTTTGAAACCTGCGTTTTTCTTCTGCGTATGAAAGCAACGTATAACACTCATTTAAAAAAATCAGTCAAAAAAATGACATACAAGCTATAATATTCTATTCTTAAAAGCCGTATAATTTACAACGAAATTTCAAATTTTTACTTTCTTTCACATCCATAGTTTAAGTGCCAAATATTAAACTAATTATTAACATGTAACAAATCTAATTTTAGTTTAATTTTATAAGAGGCTAAATTGTACAGAAATTTAAAAATGCTAAGTACACATATTTTTTGTACTTACGTTACCCTTATTTTGAAAAATTATAATACTTAATGAGGAAATCAAGTGTTCATTAATCAAGTTCTCAGATAAAAATAGGAACTCTCAATAATGACAATTTTAAAGCTGAATGAAAAAATCTATGTTAAGGAATTAATTTTGACCATGATTTCTATTAGTTCCAAAAGAAAAACATTTTATGTGCATAAAATTCCTTTATTATATAATGCTGAGGTTTCTGCAAAATCTTCCCTTAGTAGCTACTAAATTTGATAGCAATTATGAACTAAAATTATTTAATAAAAAATCCCCTTTGCTTTAATCAAATAAACAATATATATCAAGATTTCCTTTCAATTAATTATCTTTATTTATATCAATAGTTTATATTGTGTCATTATTTCATGATAAAATACAAGTAACATTTTAGGTGAAAATGTTCAGAATGTTTCAAAATGTTATATACTAGAATTTAAACCTACGTACAGTTTCAGGCAAATTAAATAGGACAAGCTTATACTCTCTTTGAATATGAATGGCGTAGACAGCTATTTGTTGAAATCTCTTGTCTGGAGATGTTGAATGACCTCTAGAAACTGTGATGACTTTTGTTAGACGAAGAAAAGCCACATAAGCTTCATTGGAGAGTTAGTGTCAGTAGAATGTGCATTATGGTAGTTTATGTTTAATAGTTAATGCTTGTTCTCAGGGCTTAGTGACATTCTGAATCATTATGTCATGAAGGAGTGGAAGATGGAGAAATAAAATCAGGATGATAATCACAGTTGGTTAACATGGTCAGTTCTTAGTTCTGTATACATTATCCTATACTTTTCTGATTAATAACATATAGTCTCATAAATTCTGTTGCTCTTAAAAACTGTTCTGTTATGATTTAATAATAATGTGTTCCTCGGTCTCTTAACAACTAGTGCATTATTATTCTCATTTCTTTCTAAACGTTCTTAAAACGTTATTATAAATTAATTTGAGCATTTCACACTAGAGACGTTAATTATTTTAAGAAGTTTTTATGACATTTATTCTACTACTATATTTCTAAAGAAGATGATTAAAGTACAAACTATTTGAACAAATAAGAAATGAACAATTAGAAAAATACCATTTTGATTTCTCCACATTTAAAAGAAATAAATCATATCACTGCAAATATTGTTTCGGAGTTATGAGCTATTAATTTTTAAGTTTTGTTTTCGCGGTAATTTTCTTTAAGTAATAATCTAGAATTTAAAGTAGAAAAAGGCTTCGATTTCATTGGACATGGTGTGTTCTTGTGAGTTTCAACATGAAACAGCGAAGGTTTTTTTAAAGTATTTTCAACAGCATACTGAATTTGAAAAAAGTCTGAAGAAAATTAAATCGTTTCTGTAACAAAATGGCCTTGGATCATATCCAAAAATTCTGTCGTAAAAGTCATTTTATCATTTTTGGTTAGCCATGGTTTTACAAATGCAAATAATAGGGAAAATACAATTTAAAAAATAATAATAACAGATGATTCCACCTAATATTTCAGAGTACCAAAAATTCGTAAGGATATTTAAAAAATGAAGAAAATATTCAATATTTTAATTCATATAGTGTGTAAGGGGATGTTTCAGTTAAGGCATATTATAATGCATGTTTTTATTTTTACATTGAAATGACAATCATTTTTTATATCCCCGAACTGTTTAAAATATCATAGATAAAATAAAGAAATTCATCGTAATTGTTCCCAAATGCTATAAGCGTTGTACCTAAGCATATAACATAAGTAGAATTTATAACTTAGTATCTAACTTTTTTCATCTGGAAGCAAAAACATCGTTAAATTACTGAAATATTGCTTCTTAAATGTTTCAGCACAAGAAGAGGATAAAACGCATTTTATCATTATAACGGAAAATATCATTCACAGAGGCTATTGAGATTTTGAACTGAAGGGCGGAAATAAAACAAATAATAGTTCAAAAATATTTATGAACGGGTGATTAAACCGCTCTAAAACAAAGCCCGAAATAAGAACAACATGTGCTTTTAGATTGCTTTTTCAATACTAAAGCTATCTGCATATCACTTTCTACCCTTGCTGTTTGAATACCATTCACAGCTTAAGATTTCGATTATTTTGCGACAAGAATGTTTTTATCATCTTAAATCTTCTTTATATGCAAAACTTAAAGATATACAAAATGTTTCATATTATTTCAATGATTTCGAGCAACTTTTCTTTATTGTGAACATATTCACGTTTCTGTTTTATTGTTAAATTTTTCAACTAGTTCATAATTAAATAACGCCATGTACATGTGTAGATCCCTCGATCTTTATATTTATTCTGTTAACTCTTGTACGTACGTACGTCTATACAGGGTGATCATAAACTATGTCGACAAAATATGAGGGGTGATAGTACTGAGGCGGCCGAACTCTCACGACCCTCTGCCCGGCACCCCTTCTCTGATCATGAACTCGGTCGAATGTCAGATGATGAACCTTGACCGAAGTTTCCATTTCATTCGTTACTATTCACTTCGCCTTTGTTCGTTAACGCAACGCAGTGTCATGCTAGCTGTAATCGTATTATAATCGGATATGTTGAAGTTGTCAATAAATTGTTATTTTATGTATTCGTGAGGCGCATGATAACTTTATACGTCTTCAGTACTCATCAAGATGAACAATATTTTAGATGGAACTTGGGCCGCATTCCCCTAAGTCTATCAGAAAAGCGTAAAGTTCAGTGTCCAATTTGAACTTTTGGCACTGGTAAAAATGAGAATAAACCAAATTATAAGTTGCACAATCCCATGTTTGATAAATAGTTTACTACTCTTTCCTAGTATTGCTCAAATAATAAAACTCTATTTTTACAGCTGATATCAATAAAATACTCTTAAATAAACAATGAATAACTCTGTAAGTTATACATAAGATTCGATTCACAATAAACAAACATTTAAGTGAATAAATTTAAAGAAGCCGCTTAAGTTATGCTAATTGCAGCATAGCCTGTTGGTATAAATCCCGAGCAGCTAAATTACAGAAAGGAAGTGAAAGGAGGAGTAGAGCTGACGAAGTATCGACCTGGAGCTAGGCCTAGAGTCTGGTTTGTGTATAGTTGAGCGGCGAGCAGCCGCTTGAGGCGTATAGCTAGGTTGCTTCAAACATACGCGAGTTCTTGTTGGGCGAAAGTTATTTAGTGGTCAGAGGCCAGAGTTTACGAAGCAGCATTGTTGGTTGACTTTCGAAGTATCTGTTCTTCCTTCCTTGCAGAAGTACATGCAATTAAATTGGCTGTTCAAGATGCATCAGCAAGTGAAATTACGAACTTCGATATTTTTACAGATTCTCGCAGTGCACTTCAGGCATTGCAATCGTATAAATTGGAGGATGAAGAAATTCAAGAACTGAAAAAAGCAATTAGAAATAAAAACCTCAACGTTAAGCTCCACTGGGTTAAAGCCCATGTGGGAATAACTCAAAACGAAGAAGTCGACAAAATAGCAAAAGAAGCAACTGAACTGCAAGATATCTCTGCCTCTTACAAACATATAAAGGACCAAATAAAAAACAGGTTGTTTACTTCAGCCATTCAAACCTGGCAAACCAGGTGGAATGACTCAGATAAAGGACGGGGGGTCCATGAGATCCTTCCAGAAGTAAAGATCTCACGTTTACACTGCAACTTCTGGATAAATCAAGCTTTAACAGAACATGGAAGTATAGGAAACTATCAGAACAGATTCTTCGCAAAGACAGACAGCTGTTCCTACGGACAATTGCAGAAAGTAGAACATTGTATCTTCGACTGCCCTATCTTTCAGGATGAACGCAAAGATCTTCCTGTGGGAGCAAGTTCCTGGCCTTCAGCCAAGTTCTTTAATGACTATTATTGCTCAAAAGTGAAAATCAAGATCTTAAGCAAACTTATGTCTTTACATTATCCATCTTCATTTCAATAATGTCATAGTATTTTGTGTACATACTTGTTATATGTAAATATGTAAATATTTGATATCATTATATTTGTATTACTTGTTTAATAAATAAAATAAAAACGGACCAGAGCAAAAGTGTAAATAATTGTAGAAATGCTAGTTAATTGAAATTTCTTGAACATTTAAAACACTTAACAATTTGCATAATTAGAAATATTGTTTCAGCTATCTTAATAATAAATAAAATTGACTTTGTACTTTTGCACATTGATTGTGCACATTGTAAATACGAAATATAATAAATAACAAAAACTTTTGTTAGGGCCTAGATGAGCGATGTAGATATCAGATTGGTGGTTGCGATTGGGATATTTCCCATGGGTTTCCTTCAACAAGGGTGGGATTAAATAAATTAAGAGGTGTCAAAATTGGGGCTTCGGCTCCAGGATGTTCTGTTGAGCGCGTGCTGCAACGGCGACTTGCGCTGACTGGACAACCGGCGGGCGGTCGTGCCGGGCGGGATGGCGTCGAGCGATTGGTTATCAGAATTTCTGGATGCCTCACGGCAGGGCTGGTTTCTTTGTGATTTCGAAGTATCTGTGAGTATTTCAAATTGTATTTTTCTTGCATGAGTAGTTATACTAGTGAGTATATTGAATTGTATTTCCTTACAAAAAATGTGTATACAACTCGTACCAGAAGTACGCATCATTTATGTTGAACAGCAAATTTATATGTGCAAATGTTTGAATAAACATTTTTAGTGAATTAGAACTGTGTTTGAATCTAATTCATTAGAGTGCCACTGCAAATTATATAAACCAAAGGTAAGGGTAGAAGTAGTAAAAAATATAGAACTCTAATAGAAAAAAATAGGTGATTCAGCTTTCCGAGCTTTTCATAATTTCTCCTACAGTGTTTTCATATTTTATAGCAATAATTTACTTCGGGCAATGATAAATAATAATAATTTATATTCAGACTGCACTAAATAAAGAGCCAGGTTTTCATCAAAAATTCACACGATGATATTCGTTCAAATTAAACATAAACATGCAACGTGAATGAGATTGTATTACAACAATAAACTCACAGCAACAAGAGTATAGAATATGATAGATAAACCTACTCGTCCATTAACATTTGAGTAGTTAAATTTGATCAGCTTAACTGACATTATGTATAGATCAACTAAGTTCACAGTAATGCCAACGATTTCAGAGTGCTATGAGTTGTTCATGAGTCACATTAATTTTATGAGGTATAACATTTTACATTTTAGTGAGAGTTCAAGGTGTGTTAATTCAATTGTTCATATTTTAAATGGGGAAACATTTTCTAATTAATTTAATATTTATTAATAGTTTTACACATGCCATTACTTACTAGTCTTCCTGGCATTCATTAACAAAACTATTCCTTGAAAGGAATACATTGAAATCTGTAAATCAATATATAATTTCTAAAATTGCTTTCATTAATTAATTCCTTTTTCTGTTTGTATAGTCAGTAGTATAAAGGATATACATTCATGCGTACACACGCACACACACATATACACTCATGGACAAAAAAATTAGCGCACCAAGAAATAATTGCGGGATCGTAACGAAACTTGCAATGAAGGTACATGTCGGGGAGATATGCAAATGATTAGAAATGCAGCGTGATTGCGCATTACGAATAGCCGGTAGAGGGCGTTGAACATCGTACTCTGTGGAGTATAACACAGGTAACCAAAGCTTGCTTGGGTGTGCTGAATCATTTACAAAGGAAGAGCTGAGATAGACATGCCATTACGCCGTGTTCGAAGACAATATAAGCAGTTGTCACAGTTTGAGAGGGGGAGAATCGTCGGGATGATGGAAGCTGGGTGGTCAGCTAGGCAAGTAGCTCGTCAATTAGGCCGCTCTGATTGTCTTGTGAGGAGGTGTTGCGACCAGTGGACCCGAGAGATGTCATGTACACGAAGACCAGGCTCAGGACGCCCTCGACAGACCAGTCGTCGAGAAGACCGCCACATCGTAAGAGATGCACGCGTACAGCCAACTGCTTCATCAGCCGCCATCCAGGCACAGGTAACACCTTCACTAGAGGCCTCTGTGTCTTCTCGAACCATACGAAGGCGCCTGGCTGAAGGACAGTTTGTATCGCGGCGCCCATTATGTGTGCTGCCCTTGACGCCCACCCATCGACGCCTCCGTTTGGAGTTTTGCAGCGCACGAGTAAACTGGACTGCAGCGGAATGGAACCAGGTCGTCTTTAGCGACGAATCCAGATTCAATCTCGGCAGTGATGAGAATCGTATTCGTGTTTGGAGAGCCCGTGGTGAACGCCTCAATCCTGCCTTTGCTGTACAGCGACACATCGCTCCCACAGCTAGTGTGATGGTATGGGGTGCCATTGCCTACAATACACGGTCACCCCTAGTATTGTTCCGTGGCACCATGACAGCCCAGCGGTATGTTATGATATCCTGCAACCACATGTGTTGCCACTCATGCAACGGTTCCCAGGAGCCATTTTTCAACAAGACAATGCTCGGCCTCATACGGCAAGGGTGTCACAAGACTGTCTCTGCACTGTTACTACCCTTCCTTCGCCTGCCCTATCCCCAGATTTGTCTCCAATCGAGCATATCTGGGATCATTTGGGACGACGAGTTGGGCATCCCACGTGTTTGAATGAACTAGAGGCAAGGTTACAGCAAATATGGAACGAAATGTCTCAAGACATCATACAGAACTTGTATGACTCAATGCCCGATCGTATCGCATCGTGCATTCGCGCTAGAGGGGGTCCAACGGAGTATTAACTCCTCCGTTCTTTTGCCTTTTAATCTGAAATAAATTATCCTTTTTCTTTGATTTTCTTATCATTTACTTATATCAAAGTAGTCATTACGTATGAAAATTTCGTTTCATTTTGAGGACTCCTTCTTGGTGCGCTAATTTTTTTGTCCATGAGTGTATATATATATATACATATATATATATATATATATATATATATATATATATATATATATATATATATATATATATATATATGAAATGTCCGGATGGACATCTCACGAAATTCTATCTTGCATCGTGGTCGGAAAATAATATAATAAGCTTCAGGAACAAATTATTTTATTAAACAGTAAAGCAACACATCTTACTCGCTTCGAGTCAGTCCAGCGTCTCTCGCAAAAAAGCGCCAAAATAGAATTAGGTCAGAGAGGTTGCCAGAATTGGCGGAGGAATTTAGTATGTGGGAAGGCGAAGCGTTTCAAGACAAGAAGGACGGGTTACCATGGCAGAGATGAAATACAGAATGGGCGATTATAGGTAGTTAGTAATATTATCACATAATATCCCCCCCCCATCTAAAATGGATTGGAGCCGCGGCCGTCGACTCCAAGACACTCAAGATAGTGAGAACATGAAAATTACTAGATAGAATATTTGGTTGAAGCTGGCTCGAAAATCACAAATTTTTTATATTAAATTGTACAATTGAAAGACATAATAGTATGAAAAATGGCGTAATTTTAAAAACAAATAGATGGAGTAAAATAAAAATGGAATGGTACGCTTAAATGAAAACACTAACAACAACAGATGTAAAGATGTTCCAAATACAAATACAAGTAAACAATTGTGCATGTCTCAGCCCCTGACATGTGTCACAGTCTGATAGTGTTCAGAGTCCTGGACGGGTACAGTTCAACTAGTTGAAAAACACAAAGTAATTATTATTCACAGTCTTATTCTTTGAATAATGTTTAGTTCTTTTGGAGATCTCCTGAGTTGTAGTCACATTTTTAGAAAAATAATGTTCTTTGTTGTTTATTATTATTACGTTTGACATTAGTTATTGACTTTTCCTTGAGTAAAACACTATCTATATTGTATTTTTTTCTCTAGATCATGTACACAAACATATTAAAATTATTCTTTCAGCAATTAGTAGAATAAATTTAACAAATGCTGTCAAAATTAACTTTCAACATCAATACCAAAAGTCTGGTACCTGATGTTGCAAAAATTCGAACAAAAATACAAATTCCAACAATTGACACTGACATTCAACTGTTGTGGAAAAAATCAAGACAATACAAACACAAATTTGAGGTATGTGACCTGTTGTGAATACATCCTCTGTGTCGTAAAGGGCCTGTCCTGACTTTATTTGGTTTGGACGTGAATTCATATTTTATTTGTGGTAGTACATTTTATGTTATCAAAAGGGGTAGTTGGGTGCGTTGTGTTTAGGTATTTGGTTGAATAGCACTCCAAGTTCTGGACATTATTGGCCTACGAACAAATTATAAAATCTTAACCTACAAACTTTCTTTAAAAATAACGGAAATCAACTCATTGACGAAAGCAAGTTTTCTTAAATACAAAATTATAGTTTATTTACAACCGAATCTATTTACAATTTAACTCAAAAACCGAATCACCAAATCTTCGCACACAGTTTACACATTTTACTAATCTTTTAGCCTTTTCTCCTCGATTCATATCAAACGACATGTATTTAATTAAATCTACACCTTTTGGATTCAGGGAGCATATAATTATTAAACTAACTCATAGCCAAGAACTCCTATTCATCAAAATTATCTTTACAAAAACACTGTTCCCGCAATAATCTTTCATTTAGCTCGGTGGGGTCTGAACAAAACAAAATTTGACTTTCACTCACTCAGTTTGACGATACAGCACTGGGACTCTGGCGTCGAAGCTCTGCTTAGGCATGGGGTATCGCTTCTTCCTTCTATGGTAGCTGGCACTCAACATCTTAGGCCGACGTGGGCCTCGGTCGTGGTCATCTATCGTAGGCTTCTTCCGCTCTTTTTAAAAGATGGGGGTATTTGTCAGGAGGTCCTCACACACTCTCTATCGAAAACTCTTTTCATCTCCGGGACCACTCAAATCGGAACTCCAACGTGAAGGCGTATTTCTCTCCACCTCTACTCTAGTTTATTTATTTGTGAAGGCCGCAACCAGATTTTCATGATCAGCAAAACAAATTCTAGTATCAGAATCAGGAGGCTCTCATACCGGGATACATCAACCGGATCTCTGCTCCGCTAAACGACATATTTCTTCGGGAAACTCCAGGGCAAGCTCAACTGTTCCTCTACAGTTAAAATAACAACACTTCATCACCTGCGATGCTAAGCACCGGGGAAAAGGAACCCGGGCCGGCATGCAGAGTGAATCCTCGAAAAAAACTCTAAGTCTTCTATTTATTTATTTTTTTATAACAAAGTCCACGCCTTCTCGTGACTCCTAATCCATTCAGGAAAGCTTTCAAAAATCCACCACTTAGCATCAATTTTCATTTCTTGGATTGGATAATCCCATACTTCATGCCCGCCTTAATTACGTCATACAACAGACCACCCAAAGTCCAGTCCACCTTTTTTGCGGTCTACATGTCCAATAAATTCTTTACAATAGGGTATTTTACTTTAATGTCAAACCCTGGTGCCATCTCCTTATCTGCGTCTGGAATCACCTACCCCCTATCGCGCACCGCCGCTTTTAAATTGGCTAAGGCGTAAAAGACTACTGTTCCGTCCTCTAATCAAAGGCGGCTTCCTAGCATTCTAACCGAAATGTGATGAAAACAGCCTTCGATCACTTTAAAAATTTTAATTTTTCTTTAAAATCGAAAGCGCTTCATCACATACGCTCCCTCCTCCGAAAAAAAAACTAACCAAACACCAAACACGTAAAAATATGCTCCCTTCCTCGAAAAGTTTACAAAATTCTCATGTACTACTTATATACTTCATGACACTCAATAAAACATAATCACATCAATTACAAAACTTCTTACCATCCATGTCTGAAAAAAAAAACTTGTTCACATCATAAGTCCTCATACACTATTTAGAAACACTAAAACAAAACATCAAAACACTTACTCCTGACTCCATTGACCTTCTTTGATCATGTGATCTATACCTTTAATTTAGGTAAGAGAAGACCACCAACCTATGTACTTATTAGAGTTCTGAATTCAAAAGTTCATTCTTTTAATCAAATGTTCTGAGTTAAAACATCGAAGATCCATATGAACCATGTCGACATAACTAATCACCATACAAAATCATGATTTGCAGAGTTCAGACCCAAAACACTATCACAAAGCCTAAATTCTTCATCTCTCTATATATCATTTTGCACGCAATTAAACTCTATTCTAACACTATTCCTCAATATTCACAAAATTTACTTATAAACACAAATAATTAACACATTAAATATATCTCACAGTATATTTGCCACATTCACAACAAAATACCAAGCATATAAAAATTTGTTGCATTTTCAACACACTTCTCACAATATTTTTGTACTTTTTCAAAACAAATTCATTAACTTAAATTCATATGTATGTATAAATTGAGTGTTCACAAATAACCTTCTTATCACACTTATATTTTCTAAAAATCATAATCCAAACCCATTTTCCCCATTGTTGTAAAAGAAACGAGAAAAAAAAAAAAAGAACGCGCAAAAGAAAAAAAAAGCACCTTCAAACTACTTGCTTCCCTCAACTGCGAAAACAAAACTAAACATTGCTCTCTCCCCTTTTTCAAAAACACGCGAACCCTCGAAGTCACTCAATTCCCAAAATCCTACCGCATGCTAGATTCGCGAATCACACCAACTTATTTTCTTTCGCATTTTCCCTCGTTACCCTAGCAACACCTGACACCACGGAAGGACACCCCCTCTCGTACAAGAAACCTGTTCTCAGACCAGAAATTCGTTCAACTCAGTCTGGTTTTGACCCCGGGGACCCGAATTTTCGATACTCTCTGACCCTTAAAGTAATTTGCGACTAAAAAACTTTCCTCCGTTTGCACAATAGAGCCCATCAATCTCAACCAAAAAATCACCTAATAACAGTAAACCCCAAAACTATTCTCATTTTCCAACCATCTACAACTTTCTAACCACCACGACTTATATTTATTTTTATTTTCACTTGTGAGACTATTTAATTATTTCTTTATTTCATTTCAAATAGTCACTAGCTTAGTCCATGCACTTCAGCATTTTAGATAAATAAATGTAAATTTTGGCCAGAAATTGCCATTTATTCTCTAATGAGCTGTTTAAACAATTTGCTAAATTTTAAACTCACACAAACTTACTAAAGTGATATTCCTCACGCCTACCGTATCGCACTTAACTCTTTAACACTTATATTTCGTCAAACATTACTTTCTCAAACCCCTGTTCCTGAAGTCATTCTAGGTCTGCAGCCCTAAATCACTTCCAGGATTTTCTAAATTAAAAACACAAGTTTTCACTTTCCAAAATCTTCCATAAACGCAAAATTTCCTCATCCAAACCACATAAAAAGCCTACATACAAACTAGTTTCTTTATCGTGCGTTCTCCTTCCTTAGGGGGGGGGTAAGAAGGGCAAACGAACCCCTCTCTTTTCTTAGAAAACCTATTCCCCACTTCCTGTTTTAGTAAACAAAAACTGACTCCGCACTTCCTATCACTCCTCACACAAAGCACTATACTACGACAACCTTTTATTTTGCATATCTCATTCATTCTAAAAACAACCGCCATACCTCTAATACCACATATCTCTTCTATACCCTTGTTTCATTAAATTCATACTAAAATTTCACTACTATGCCTAATTATTCAACCCAGGGTAAACAATTGTAAATTCTATTTTCATAGCACCTAACAACTAATGCAATCCATCCATCAAAAGTTTAGTTTTTTATAGTGTGGCAATTCTGACCATTTATGCCTATAACTAACCCTCTTTTCGTTATAAACACCTCTACTCCAACAATGTATCGAAAACTCTTATTTTACATCCTTAACTCAGCACTCCTTCAGCTATAACCTTTTTGGCAGATTAAATGCAATATAATCCACCTCACATTATTTATCGTTTATAGACTGAAACAAATCTGACTATGATTTGCGCTTTTGCTTACCGTTCACCATCTTTCATTCAAAATCACCTCTACTCTAACTTTTTATCTAAACTTCCTATTTCAATTTTACCCAACTGACGATGGCTTCGCAACACATTCGCGATACATTAAAGGCACAACCTTCTTGATCTAACTCAAATAACTCCAATTTTTAAATTTTACACCTCACATTACCGATCATTCGTTTACCTATCATTACTCAATATGCAAGAATTCTCTCATTATAATATTACTTCTCCTAACATTATGCATTCAAATTCTTTATACGTAATTAAACTATGACTCACAATCCCAAACTTTAAAAAACGCTAATTTCCCCCAAAATACACATATATGCACAAAATCAAAACGAAACACAATTCTACTCTCAATGTAATTGCAAAAATATTATCTGACAAATTCTATACTTAAATTGACACACTTGTCTTTTCAAAGAATTCATATCTATACCAAGTACCACTAATTACTATCGACCAACACACTTGTACTCAATTCAATAATTTCTCAACTGTTACTTAAATCTTAACTATCTATTGATTTTTTCATTTCAATAGAATTTTCAAAATCACACTTAAATATTATTTATCAACTGATATCAAACAAATTTTCTGTCATCAACTACGCTTAACTTATTCAAAATATTTTTCAAAAATACACCTCAATTCAATCTATCATCTCTACAATATCTACAATATATATAAATTTTTAAACACTTCATATAAATCATAACATAAGTATTTCTTATCTATCTTTAACCAACTCAACAAACTCTTTCTAAAAACACTCTTTAATTCACTTAGTTAAAACTAAAATATTTGCATTCATATATTCACACTTCAAACAATCTTAACATAAAATCAATATTGTCACAATCTTCAAAACAAAATTACACTCAATAATAATAATTGTGGCAAATATACGAACATATTTTCAAAACACTCCCGCTCTAAAAATTCTTACGCGCTGCTCCCTTCTCCACAAAATTTTTAAAGACCAAAAATATTTCTTAAAGACAAAAAAAAACTGTAACTGTTTTTTGTAACGCAAAAAAAAATTTTCACGATTCTAGCCTAACACAAATTATTTTTATTATCCTGGTCGGGACCATACACCGAACAAAAATTTTTTTTAAAGAACTAGAAAAAAATTTTTTTTTTTAAGAACAAAAATGTTTAAACTGGTCGCGGCACCCATGTGTCGTAAAGGGCCTGTCCTGACTTTATTTGGTTTGGACGTGAATTCGTATTTTATTTGTGGTAGTACATTTTATGTTATCAAAAGAGGTAGTTGGGTGCGTTGTGTTTAGGTATTTGGTTGAATAGCACTCCAAGTTCTGGACATTATTGGCCTACGAACAAATTATAAAATCTTAACCTACAAACTTTCTTTAAAATAACGGAAATCAACTCATTGACGAAAGCAAGTTTTCTTAAATACAAAATTATAGTTAATTTACAACCTTATCTATTTACAATTTAACTCAAAAACCGAATCACCAAATCTTCGCACACAGTTTACACATTTTACTAATCTTTTAGCCTTTTCTCCTCGATTCATATCAAACGACATGTATTTAATTAAATCTACACCTTTTGGATTCAGGGAGCATATAATTATTAAACTAACTCATAGCCAAGAACTCCTATTCATCAAAATTATCTTTACAAAAACACTGTTCCCGCAATAATCTTTCATTTAGCTCGGTGGGGTCTGAACAAAACAAAATTTGACTTTCACTCACTCAGTTTGACGATACAGCACTGGGACTCTGGCGTCGAAGCTCTGCTTAGGCATGGGGTATCGCTTCTTCCTTCTATGGTAGCTGGCACTCAACATCTTAGGCCGACGTGGGCCTCGGTCGTGGTCATCTATCGTAGGCTTCTTCCGCTCTTTTTAAAAGATGGGGGTATTTGTCAGGAGGTCCTCACACACTCTCTATCGAAAACTCTTTTCATCTCCGGGACCACTCAAATCGGAACTCCAACGTGAAGGCGTATTTCTCTCCACCTCTACTCTAGTTTATTTATTTGTGAAGGCCGCAACCAGATTTTCATGATCAGCAAAACAAATTCTAGTATCAGAATCAGGAGGCTCTCATACCGGGATACATCAACCGGATCTCTGCTCCGCTAAACGACATATTTCTTCGGGAAACTCCAGGGCAAGCTCAACTGTTCCTCTACAGTTAAAATAACAACACTTCATCACCTGCGATGCTAAGCACCGGGGAAAAGGAACCCGGGCCGGCATGCAGAGTGAATCCTCGAAAAAAACTCTAAGTCTTCTATTTATTTATTTTTTATAACAAAGTCCACGCCTTCTCGTGACTCCTAATCCATTCAGGAAAGCTTTCAAAAATCCACCACTTAGCATCAATTTTCATTTCTTGGATTGGATAATCCCATACTTCATGCCCGCCTTAATTACGTCATACAACAGACCACCCAAAGTCCAGTCCACCTTTTTTGCGGTCTACATGTCCAATAAATTCTTTACAATAGGGTATTTTACTTTAATGTCAAACCCTGGTGCCATCTCCTTATCTGCGTCTGGAATCACCTACCCCCTATCGCGCACCGCCGCTTTTAAATTGGCTAAGGCGTAAAAGACTACTGTTCCGTCCTCTAATCAAAGGCGGCTTCCTAGCATTCTAACCGAAATGTGATGAAAACAGCCTTCGATCACTTTAAAAATTTTAATTTTTCTTTAAAATCGAAAGCGCTTCATCACATACGCTCCCTCCTCCGAAAAAAAAACTAACCAAACACCAAACACGTAAAAATATGCTCCCTTCCTCGAAAAGTTTACAAAATTCTCATGTACTACTTATATACTTCATGACACTCAATAAAACATAATCACATCAATTACAAAACTTCTTACCATCCATGTCTGAAAAAAAAAACTTGTTCACATCATAAGTCCTCATACACTATTTAGAAACACTAAAACAAAACATCAAAACACTTACTCCTGACTCCATTGACCTTCTTTGATCATGTGATCTATACCTTTAATTTAGGTAAGAGAAGACCACCAACCTATGTACTTATTAGAGTTCTGAATTCAAAAGTTCATTCTTTTAATCAAATGTTCTGAGTTAAAACATCGAAGATCCATATGAACCATGTCGACATAACTAATCACCATACAAAATCATGATTTGCAGAGTTCAGACCCAAAACACTATCACAAAGCCTAAATTCTTCATCTCTCTATATATCATTTTGCACGCAATTAAACTCTATTCTAACACTATTCCTCAATATTCACAAAATTTACTTATAAACACAAATAATTAACACATTAAATATATCTCACAGTATATTTGCCACATTCACAACAAAATACCAAGCATATAAAAATTTGTTGCATTTTCAACACACTTCTCACAATATTTTTGTACTTTTTCAAAACAAATTCATTAACTTAAATTCATATGTATGTATAAATTGAGTGTTCACAAATAACCTTCTTATCACACTTATATTTTCTAAAAATCATAATCCAAACCCATTTTCCCCATTGTTGTAAAAGAAACGAGAAAAAAAAAAAAAGAACGCGCAAAAGAAAAAAAAACACCTTCAAACTACTTGCTTCCCTCAACTGCGAAAACAAAACTAAACATTGCTCTCTCCCCTTTTTCAAAAACACGCGAACCCTCGAAGTCACTCAATTCCCAAAATCCTACCGCATGCTAGATTCGCGAATCACACCAACTTATTTTCTTTCGCATTTTCCCTTGTTACCCTAGCAACACCTGACACCACGGAAGGACACCCCCTCTCGTACAAGAAACCTGTTCTCAGACCAGAAATTCGTTCAACTCAGTCTGGTTTTGACCCCGGGGACCCGAATTTTCGATACTCTCTGACCCTTAAAGTAATTTGCGACTAAAAAACTTTCCTCCGTTTGCACAATAGAGCCCATCAATCTCAACCAAAAAATCACCTAATAACAGTAAACCCCAAAACTATTCTCATTTTCCAACCATCTACAACTTTCTAACCACCACGACTTATATTTATTTTTATTTTCACTTGTGAGACTATTTAATTATTTCTTTATTTCATTTCAAATAGTCACTAGCTTAGTCCATGCACTTCAGCATTTTAGATAAATAAATGTAAATTTTGGCCAGAAATTGCCATTTATTCTCTAATGAGCTGTTTAAACAATTTGCTAAATTTTAAACTCACACAAACTTACTAAAGTGATATTCCTCACGCCTACCGTATCGCACTTAACTCTTTAACACTTATATTTCGTCAAACATTACTTTCTCAAACCCCTGTTCCTGAAGTCATTCTAGGTCTGCAGCCCTAAATCACTTCCAGGATTTTCTAAATTAAAAACACAAGTTTTCACTTTCCAAAATCTTCCATAAACGCAAAATTTCCTCATCCAAACCACATAAAAAGCCTACATACAAACTAGTTTCTTTATCGTGCGTTCTCCTTCCTTAGGGGGGGGGGTAAGAAGGGCAAACGAACCCCTCTCTTTTCTTAGAAAACCTATTCCCCACTTCCTGTTTTAGTAAACAAAAACTGACTCCGCACTTCCTATCACTCCTCACACAAAGCACTATACTACGACAACCTTTTATTTTGCATATCTCATTCATTCTAAAAACAACCGCCATACCTCTAATACCACATATCTCTTCTATACCCTTGTTTCATTAAATTCATACTAAAATTTCACTACTATGCCTAATTATTCAACCCAGGGTAAACAATTGTAAATTCTATTTTCATAGCACCTAACAACTAATGCAATCCATCCATCAAAAGTTTAGTTTTTTATAGTGTGGCAATTCTGACCATTTATGCCTATAACTAACCCTCTTTTCGTTATAAACACCTCTACTCCAACAATGTATCGAAAACTCTTATTTTACATCCTTAACTCAGCACTCCTTCAGCTATAACCTTTTTGGCAGATTAAATGCAATATAATCCACCTCACATTATTTATCGTTTATAGACTGAAACAAATCTGACTATGATTTGCGCTTTTGCTTACCGTTCACCATCTTTCATTCAAAATCACCTCTACTCTAACTTTTTATCTAAACTTCCTATTTCAATTTTACCCAACTGACGATGGCTTCGCAACACATTCGCGATACATTAAAGGCACAACCTTCTTGATCTAACTCAAATAACTCCAATTTTTTAATTTTACACCTCACATTACCGATCATTCGTTTACCTATCATTACTCAATATGCAAGAATTCTCTCATTATAATATTACTTCTCCTAACATTATGCATTCAAATTCTTTATACGTAATTAAACTATGACTCACAATCCCAAACTTTAAAAAACGCTAATTTCCCCCAAAATACACATATATGCACAAAATCAAAACGAAACACAATTCTATTCTCAATGTAATTGCAAAAATATTATCTGACAAATTCTATACTTAAATTGACACACTTGTCTTTTCAAAGAATTCATATCTATACCAAGTACCACTAATTACTATCGACCAACACACTTGTACTCAATTCAATAATTTCTCAACTGTTACTTAAATCTTAACTATCTATTGATTTTTTCATTTCAATAGAATTTTCAAAATCACACTTAAATATTATTTATCAACTGATATCAAACAAATTTTCTGTCATCAACTACGCTTAACTTATTCAAAATATTTTTCAAAAATACACCTCAATTCAATCTATCATCTCTACAATATCTACAATATATATAAATTTTTAAACACTTCATATAAATCATAACATAAGTATTTCTTATCTATCTTTAACCAACTCAACAAACTCTTTCTAAAAACACTCTTTAATTCACTTAGTTAAAACTAAAATATTTGCATTCATATATTCACACTTCAAACAATCTTAACATAAAATCAATATTGTCACAATCTTCAAAACAAAATTACACTCAATAATAATAATTGTGGCAAATATACGAACATATTTTCAAAACACTCCCGCTCTAAAAATTCTTACGCGCTGCTCCCTTCTCCACAAAATTTTTAAAGACCAAAAATATTTCTTAAAGACAAAAAAAAACTGTAACTGTTTTTTTGTAACGCAAAAAAAAATTTTCACGATTCTAGCCTAACACAAATTATTTTTATTATCCTGGTCGGGACCATACACCGAACAAAAATTTTTTTTAAAGAACTAGAAAAAAATTTTTTTTTTTAAGAACAAAAATGTTTAAACTGGTCGCGGCACCCATGTGTCGTAAAGGGCCTGTCCTGACTTTATTTGGTTTGGACGTGAATTCGTATTTTATTTGTGGTAGTACATTTTATGTTATCAAAAGAGGTAGTTGGGTGCGTTGTGTTTAGGTATTTGGTTGAATAGCACTCCAAGTTCTGGACATTATTGGCCTACGAACAAATTATAAAATCTTAACCTACAAACTTTCTTTAAAAATAACGGAAATCAACTCATTGACGAAAGCAAGTTTTCTTAAATACAAAATTATAGTTAATTTACAACCTTATCTATTTACAATTTAACTCAAAAACCGAATCACCAAATCTTCGCACACAGTTTACACATTTTACTAATCTTTTAGCCTTTTCTCCTCGATTCATATCAAACGACATGTATTTAATTAAATCTACACCTTTTGGATTCAGGGAGCATATAATTATTAAACTAACTCATAGCCAAGAACTCCTATTCATCAAAATTATCTTTACAAAAACACTGTTCCCGCAATAATCTTTCATTTAGCTCGGTGGGGTCTGAACAAAACAAAATTTGACTTTCACTCACTCAGTTTGACGATACAGCACTGGGACTCTGGCGTCGAAGCTCTGCTTAGGCATGGGGTATCGCTTCTTCCTTCTATGGTAGCTGGCACTCAACATCTTAGGCCGACGTGGGCCTCGGTCGTGGTCATCTATCGTAGGCTTCTTCCGCTCTTTTTAAAAGATGGGGGTATTTGTCAGGAGGTCCTCACACACTCTCTATCGAAAACTCTTTTCATCTCCGGGACCACTCAAATCGGAACTCCAACGTGAAGGCGTATTTCTCTCCACCTCTACTCTAGTTTATTTATTTGTGAAGGCCGCAACCAGATTTTCATGATCAGCAAAACAAATTCTAGTATCAGAATCAGGAGGCTCTCATACCGGGATACATCAACCGGATCTCTGCTCCGCTAAACGACATATTTCTTCGGGAAACTCCAGGGCAAGCTCAACTGTTCCTCTACAGTTAAAATAACAACACTTCATCACCTGCGATGCTAAGCACCGGGGAAAAGGAACCCGGGCCGGCATGCAGAGTGAATCCTCGAAAAAAACTCTAAGTCTTCTATTTATTTATTTTTTATAACAAAGTCCACGCCTTCTCGTGACTCCTAATCCATTCAGGAAAGCTTTCAAAAATCCACCACTTAGCATCAATTTTCATTTCTTGGATTGGATAATCCCATACTTCATGCCCGCCTTAATTACGTCATACAACAGACCACCCAAAGTCCAGTCCACGTGTTTTGCGGTCTACATGTCCAATAAATTCTTTACAATAGGGTATTTTACTTTAATGTCAAACCCTGGTGCCATCTCCTTATCTGCGTCTGGAATCACCTACCCCCTATCGCGCACCGCCGCTTTTAAATTGGCTAAGGCGTACAAGACTACTGTTCCGTCCTCTAATCAAAGACGGCTTCCTAGCATTCTAACCGAAATGTGATGAAAACAGCCTTCGATCACTTTAGAAATTTTAATTTTTCTTTAAAATCGAAAGCGCTTCATCACAATGTACACAAAAATATTAAAATTATTCTTTCAGCAATTAGTAGAATAAATTTTACCAAATGCTGTAAAAATTAACTTTCAACATCAATACCAAATGTCTGGTACCTGATGTTGCAAAAATTCGAACAAAAATACAAATTCCAACAATTGACACTGACATTCAACTGTTGTGGAAAAAATCAAGACAATACAAACACAAATTTGAGGTATGTGACCTGTTGTGAATACATCCTCATGAGCGTTTACCAAAGGGAAGGTGCTTCCAACCTGAAACTCAAGTTGAGCAAACTGCACAAAATGAAAAGGGGCAGGCAAGTTTCTCAAACATGAGAGGGAAAAGCAACTGTCCAAAGGGAACATTTGAAAAGTGCGAAGAGAGAGGGAGGACAGTGAGTGGAAACCCCAGTATAAAAATCAACAATATTTATCTAGTACATAGTATTTTTCATATAAAATGTAGTAAGCTTCAAAAAGTAAAAAAAAAATATGTGAGTTTCACTTACACTCACGGGGTTTCTTCAAAATTAACTACGATGGCGATAGGACAGGAATGCTAAAATAGAAAGATTAAGGATAGCTGAATGATTTACATATTGGTGACTTATTTCATCATTTCATTATTTAAATTTAACTTCTGTTTTTTCCGATTTTTAATTTTCTCCTGAAATATTTCGTAATTATCATCATGTTCGACATTTATTTTGGCAGTTTTCATCTTGCTTCACTTATATTAGAAATTGCAAAAAAAAAATAATAATATAATAACTGACCTACTTACAACACCAACTTTTGTACTGTAAAATACAATACTAAATAAGAACTTTTTTGAATGTAAAGCACTCTGATGGTAACTTGAAAATTTGTTTTTGTGAGCTTCTTTGATTTCAAAGAAGCGTCCGGCGTTCACTCTGAAATCGTAATTATTTTCTTGAAATTGAAGTTTTTGATGACTGTCGCTCACATATAATATCTTGAATCACTTCTTGGAGGCCTAGTTGATTCGGATGCTGCAGCACTGGTACTTGACTTTATGATGGCGTAGTCCAAAACGGGAAGAAAAAAATGGTGAGGTCAGGCGGGAAACAGAATTCGAAAACCAAACTGGAACGAACCGAAACAATGGCATCTTTACTTGTTTCGATGTAGTCGATTTCTGTAGCAATTTCATGGTGTTGGATGCGGAATACTTTAGCTTTGGTCATTTCAAGCTGGGGACTTCAGAAACGAATGCGGAAAATACAGCAAATATCCGGTAGAAAAATGGCGGGAATCCAAAACGAAACTCGTGTAGAACGAAGACTTTTTAACTTCTTCAATTTGCAGTCGCATTTTTAAAGTCCAGATCCTGTCGAGCTCTCTGAAATGTCCGGATGGACATCTCATGAAATTGTATCTTGCATCGTGGCCGGAAAATAATATAATAAGCTTCAGGAGCAAACTATTTTATTAAACAGTAAAGCAACACATCTTACTCGCTTCGAGTCAGTCCAGCGTCTCTAGCAAAAAAGCGCCAAAATAGAATTAGGTCAGAGAGGTTTCCAGAATTGGCTGAGGAAGTTCGTATGTGGGAAGGCGAAGCGTTTACGTCAAAACAAGAAGGTACGGTTACCATGGCAGAGATGAAGTACAGAATGGACGATTATAGGTAGTTAGTAATATTATCACACATATATATATATATATATATATATATATATATATATATATATATATATATCTTATTAATAAAAGAGAGTGTTTGCGTGTGTGTATGCGATACCCAGGCGAATCTGTGAAGCTTACAGTCATCAAATTTGGCACACGGGTAGAGCAGACCATGGGAAGGTGCACCTCGCAGCCCGAATTTTAAATTTTATTCTAGAAAATTTTTATTTTATGTTTTGTGCGATATTTTATGTTTTTTTAACTTCAGATTACGATATCTCGGCAAAAAATGATCATAGAATTTGGATCTTTTTACAATCTAAGACTACAGATATTTCATCTTCAAACAAGACCTCATTTGTTTAAAAATAATTTAAAACAGACTAATATTTTCATCAAAATATTAAATCCAATTTTTCGATAAATTTATGCACTTTTTAGCATCTACGGTCGATGCTCTTCGTGTTTTTATCTTACAAAGAAAATATTTACATCATCTGGAAGATACAAGCTTTCTCATTCATATAAACCTCATTTCAAGTCTCTATCTTAAAATTTCGATTTTTAATTGAATTTTAAAGAACGATATTTCAACACAAATTTTATGTGGTTCTTTCAACGCGGTACTCTAGGCGTTGGAATCAATCATTCATAAGAAATGCGCATGCGCACAAGGAAACGTTTTATTTACTTTTGCCGGTGTTCACTTTTTCTGTATTATGTCAATTTTTGTTTAATTTAGTTAATTTTTTGCATATTCTTTCTGTTTATGCTTCTGTCTGAAACTCTGGAATATTTTTTATTCTCATTCTAATACTTCGAATCTTAACAATGTTTACCAGGGGTGCTTTAAAGCAACTGTTAATTATGTTTGTGTTTAGCTTTGAGAAAAATTAATTTTGTAAAGGTTTTTTGGTCTTTTATGCTAAAATAGCACTTACAAATCAAAAAAAGAAACAAAAACTTACCTGTAAATAGCATACCTTTATTATAAATTGATCAATTTTGAAGTAATTTTTAATGAAATTTAGCTAAAACACCTATCATTCTGCACAAAATCCTAAAGCTAATATTTTAAACTAATTTTAGCTTTTGATTGTGGAAATTTTTTATGTTAAAACATGTTAGCAATGTATTACATATGCATTATTTTGTACGTCAAATATTGTTGCACATTAATTTTATAGAAATTTGTGGTATGACTTTCTTAAGTAGCATGATTTATTTTTTCTCGATGATATCTTTTTCTTAATTGTCATATTTTGAGAACATAACGGTTTTAAATAAAAAAAATACAAACAACAGTTTAGGTTAACAAGAATGATTGTCAAGAATTATATTTCACATGATTGGACAAGCCACAGTTCAAGAAGTGTTGAATTTTATGGAGGTAAGGTTAATTTTTTTTACATGCACTAATTTTTTCATGTCCTGATAAATGATTCATAAATTAGAATCGATAGCTGATTTATACCTCATATATATTTTTAGAATTTAACTTCTTACTTCTGTTTTAACTTTCCTTTCTATATTACCATCATGTTTTGTTTTGCTATTATTGATGTGTGTAAAATATTTTTCATTGCTTACTACGATTTAAAAAAATTTTTGGTATTATTGGCCTGAGCATATCTGCCCGCAGCCTGTACCTTTTTATTCATACTGTGTTATTCATACTGTTATTTTTTCTACGTTATTTATACTGTATTTAGTTTTTAAATTGATTTGGTATTGTTTACTTTTCAGCTTTTCCCGAATGATTTTCCGAATCTTTACTCCGGAAAGAGAAGCGAGATTGGAAGAAATCAGACAACAACAGCCAAGAATAGTTGGACCAAAAACCACAGGATCGTCATGATTTTTTAGCAAGAGTGTTTCATCAAAAACAAAAATCACTTATGAGTCTCATCACAAAGGCAAAGATTTTTGGAGAAGTTAGGTGTCATATGTACACCATAATTGCAGTTTGGGCTGATTTAAACTCTGTATTCTCACATTTTGATGCCCCTGTAGCAGTAGTGAATTACATGGTTAACTGGAGTTACTCATTTTGTTCCATTTTAAAGGAATTAGGCTGTGGTTCATATGGGAATGGCGTTTAAAAACATACGGCATATGAGGCAGATATTACGGATCAAATAATAGCCAAAGAAAGCAAGTGTCTATAGACAATGCGTGTATTGTCCCGTATTGCCCTCTACTAAATACAATTTTCAATGCCCATATAAATGTAGAGTACTGTAATTCAGTTTTATAGTGTGGCGTGTGAGTGGATCACTGGTGTGTGGTTTTCAAATGATTTCAGCTTTTACTGGAAATTAGCAGAACATTAGCATCCAAAACAGTAATCGTTTGAAAAGTTTTTATTTATATACACAACTCACTACCATAATACTCTTAAAATTTATATTTTAACGCATTTCGGTTACTGCTGTTATTTGTAAACACACGATCTTCATTGCCATGCTCATTTCAGAAATTTCTCATTGAGATGATGCTCATTTAATGCGTGTTTTCAAAAGTGAAATTTACCATGTTCTGTAAATGCCCCGATAATGTATCTATACTGAAGATGTAGAAAGATTAAAGAATTTAAGTAAACTTTTGTGTAATTTATACATTTGTGTGTGTTTAATTATTTAAATTAATAGATTTATATTTTTTATACGTTTTTTCTTGCATTCTTTTAGGGGTTTATAGTGTTGCGTGTGACTGGAACACTGGTGTGTGGTTTTCAAATGATTTTAGCTTTTACTGGAAATTAGCAGAACATTAGCTTCCAAAACAGTAATCGTTTGGAAAGTTTTGAATTTAATTTATTAAATGCTGATCACGAGATTTCTTTTCTTTTTGTGATACTTTAAATTAATTTTGCGTCACGTGTATAACAACGAAATTAATTGACAAAGAAAATATTAAAATACAGTAAAAGATAAAATTTAACCACTAGACAAATTGAGATGGAAATTTTAAAAAATTTTGTTCAAATTAGTATGTTTTATGGATATTAAATCAAATCCATATATAAAACTGTAATTTCCTCTCAAAATATGCTTCGCCATGACGATAAATAAGTCCCAAGGCCAAACTTTAAAATATGCTGGCGTACATTTACGAGAAAATTGTTTCTCGCACGGTCAGTTTTACGTAGCTTGCTCACGTGTAAGTTCGCAGACGAGCCTGGTAACATTTGTTCCACCCAATGAAGAAACAAAATATATTGTTTATAAGAAAATCCTCTAAAAAGCAATTTCACTACTTTTTCATTATAATTATCCTAAAATGTACCCCGTAGCGAACCACGGATATTCAGCTAGTATATATATATATATATATATATATATATATATATATATATATATATATATGAATATCTTATTAATAAAAGCGAATGTTTGCGTGTGTGTGTGAGTGCGACCCCCAAGCGAATCTGTGAAACTTACAGCCATGAAATTTGACACACGCGTAGTGCAGACTATGGAAAGGTACACCTCGAAGCCCGAATTTTAAATTTTATTCTAGAATTCTTTTTTCTCTCTTATGTTTTGTGTGATATTTTAAATTTTTTAAACTTCAGATTACGATATCTCAGCAAAAAATGATCGTAGAATTTTGATCTTTTTACAGTCTCTGACATTTCTTCTTCAAACAAGATTTCATTCGTTTAAAAATAATTTAAAACAGACTAATATTTTCATAAAAATATTAAACACACTTTTTCGTTAAATTTATGCTATTTTGAAGATCTACGGTCCATGCTCTTAAAGTTTTTTTACTGACAAAGAAAATATTTACATCATCTTTAAGATAAAAGCTTTTTGATTTGTATAAACCTCATTTCAATTCTCCATCTTAAAATTTCGATTTTTAATTGAATGGGGTATGTAACAGTATAAATAACATAGAAAATGTCATTTTTTCATATGTTATTTATACTGTATTAATTTTTATATTGATTTTGGTCAACAAACTTTCTTAAAATCCCGGGCAACGCCATATGTAATGAGGAATACCTCCAGCTTTTCCTCTCTTACAGAACAAAAGTCATTTGGGAAATTTCATTGAAGGTAAAACGAGCAATTTCTGTTGTTGCATCTAAAAAGGTATTTTAAGTAAACAATTAAAATTTGAAGCGTATTATCATCTTTAACATTACAGTAATCAGCATTACATCTTATTAATAAAAGGGAAGATTTGCGTGTGTGTTTGCGTGTGTGTGGGCGGTACCCAGGCGAATCTGTGAAACTTACAGCCGTGAAATTTGGCACACGGGTAGTGCAGACTATGGGAAAGTGCACCTCGATGACCGAATTTTACATTTTATTCTAGAAAATATTTTATTTTATGTTTTGTGGGATATTTTATGTGTTTTTAACTTCAGATTATGATATCTCATCAAAAAATGATCGTAGAATTTTGATCTTTTTACAATCTCAGACATTTTCCTTCAAACAAGATATCATTTGTTTAAAAATAATTTAAAACACACTAATATTTTCATCAAAGTATTAAACCCACTTTTCCGAGAAATTTACGCTATTTTGATCAGCTACGGTCGATGCTCTTTTTGTTTTTATCTTACAAGGAAAATATTTACATCATCTGAGAGATGAAAGCTTTCTCATTCATATAAACCTCATTTCAAGTATCTATCTTAAAATTTCGATTTTTTAATTGAAATTTAAAGAAAAATACGTCAACACAAATTTCCCATCGATCCTTCAAATGCGGCTTGGAAGAAAGACCATTTCTTCACCATGTTATTTATACTGTGACATAACCCATGACACGGGCTTCGCCCGTCTAGCCGGTCGGTTTAGGGTCGGTTTTCTTTTCCATACGCGGGGAGGGGGAAAGTCTCGAAGAAAGAATTTTTCGACCATTCGTGAAAGTGTGGACGGAACGAAATTTCTCGCCGGGGGGGGAGAGAATTTTTTTCTAGCTGCGACTGTTTGCAGGACGTGGGATACGTAGCAACAAAATTTAGATACCTTGATTAGTTGTTTTTTGTGTTTCCATTCTCTGACAATGATTGCTGAAGGGAGCGGGTCCCTAAACCGACCGGCTAGACGGGCGAAGCCCGTGTTATGGGTTATGTCACAGTATAAATAACATAGAAAATGTCATTTTTTCCTATGTTATTTCTACTGTGTTAATTTTTAAATTGATTTTGGTCAACAAACATTCTTAAAATCCCGGGCAACGCCATACGTAATTATTAATACCTCCAGCTTTTCCTCTCCTACATAACAAAAGTAATTTGGAAAATTTCATTGAAGGTAAAATGAGCAACTTCTGTTGTTGCATCTAAAAAGGTATTTTAAGTAAACAATTAAACTTTGAAGCGTATTCCCATCTTTAACATTACAGTAATAAGCATTACATCTTTTTGATAAAAGCGAATGTTTGCGTGTGTGCGTGTGTGTGTGCGTGTGTGTGTGCGGCCCCCAGGTGAATCTGTGAAACTTACAGCCATGGAATTTGGCACACGGGTAGTGCAGACCGTGGGAAGGTGCACCTCGATGCCCGAATTTTAAATTTTATTCTAGAATTTTTTTTATTTTATGTTTTCTGGGATATTTAATGTTTTTTAACTTCAGATTACGATATCTCGGCAAAAAATGATCGTAGAATTTTGATCTTTTTACAATCTCAGACATTTCTCCTTCAAACAAGATTTCATTCGTTTAAAAATAATTTAAAACAGACTAATTTTTTCATAAAAATATTATACCCACTTTTTCGAGATATTTACGCAATTTTGAGGATCTACTGTCGATGATCTTCGAGTTTTTATCTAACAAAGAAAATATTTACATCATCTTTAAGATAAAAGCTTTTTCATTTGTATAAACCTCATTTCAAATCTCCATCTTAAAATTTTGATTTTCCATTTATTTTTTAAGAACGATAGTTAAACACAAATTTCGAAGGTGGTTCTTTAAAAGCGGTTGCGAAGAACGCCAGATTCTCCCCTTGGATAGTAAACAATAATTGAGTCATTCAATTATGTTTTGTAGGATATGTTTTGTTTTTTTAACTTCAGATTACGATATCTCGGCAAAAAATGATCGTAGAATTTTGATCTTTTTACAGTCTAAGACTACAGACATTTTTACTTCAAACAAGACCTCATTTATTTAAAACTAATTTAAAACAGGCTAATATTTTCATCAAAATATTAAACCCAATTTTCCGTGAAATTTACGCTATTTTGAGCAGCTACGGTCGATGCTCTTCTTGTTTTTATCTTACAAAGAAAATATTTACATCATCTGGAAGATGAAAGCTTTGTCATTCATATAAACCTCACTTGAAGTCTCTATCTTAAAATTTCGATTTTTAATTTAATTTGAAAGTAAAATACGTCAACCCAAATTTCCCATCGGTTCTTCAAATGTTATTTGGAAGAAAGACCATTTCTTCACTCATACGCTGGGAGGGGGAAATTCTCGAAGAAAGAATTTTTCGACCAATTGTGGAAGGCTGGACGGAACGAAATTTCTCGCCAGGGGGGAGAGAGTTTTCTTCTGGCTGCGACTGTTTGCAGGACGTGGGATACGTAGCCACAAAATTTAGATACCTTGATTCGTTGTTTTTTGTGTTTCCATTCTCTGACAATGATTGCTGAAGAGAGCGGGTCCTTAAACCGACCGGCTAGACGGGCGAAGCCCGTGTAATGGGTTATGTCACAGTATAAATAACATAGAAAATGTCATTTTTTTCCATATGTTATTCCTACCGTGTTAATTTTTAAATTGATTTTGGTCAACAAACATTCTTAAAATCCCGGGCAACACCATATGTAATTAGGAATACCTCCAGCTTTTCCTCTCTTACAGAACAAAAGTCATTTCGGAAGTTTCATTGAAGGTAAAACGAGCAATTTCTGCTGTGGCATCTATAAATGTATTTTAAGTAAACAATTAAACATTGAAGCGTATACCCATCTTTAACATTACAGTAATAAGCATTACATATTTTTAATAAAAGCGAATGTTTGCGTGTGTGTGTGTGTTCGACCCCCAGGTGAATCTGTGAATCTTACAGCCATGAAATTTGGCACACGGGTAGAGCAGACTATGGGAAGGTGCACCTTGAAGCCCGAATTTTAAATTTTATTCTAGAAAAATTTTTATTTTATATTTTGTGGGATATTTACTGTTTTTTAAATTCAGATTACGATATCTCGGCAAAAAATTATCGTAAAATTTTGATCTTTTTACAATCTCAGACATTTGTCCTTCAAACAAGATTTCATTTGTTTAAAAATAATTTAAAACAGACTAATATTTTCATAAAAATATTATACCCACTTTTTCGAGAAATTTACGCAATTTTGATGATCTACTGTCGATGATCTTCGAGTTTTTATCTGACAAAGAAAATATTTATATCATCTTTAAGATAAAAGCTTTTTCATTTGTATAAACCTCATTTCAAGTCTCCATATTAAAATTTTGATTTTTAATTCATTTTTTAAGAACGATAGTTAAACACAAATTTCGAAGGTGGTTCATCAAATGCGGTAGCGAAGAACCCCAGATTCTCCCCTTGGATTGTAAACAACGATTGAGTCATTCAATTATGTTTTGTGGGATATTTTTTGTTTTTTTAACTTCAGATTACGATATCTCGGCAAAAAATGATCGTAGAATTTTGATCTTTTTACAGTCTAAGACTACAGACATTTTTACTTCAAACAAGACCTCATTTATTTAAGACTAATTTAAAACAGGCTAATATTTTCATCAAAATAATAAACCCATTTTTTCGAGAAATTTACGCTATTGTACATATGCATTATTTTTACGCCAAATATAGTTGCACATTAATTTTATAGAAATTTGTGGTATGATTTTCTTTAGTAGCATGATTTATTTTTTCTCGATGATATATTTTTCTTTATTGTCATATTTTGAGAAAATCACTTTTTAAAATTCAAAATAATAAAAATTACAGTTTAGGTTAACAAGATTTATTGTCAAGAATTATATTTCACATGATTGGACAAGCCACAGGTCAAGAAATGTTTAAATTAATGGAGGTAAGGTTAATTTTTTTTTTACATGTAGTATTCATTTCATGACCTGATAAATGATTCATAAATTAGAATCGATATCTGATTTATATCTCATTTATATTTTTAGAATTTATCTTCTTACTTCTGTTTTAACTTTCCTTTCTATTTTACAATCATGTTTTGTTTTGCTATTATTGAAGTGTGTAAAATGCTTTTCATTGCTTACTATGATTTAAAAAAATTTTGTATTATTGGCCTGAGCATATCTAGCCGCATCCTGTACTTTTTATTCATACTGTGTTATTTATACTGTTTTTATTTCTACGTTATTTATACTGTATTTAGTTCTTAAATTGATTTGGTATTGTTTACTTTTCAACTTTTTTCGAATGATTTTCCAAATCTTTACCCCGGAAAGAGAAGCGAGACTGGAAGAAATCAGACAACAACATTAAAGAATAGTTGGACAAAAACCACAGGATCGTCATGATTTGTTATCAAGAGTGTTTCATCAAAAACAAAAATCACTTATGAGTCTCATCACAAAGGCAAAGATTTTTGGAGAAGTTAGGTGTCATATGTACACCATAATTGCAGTTTGGGCTGATTTAAACTCTGTATTCTCACATTTTGATGCCCCTGTAGCAGTAGCGGATTCCATCGTTAACTGGAGTTACTCATTTTGTTCCATTTTAATGGATTTAGGATGTGGTTCATATTGGAATGGCGTTTAGAAAGATAAGGCAGATGAGGCAGATATTACAGATCAAATAATAGCCAAAGATGACACCACTTCAGTCAGTTGTCCGACATAATTGCAGTTTTGGTTGATTTAAACACTGTATTCTCACTTTTTGATGCCCCTGTAGCAGTAGTTGAATACATGGTTAACTGGAGTTACTCATTTTGTTCCATTTTAAAAGAAATTAGGGTGTGGTTCATATGGGAATGGCGTTTAGAAACATACGGCATATGAGGCAGATATTACAGATAAAATAATATTCAAAGATGACACCACTTCAGTCAGTTGTCACAAAACAACTGTGTCCGTCCACATGTTGCAGAAGCATCCTCTACACGATTTCTTCATTCGGGAATGGCGTTTAGAAACATACGGCATATGAGGCAGATATTACGGATCAAATAATATCCAAAGATAGCAAGTGTCTATATACAATGCGTGGATTGTCTTGTATTGCCCTCTACTAACGACAATTTTCAATGCCCATATAAACGTAGAGTACTGGAATTCAGTTTTATAGTGTTGCGTGTGAGTGGAACACTGGTGTGTGGTTTTCAAATGATTTTAGCTTTTACTGGAAATTAGCAGAACATTAGCTTCCATAACAGTAATCGTATGGAAAGTTTTTATTTATATACACAACTCTCTACCATAATACTCTTAAAATTTATATTTTAACGCATTTCGGTTACTGCTGTTGTTTGTGAAAACACGATCTTCATTGCCATGTTCATTTCAGAAATTTCTCATTGAGATGATGCTCATTTAATGGGTGTTTTCAAAAGTGAAATATACCATGTTCTGTAAATGCCCCGAAAATATTTCTATACTGAAGATGTAGACAGATTAAAGAATTTAAGTTAACTTTTGTGTAATTTATACATTTGTGTGTATTTAATTATTTAAATTAATAGATTTATATATTTTATACGTTTTATTCTTGCATTCTTTTAGGGGTTTATAGTGTTGCGTGTGAGTAGAACACTGGTATGTGGTTTTCAAATGATTTTAGCTTTTACTAAAAATTAGCAGAACATTAGCTTCCAAAACAGTAATCGTTTGGAAAGTTTTGAATTTAATTTATTAAATGCTGATCACTAGAGATTTCTTTTCTTTTTGTGATACTTTAAATTAATTTTGCGTCACGTGTATAACAACGAAATTAATTGACAAAGAAAATATTAAAATACAGTAAAAGATAAAATTTAACCACTAGACAAACTGAGATGGAAATTTTTAAAAATTTTGTTCAAATTAGTATGTTTTATGGATATTAAATCAAATCCATATATAAAACTGTAATTTCCTCTCAAAATATGCTTCGCCATGACGATAAATAAGTCCCAAGGCCAAACTTAAAATATGCTGGCGTACATTTAAGAGAAAATTGTTTCTCCCACGGTCAGTTTTACGTAGCTAGCTCACGCGTAACTTCGCAGACGAGCCTGGTAATTTTAGTTCCGCCCAATGAAGAAACAAAATATATTGTTTATAAGAAAATCCTCTAAAAAGCAATTTCATTACTTTTTCATGGTAATTATCCTAAAATTTACCCCGTAGCAAAGCACGGGTGTTCAGCTAGTATATATATATATATATATATATATATATATATATATAATGATAATAGTAGATAGTAATCTCGGGGTGTAGTCGTACATATAATTATTTGGCCGTTGAATACATCTGTGTAATAATAATATGTATCGGTGGCGATGGATCATCAGTTTTGTAGTCAAGGCGGAGTAGTCGTCGGACCAGGGCAGGCGGATAGAGAAAATAAAAAGCTGTCGCGGCCGGTTGCTCGGGAGAACTCATAAAGATAAAATGCAGTCGAGGAACAGAGGCAGGGAGTCCAGAGTGAAAAACGTACTTCCATCTTCTTTAACTTATTTTATTCTTGGATCACTCACTGACAGCTTACAACATTGGTCGTGCCTTACACCTAGGCACACAAAACACATCGCGCGGCGGACGGGACGGGGACGCGGCCCCGCCCGTACAAATTTGACAGGAATTAAAAGTACATGTTTTCTGGCCGTGAGTAAACAGACAAAAACTAGAGAAAGCGCGCAATTCTCTCTCGAGTACGGGTCTATGAAACTTCTAATTTGTCCGAATCGAACACGTGATTAAGTCGCGTCATATGGGGTGATGGTTTTCGAATGCTCGGCCCGGTTCGATCTTATATAACTGTAATGTAATGCTCCACGCGTGGGTTTAGGGGAAAAACTAATAGATTGATATTGGTTGAATATAGGTCGCAATCCAAGGTTAAGGGACGGTTTTCTGTTGCGATATGATAAAGAATTTGGAACGGGCGTGTTATATAGTAAAAAGGGGTTTGAAATTTATTTCAATTTCCCCCCTCGGGAAAAGACTTGTGTGAGGGGCTGACTCCCTCAGCAAGGCTCTCCATCAGGCGAGACCCACTTAAGAAAAGCGTAATGGGGACAAAAATTTTTAGGAGTCATTTGGAATAATAATTTTGAGGAATAATTTTGAATAAAATTTTGACTCAGTGGTTGACAAATTTAAATTTAGTGGTACTAACATCCTTGTCTTTCCGCTCAGGTCATGACTTACACAAGATAGCATAAAATATCACTAAAAAATATTAATACACTTAAATTGCAGTTTGGGTTGAGTATGGGAATTTTTAACTACTCATAAAACTCTAATATACACTTAAAATGAAATTAATAAAAATATACTTATTAAAACACAATAAATCACAAAACTTTTAAAAGGCAAAAATAAATCAAAACTGTCAATATCGTGCTGCATTCATTAGGTTTGTCGTTATTGAGGTTTAGGCTTCATTGTGGTTATTAAATTCAATTACTTAAAATTGTTTGTACATATCTTCAAAGGTTTTCTACTATAATTTTTTCAAATGCACCATGGAAACAAATTAATAAAATAAATTTTAAAAATACAGTTCAATTAGGAATAACAAGATTCTGAAAATGATTCTTTTATAAGTTGTTTTAAAATTCTCATTCAACCAGTAACACTCGACATTAATTTTTTTAATTTAGGTTAGATATCGATTTACGCCACTGGAGGAATGAACTTAGCCTAGGTCTCCAAATGTGAGAATCTTCGGTGTGATATTCCACAGAGGCCCGGCGAAAACGCACTAAATACAGGCCCACTGAGCTACCATTGTGTTGGGTTGTTCGTGGATTATTTTGCGTTCGGGGTCGATCCGAATCACAAAGATTTATTATTATTAAATTAAATTATGGTCGGGGTCTAACCGACTCAATTGGGATTTTTATTAAATTAAATTTTAATTAGGATGAGGTTAGGTTACCGGAAGAAAAAAAATCGTTTGATTTAATTCGGTGCAAATTGATTTCCAATCATTAATTTCCTCAAATATTTTTATTTAATTAGAAGCGTGCACATTCGTATGTCATGTTCGGGTAAAAAGTCATAATAAGGAAAACAGGATCACTTTAGCATATATATCAAGGAATTCACATTTATCTGTCATATTTTTATTTTGAATGGATGGCCTGATCTCCTCTTAAGGAATAATATTGTTTATTGTTGAGAGTATCCAGATACAAAAATTATTAATCTCTAAATATTCAAGGCTCATCAACATTCAAAATTATCAAAATTATTATTATAAAATAAAAAATATCAAAATATCCACTATAAAATAAAGAATATCAAAAACATTTCAAAAAATACACTAACTGATTTGCGGTACTTGAGAGAATTTGTTTCCTGAAATTTTCATCTGCGGTTAATACATCTCAGTCTTTGTTTTGTTAATCACACTCTCAGTTCGTATTGCTAGTCAACGTCCAACGCGTTGCAATAAATGTACCACAAAAACACAAAAATAAAATATAATCTTTAAATCACTAATAAACTACAACTATTAAAATCACTCAATGAAACAAAAATATACACTAAATGTTATGGAATATACCAAAATTGGTAACTTTAAACGTTTAAAATCAATCACTGAAACTTAAATGCACAATAAAAGAGATGATTAAAATATATCAAAATTAGTAAATTAAATCTCAAATTACCAATACACAGTTATATATTCAAAAATTCAATTTTCTTATTTTTTATTGTTCATCTCCTTGTTCTTTATCTATTTTTTTTAAAACACACATCACAAAAATTTTATCTAATATACCTAAGCACACATATAATATCTTTTATTGAAAAATAATTGAAAATATTTTATACTGTAACTTACCCATGGACTATCAATCATTATTTTATTTTAATTTTATTATAACTCAAAATTGAAATTGGTAAAAAGAAAAAAAATGGGTTAAGAAAATAAATCAATCTAAACTATTTGATGTCCAGGAGTCCCCTCGAAACATTGGTTCCACTGCCTAAGTCATAATATATTTTCTTCCTCTTCCAGTTTAACATTATTATCACCTTCATGTCGTAATTGCTCATTTTAACACGCGCACACAGAATATTATTATTATTTTTTTTTCGATGAAGCCATCAAGTCATTTTTTCAAAAATTTCAAGGCATTTTATTCCGCTTGAAGATCACGCTGAACTCCAACGCAGAAAAACAAACATGTCTCTCTCCACTGCTTTGCACACAGAAACTGAACCAAAAGATCTCCTTTGATGCGCATACTGTCGTAGCGGAAAATTATCCATGACGGAATACAATCTTGAAGGAGGATCACGAATCACTTTCTACAACACACACGCACACAAATTTTTTCCCTCTCTCACTTGGCGAAAACACATGAAACACACCGCGTCATGACGAACGAAGGGGAAGAATATCTCTATAGAAAAAATATTGGCACGAGATGCCGCCGACCTGACACAAACTGCACACAACGCATATTACGAATTTTCTCCGAGGCGAAAAAACACTTGAATATCCATTGGAGATCTTGCCGTGGACAGGTTCACTTCCTGCCGAGCTAATAATTGTAATGATAATAGTAGATGGTAAGCTCGCGGTGTTGTCGTACGTATAATATGGCCGTTGAAATAATCTTTGTAATAATAATATGTATCGGTGGCGATGGAACATCAGTTTTCTAGTCGTCGGACCAGGGCAGGCGAATTAGAGAAAATAGAAAGCTGTCACGGCCGGTTGCTGGGGAGAACTCATAAAGATAAAATGCAGTCGAGGAACAGAGGCAGGGAGTCCAGAGTGAAAAACGTACTTCCATCGTCTTTAACATATTTTATTCTTGGATCACTCACTGACAGCTTACAACATTGGTCGTGCCTTACACCTAGGCACACAAAACACATCGCGCGGCGGACGGGACGGGGATGCAGCCCCACCCGTACACATTTGACAGAAATTAAAACTACATGTTTTCTGGCCGTGAGCAAACAGACAAAAAACTACAGAAAGCGAGCAATTCTCTCCCGAGTACGGGTCTATGGAACTTCTAATTTGTCCGAAACGAACACGTGATGAAGTCCCTTCATATGGGGGGATGGTTTTCGAATTCTCGGCCCGGTTCGATCTTATATAACTGTAATGTAATGCTCCACGCGTGGCTTTAGGGGAAAAACTAATAGATTGATATTGGTTGAATATAGGTCGCAATCCAAGGTTAAGGGACGGTATTCTGTTGTGTTATGATGAAGAATTTGGAACGGGCGTGTTATATAGTAAAAAGGGGTATGAAATTTATTTCACACACACATATATATATATATATGTGTGTGTGTGTGTGTGTGTGTTAGTTACGACAAAAAAGTATTTTCCATTCCCAAACTTAATTAAGTTCACAGAGGGATCATTAAATTATTAACTTTGTTGGTGTACTTACTTTTTTATTTCATTTTTATATTTACCCTTAGACAAACTCTATTTTGCAGTATTTTGTTCCCGAGAGAATTGAGGAATTGCGGTTTTAGGTTGAATAAATGATATGAGATCGTGAGGGAAAAATTTCAATTATTCCTGACCTATTGACAATTCTTACCGTACGAAAGGTCCACTTTTGGAATGTTATGCTGGAAAGGTGATGTATAAGTTACGTGGCACATGCACTTTTCTTTAGAAGGCACGTGAAGTTCCTGGTGTAGGCAGACCGCTGTGCTCTGGCTCGTAGAAAATGAAATGGCAAAAGACTGACGAATTCTTGTAATAAATAATTTAGGTGTTAAAATCTTCTTTCTTGAAGATTTGACGCCCACGCATAAAACTACTACAAAGAACTTATAAACTTCAGAGCCAAATTTTGTGAAAGATTACTTCAAATTACATTAACGTACCCAGTTTATTCAAAGTAATTTAACATGAGCCAAAAGTAGAATAAATTAATGAAAATCAATAAATTTGGGTAGTAATATCGTATAGAGGAAATAATTGTTAGCCTATTTTTTAAAGATGTTAACTTTACAATTTTTTTAAATACCTACGATAATTGTCTTGGGCATTAAATTTATTTTAATTTTTATCTGAAGTTTTACAATATCATAACTAATTACAGACCTAATAACACAATCTAACAGTCTTTTCATACTTCATTTTTTAGCAGTCCTTTTACTATGAATATTCATTTTAAAGGAATTTTTCCTCAAAGTTAATTAATTTTTATTCATATTCTTTCAGGAATAATTTGAGTACCACAAGCATAATTTAAAGAATAAAAATATCTCTGTTGTTAGCGTAATCCTATTAATAGGAGGGGGAAATGATATTTGTATCTTAAGCCTGAAGAGACTTACTCATATTAGTTTATTATTCAAAAATAAGGAGAATTCCTGCACCTCCAGAATATTCCAATTCAGTTTTTCAGAAATTTTAAGCAACGTACTTAAAGAGTCCACATTTAATGCTAACGCTTAATTTTTTCTCCGTGAAACGTCACAAACAAATGACTAATTGCTTAAAAGTATTTAGGTATCTCCGTGATGCAGTTACGAACAAATTTCGGACAATGCTGTTAATCGAAACTTAAAAGAAAAAGTCTGCGTTTGCGATAAAAATGAGCCGAACACTTTTGATCCTTAATGGATCTCTTTAAAGGAAGCAAGGTTAGAAGGGATAAGGTCTATTTCACTTCCAGTAAAAGGCTTTATAGGTTTGAAGCTTCCATTAATTAGTTTAGATTTCAATGAAGACTTGCAGTGACGGCCAGAAAAACTTTATTCTACATCATTTCAGAGGGAGAAGGCGTTTAGAAAATTCTATATTACTTTATAATTGATTTAAATATCTTCCAATCTACTAACGTTTAGTGCTCTTAATTTTTAATTAGTACCACCAGTAATATATAGTAGAATATTTATTCCTAAGAATATAAATCATTAACTTTTGGTATCCATGAGTTTGAAAAATAAGTTTCTTATATGTTGAAAAACTAAAAAAAAAGTCTGTATGGGGGAGTTCAAATAATTTAAACTTGCATTTCTAACAAAATTCGGAATTATTTATAATTTTAAGGAAAATTCAAGACGTAAATATCTTTTAAAAATAACTGAAACATTTAAACAGGTTTTACTTGAAAATAAAAAAAAAAGATTATTTACAACTCACTCTTGCATTATTGATACAAAAAAAATCCATCCCTCCTTAGGTAATATTGATCTATATATTTCAAAGAATATGTATTTCAAACAGAAAGTTTTAAATCCTAATTAAAAGAACAAAAAGTTTGTTAATATTTAAATAAGAACTCTATACGTTAATTATCTTACGTCTTTTCTTGCAAGTATAACTTTGTTGCTGTAATATTTTGAATGGAAACATATGGTAAAAATATGCAATTATAAAATAATTTTTTTACATCAGGGAAATTTATATAGTTCCTTACCAAATTGCTGAAAAATGTTTCATGATTGGGATGTACGGCCGACATGATCAATTCGAACTGATCATTCATTCTGTCTGATACATCTGTGCTATGAAAAATATTTTTCACTCCGCAGTTATTTTTTATGTCGTTTATTAAATATGTAAAAAATACAACAGGGAGTTTTCTTAATAATGTTCAGTGGACAATTTCAAACTTTTAATCAAAAATAAGCCAATTTTAAAATAAGCCAATTTTAAAATTTGTCCCAGTCAATGAAAGAAAATTATTTTCGAAATGCATATGGAATTCAGAGTTAATAACAAATGTAATCTATCGATACATATTTCACCCATGAACGTTGCTTTTAATGTAATAAAGCACGTAAAGTTCATTTTGCAACGAAATATTCTTGCCTATGTCATAGAAAGTGGAATATTATATTATAGTTCCTCCATTTAAATGATAAATGCTTTGTGTATGTTAAATGTATAAACAATTCATGCAGTATACAACGTAGACACTAATGAAGTATACTTGCAATTTTTTAGGTTAAAGTTTATGACAGCTCGTCTGACAAAGGATTTATATTCTCGAAAACCATTGGGTGTAAATATCACATTATACCGCAAGATTAAAGAAAACAACCCCTAAAAAAATTTGGCAAGTGGCCTTTGTCGCAAATTAACATTCCTTTTAAGCCCCCCCCCCTCGTCAAGTTCTCTGTGTAAACAAGATCTAGATGCAGCGCGTGATACCCAAATAAAGCAAACTTTTGTCAAGCTACTTGAACCCCTTGGATACCAAACGAGTATTTTCAAACGAGTATTTTCCTTGTCATACTGTAAAAACATTTTATCATGTAGAAAATCATGGCCACCGATGGTGTCATCCTCCATATGCTGATACTACATAGAAATTCAGCATTTTTCTGCATAACGCAAGGTATTAACGTCTCTTATGAAAATCCTTTCCAGAAAAATGACAGAACCTTCACCAATCTCTGCTACTTACATCATACGGGGCGGGTCGCCATCTCAGGTTGTTTACTCCAATTCTACTGTCTGTTTCAAACTGGCACGGAAGAAAAACACTGTTCTTTGGGCAATGCCATTTCTTTTCTAAGCGGTGTTCACACTTTAGGTGGCAAATACTATCGTGCTGATAGAAGTGTACTTAGAGGTAGGTCATCAACTCTAAAAGTCTTTATAAGACGATGACAGATGTATTGTGCGTTTCGAATGTGTTCTTAAAATAAATTTTTGAAGTGGCGACGAATGCTTCACCAGTTCTTGCTGTATCTTCATCAACCTTCAAACCCCCAACCATCTCACCAAGAGATATTCTTCCTGTGGCGTCAGCAAAAAGAGAACATCAAATAGAGGACGTAAACGGGGTTGTAAACAATTATATCAGTGACGTAAACATCATCATCTCCCCACAAAAAGTATTTGGGGAATCTAAGAAACAACCAATTCGAGGAGAAAGCCGGGGTAGAGGTGATGGGAAGGATCCTGGAATAGAAAGATCAAATGCTCATGGGAATAAAAAAGGATGTCAGCCTGATGACTCCTCAGACACAGATGACTGGGTTACTGACCTCTTGTCTGAGGACCTTGAGTCACCAGTCAATATGGAAATCTGTGAAGATGGCTCAGGCCACCAAAACGCATGGTGCATCTTCTGTGATGGTGCATTCAAAGATAACACATGCGAAGAACTTTGAATTCGTTGGGTGATGTGCTTTCACTGTGCTCATTTTGTGTGCACCGGAACCGAAGCTGAGTTTTACATTTGGGACTTTTGTCACGAAAATTGATTTATTTTATATATAGATAATGTTTGATAGTCCAACTGTTTAATAAATAAATTTTCCTTTTTTCCTTTTTTTCTTTGAAAACTTTTCTTATTTTTATTTCCATCTGGTTAATAAATAGATAAAGGATTTTTGTGACAAAACGATGGGGGGTGAGTCATATTAACCACCGCTTTCGGCCACCTGCTAGATTTGACTTTTTTCACTTAAGGGGGTCCGGGACACAAAATTCTATTTTCTTTGACTATAATCACATTGTAATGAATTTTTTTCTCAAATATATGTTTATATGGGTATTACTATCCATATGAAAAATTATTAAAATTTTTGAAATTTCAATTTAAAAAAGTTAAAAATTTAAAAATTTAAACACATTTTAATTTTGATATAACTCATGAACGAATAGATATTTTCAAATAATTCTTATACTTTTATGTAGAGAAAAGATATTAAATTAATTTGTCTTCAGGGTTTGTAAAAATATTGCTTTCAATTTTTTTTAAAATTTATAAAGTAAAAAAATTGGATTTTTTGGGGTGATTTTTTGTCTCATGGACAATATTTTCAAAACTCTTGTATCTTATTAAAAATCCTGAAGACAAATTAAAAATATTATATCAAAGGATATGTATACAAAATTTCAGCCATGTAGGTTAAATAGAATTTGAGATATATCAAATTGAAGTTGACAAATCTTGACAAAACACATTCTGAGATAAATGGGTTAAAGATTCAAGTGCTCTCATTTTCATAAATACTTACCATTTGATACATTTTACACTATTTAAATCTCCCATTAGGGATAATTTAACATATTTAATGCAAAATAATATTTTAATTAATGTAAATTAATGTATCGAAGACCATAATTTACTGATCTTTGCCATAATCGTTTAGCAATTTCAACTTAAATAGCTCCTGATGAGCCGTTGAAATCTGCATCACAAACTAATTTATGTCCTTCATACCATACACTGAATTCTGCAGAATTTTTATCAAGGTATTTTTCAGTCACAGAGCACTCTTTACAAGTTTTGGATAAAGCGGCATAATCTATAATATATCCTGTCAAAGTGTCAATTACATAACCAACACCTATAATTAGAATTATACACCTTTTCAGAAATACTTACCATTTGATACATTTTACACTATATAAAGGTCCCACTAGGAATAATTTAACATAATTAATGTAAACTAACTGTAAAATTATTTGACTATACAGCCAAAATTACTTTTCATCATAGCTGCTAAGCACACAGAATAATTTATTTATGAAGAACTTTTTAAACAGTACAAATTAATTTGCTAAAATGACCCAGATTTGTGAAGCATTAATTTTTTTGAGTTTTGTTCTTTGCAAAATTTTAAATTTGCTAAATGCACCTGTTTTCTATATAATTTGTATGCAGCTGTTGATTTATGATTTGATTTTCTGCGCCTTCTTTTATCTTTTCGATGCATTTGTGTAAAGGTTATGGCAGAAGAAGACAGTCCTGCACTTTTCTGGATATTTTGAGCATACGCAGATGCACCTACATTAAAGTCTAAAACTGCTTGTGATACAGCTGCATCAACACGTTGTTTAGAAGTGTTTACTTGTTTTGAACACCTAGACCATATCAAACTATGCAACGATTCATTGGAGTTTTGTGTTTTACCTTGAGAACATCTCTCTAAGAGTGAATCGTCTGCAAGTCTCTGAAAGATAGGCACAATTTTGCATACAATATCCATTGTTAATGGGGTCTTGATTTTAGTTTTGTGTGATTCGGGTTTTTTACCTTCACACAGAGCTCTGTTATAGAAGCACCAGGAATCACTTTTGTAAGGACACTTTTTATGAAATGGCTTCTCATCTGTTGAACTGCAGTGGTACAAAATGGCATAAATGTCTGTTTTCATTGCAACTACATCACTTTTATTTCTTTGGATTGCATTTCTATAGTATTTTGTAAGTTTACTTATAGTACTTTCTTTTAAGCTGCCATGCTTTCTGATGTTCATGAACTCTAAAATGAATATTTTGTTGTTGAGATAAAGTTCAAATAAGTAGTATGCATATGCTACTATTAGACATTATCTATCCCCTACAAATCTTTCTATGATGTATATGGTACCTACAATAGCTTATTATATCTTTCCGAGAATTCTAACATTACATATCATGAAATTTAATCTAACAAAACTGAAAAATAAGTTTGGCGGATGTTTTTTGCGACATCTATACGAGTTGATATTTTATAGAAGTATCAGAGGCTTTTGTTCTTATCGCCTCATTGTTCAGTGAAATATGTCATAGTCATGCTTTCTAGTGAGAATAAAAGTGCTGAGACTTTTGTTGAGATGGACTGTAGTTAATAATCTATACTTTTTGTAATATATATAAACAAATTTTGAATATTTTATGTAGTTCCCATTGGTCTCCGGGTTGAGAAATCAAATTTTATTTTGTTATGATGTAGCAAAAATCTTAATTCATTGTCTTACGGAAGGCAATAAAGGAAGTACAGGAGAAAACATTTCAAGGGAAAGTCACACTTTTAAAGGAAGTATACAGTATTCTTAAACTATTTTATGTATCATATAAATGTATTCGTATTCTAAAGATACATTCAGCAATATATTTCAACCTGACCGTAACTGGAGGAATTAAGTTTTCTCTGACATTTTAAACAAATCGACAGATTTTTTTCTTTCTTGAGAATAGATTAAAAAAACCTAAATTATGACTGTAAAATGTTTCGGGAATACAATGGTATATTTAAGCGAAGAGGCATAAAAATATACAATGCGTTAGATAATTTCATCATTACGATAGTCGTCAAATACATCATCATATTATTGTAATACTTTAAATGAAAATGATGATAGCCTATACTTCTAATGAGGCATAAGGATTTTTCGAATGATCACGATAACTCATCAGATTTAATGCTCATTGTTTTACACTGTAAGAGTGATACTGTTTTTCCTAAATTTTTGTTAATCCGGAGAATTTGTATTTTAGAGTAATGAAATTCCTGTAATTTTTTTTTAATTTCATATTTCAGCAGATAAAAATTGGAAAATTATGTTTATGTACTTACATTATGTTAGTTTGTTTTTTTTATCGGTAGCTTGCAGGCTTCAGGCAATCTATCTTGGCTCCGACGCTCCTTTATGCTACTCTCATCGCTAGCTTGCGGGGGTCAGGCAATCTCTCTCGGCTCCACTATTCATCTATTCTCCTCTCATCGTTGGCTTGCAGGCTTATAGCGATGCGCTAAGTCTGGGCACAATCTCCCTTATACTCTTTTTAAACTTCTCGCTTACGAGGCTACTACTCTATATTCGTGTGCTGAGTCTGAGAGTCAAAATCAATCATATCTTTTTTTCATATTCTCACTCTCTCTATTTTTTATCTTCTCAACGCCCCGCCTTTTACATTTTCATTCGTCTCTCATGTTCAACCTTTCCTCTCACTTCCACTTCGATTCGCTAATTTTTACCACCTAATTAATTCTTTAAACCATTCAGAGTGAGGGGCGTTTCATATTAAAATAATTCCGCCTTCGAATCACCCCTGCCTTTCTAGGGATCATGTTTTCCCAGAACATCTCCTATGTGTGGGGTCATCTTCTCTTCGCCAACAATTCCCTTTTCATCTCGATGTCCCCTGTATGTAGCCCCCTCGCTGTTTCGTCTCTTAACTGTTGCTTTTCAATTCCTTCTTCATCCGGTCCTTTGTACAACAGGCGCCATTTCAATTTTTTCATTTTACCCCCGTTTGTTCGAATTAATTGGCTTGTCTGCCCCTTTCGAACTTCTAACATACAGTATCCCCACGACATTCTTCTTGTATCGTCTGGCGTCATTTCACTGTTTCATTTTCCGTCCCGTTTGTTAATTGGTTTGTCTGCATATTTTCTATTTTTTTTATATGTCGTAATCCACGACAGAGGCGTCAAATGAAATAATATTAAATAAATTCAGCATTTCAAATGCATCTGAAATCCCATTCTGTACCAAATTGTATACCGATTTTGATAACAGTATTGACGATCATGTGTTATCAAAAGAAATTTTTGGACCTTTCATCATCTCGAACAAATTGGAGCAGTAAAGACAAAATTGAACTGGTAAAAACAATATATCGTCATTAAATTAAAACATTGTTAGTATTCAAAGCACTGAATTTATGAAGCGCCTCTAAAACTGAGAATGCTGTCCACTAACGCTTATGCGATAACTTTATTAAGAAGCATGCAATATCTACTCTGTTAAATGGTGTATGGCATAGTGTGAAAGAAAATTAATAGATCAAGAATATCTGAGAGCTTTCTCATACAGCATGATCTTACAGCTACAATTCTTGATATATATATGACAATAATTTATTTATAAAAGAAATAACCAAATTTTAAGATCATCTGTTATCCCTAAGTAATTTCATCCTTCGTGATCCCTTCTAGAGAAATAGCTGCTATTGAGTATCGGTGTCATACGTAGGTTCAGAAACACTGAATAGCTTTTATAATAAAGTTAGTACCAGGTTTTTATTGTACCGAATATTAATACTAATCATAGAGCTAAAATATTGCAAATGAGTAACAGGAAATTAGAAAATATCTCAAAATAGCATAATATGTAGAAACGTTCAAGTTATTGAAAATAAGTTTAAAATATTGAAAAAAAGTTACAGGAAATTTGAAAATATCTTAAAATAGCATAATATGGGGAAAAGTTAAAGTTGGAAGAAAAAATTAGAAGTTTTCAGGATTTCATAGAATATCGAATTGAAAATAAAATAGCTATGTATTGACTTCTCCTCGGGTATCGAACATTTTGGTAGAGCCTAGAATGAATGTAGCAACCCCTCTTTGTGATGCAAGAAAATTTTACAGTTTCAATAAGACCAATAAGTTTTTGATGCATTTAAAATTTAAAATTACGAATGCAGTTTTTGCTAATAATTGTAACATTTAGTTATGGTTTCGAAAGAAAACTGTAATGATTTAAGGAAAGTGGAACATTAAAAAAATTAGAATGTGTTTTATTCATGTTTCATTTCAAAGTATGAATCTAGATAAGTATATTTTTTTTCTAGTAAATCTATTTTAACCCTTTGAGGGGCGCCGTCTGCACAGTGCAAACGCCTAAATCTAGTCCTTTTTTCACTTGCATTCAATGTATTCCAGTTAAATGAGCAGAAAAAGGGTTAGTACTGCCATCTGTTATCAGTTTAAAGAACTAAGAACATTTTGCTACCTTTAATTGGAAATTTTTTCCAGATTCTTTAGGTTAAACAAAAATCGGGAAAATAATCTGCACCGTGTAAACAGTGGAGGTTTTTGCCCCTGAAAGGGTTAAGTCGCAAGAATTCAACGAAAGATTTAGGAAATATATGTCCAGTACAATAATAAATCAATATTTGTCGTAATGTAATACATTCAGTTAAAAAGAATGAAAATTTCCTACTTGAAATTCGAGAGTGATAGTCCACACATGTTCACTACTTTCCAGAAGTTGTTCATAAGTAAGAACTCGTACGGGTAATTGACAACTTAACTGATAATAAAATAGTTCGCATATACATCTCAGCATTTTACAATAATTTTTCTTTCGAAAATCGCCATGTTATTGATAATAGAATAAAAACTTCAAAACTAGAAATCTGTGCAAATCTGATAATGTGATAGAATATCCTCTAAAAATTTTAACAGCGTACTTCAAATATTTGTTATAGCTATTGCTGAGATTTACAAAAGGATATTCTAGTCTCCCTAACATATCGATAAGCAAACACCCCTATTCGTAAACAAATCAATATCCTTATATATATCACTTTTCTCGTAAAACGAAGAACAACTATGAATACCAAACACATATTTGGGAAAAAGAAATAAAAGAGAAGTATTTTTTGAAGCAATAACTAATACTATTGACAAATATCTCAATAATACGATATAACCCCTTCTTTTCTTTTAAAATTTATAAGCCCCATTTTAATATGTTCGCAGAATAAAATACATATATTTATTGAAAATATGTGTAGTTTTGTTTACAAATTCCTTGGACTTGGATATCAATTTTCTATAGTTATTCATGTGTAACAGGCGAATTTTATTGTTAATGTTTACATATTACAAAGATTTACGATCTTCTAGGACATTTTCAACCGACATTAATTTGAGTAGGATCGAAAGTAATTTACTCAATGGGCAGCAAAAGATTAAGGATGGTCTATGGCGGAGATTTTTTAAATTCAGAAATCTGTAGATTTTTTAAAGAGCCCGATATTATTAAAAGTTTTAAAATTAAAAGAATGAAATGGGCCTCTCATATTCCTAGGATGGATGAAAAATTCAACAAAGAAGATTTTTGTTGCAAGGTCCTTTGCTAGTCGGAAAAGAGGAAGACCAAATCTAAGATGACTCGACTCTGTTCAATCAGATTTTAGAGTGATTTGGAGTGACGAACTGGCAGAAAAGGCCTAGAAATAGACTGTCCTGGAGAAATCTTCATCAGAAGAAATTGGCCCACCATGGGCTGTCGTGCCAAATATGATGATGATGATGATGATGTGAATCGTTGAAATATTACATACAGAATGAGTGATTTTGATACTAGATGCATACATTTTAGATTTCTGAGTATTTTTTCAATTTGAAATGTTTAAAACTAACTCATAATAGCCAGGTTCTGCAATATTTAAAAATTTTTGTGGTGTCGGTTTCAGTCTCGGTAGAAGAAACTGATTTTTGCAATAGAAATGTTTCATTATTGGAAGAGAGAGATAAAGTTCTTGACTTGTACTAGTCTTTGCTATTACATAGCACATTTAATTATGTATAGTGTTCAGTTTTCATGGCAAATTTTGAAGCAATTAATATTACAAAGTATTAAAATTTTTTTAACGTTATCAGACTTCCGCATCTTGAACGAGCAAACCCTTAGAACTTTTTTGCTAATATATATCGAATACGTGTAGTTGGAAATCAAAATATAATGCAAGTCCCTCCTAGATTCACACAATTTTCCTCTCATATAAAATACATCAATATAATTAGGCCTTGAACTCGACATTATAAAGAGCACAATTATAAAATTTTAGAAACTGAAATAAACATAAATAATGTTATTAAATTTTGTTTAGTTTACAAGCAAAAATGAGTTTGTATATAATATTTGATTTTACTGAAAAACGCATTTTACATTTTGTTTCGTAAAAACACGCAAATTTATTGTATAAATAAAACAAAGCGATATATATTTACGCAACACATTTTCCAAATTGATTTCCATAAAAAAACGTTTTACCAACATAAATTTTTACCGATATGTGTGTTTTATTCATGGACAACTTCAGAAACGACAGACTAGAATGAATAATGTCAAACAAAGTTATTTCAAAACCGTAAGATTGCGTCAGTTTGAAGAAAGTGTTAAGGAAACTGTCTTCGAAGCTGCGCAATTGAAAGAACGACATTTCTATTGCAAAACACATGTCAAAACTATTCCTAAACGATTCAAATGAAAGCAGGGTTTTTCAGACATGAATGGGAAGGTTCAAATTTCATCGAATAGAAAACCTATATTGTTTATGTATCATACAGAAATTTTGTAAGATTAATCATTAAAATTGTTTTATCTAATTCAACATTATGCAATACCATTAACTCATAACTATAATAAAGTTAACATGTAATTAAAAAATAATTTTCTTCAAACTCGTAAAATATTGAATTTAGTTTATTCCTCTTAAAATAACACATTTTTGTTATACTTGAGAAACAGAATGACAGTTGTAATTTCTCTCTCAATCTCTCCCTTGAAGAAAAATCCATGCCACACAATACAATAATTTAAACTACATTGTTTTAATAAGCAAATTCTATAAGGGTAAATATCTATTATCACATTCATGAGATGTTAAAATAAATTTAGCAGATTAAAAAAACAAGTAAATTTGCTTAAAAATATTTTGCCTTCTTCTAACAAACAGGTTTTTCAGGAGTATGACAGACAATGCACCTATTTAGTGAAAAGCACTTATTCAAATTTATATATAAGTAATTTAATTTTAGTACTTTACATGGATATATATACACTCATGGACAAAAAAATTAGCGCACCAAAAAATAATTGCGGGATCGTAACGAAACTTGCAATGAAGGTACATGTCGGGGAGATATGCAAATGATTAGAAATGCAGCGTGATTGCGCATTAGGTATAGCCGGTAGAGGGCGTTGAACATCGTACTCTGTGGAGTATAAAATAGGTAACCAAAGCTTGTTTGAGTGTGCTGAATCATTTACAAAGGAAGAGCTGAGATAGACATGCCATTGCGCCGTGTTCGAAGACAATATAAGCAGTTGTTACAGTTTGAGAGGGGGAGAATCGTCGGGATGATTGAAGCTGGGTGGTCAGCTAGGCGAGTAGCTCGTCAATTAGGCCGCTCTGATTGTGTTGTGAGGAGGTGTTGGGACCAGTGGACCCGAGAGATGTCATGTACACGAAGACCAGGCTCAGGACGCCCTCGACAGACCAGTCGTCGAGAAGACCGCCACATCGTAAGAAATGCACGCGTACAGCCAACTGCTTCATCGGCCGCCATCCAGGCACAAGTAGCACCTTCACTAGGGGCCTCTGCGTCTTCTCTAACCATACGAAGGCGCCTGGCTGAAGGACAGTTGGTATCGCGGCGCCCATTACGTGTGCTGCCCTTGACGCCCACCCATCGACGACACCGTTTGGAGTTTTGCCGCGCACGAGGAAACTGGACTGCAGCGGAATGGAACCAGGTCGTCTTTAGCGACGAATCCAGATTCAATCTCGGCAGTGATGGCAATCGTGTTCGTGTGTGGAGAGCCCGTGGTGAACGCTTTAATCCTGCCTTTGCTGTACAGCGACACATCGCTCTCACAGCTGGTGTGATGGTATGGGGTGCCCTTGCCTACAATACACGGTCACCCCTAGTATTGTTCCGTGGCACCGTGACAGCCCAGCGGTATGTTCATGAAATCCTGCATCCACATGTGTTGCCACTCATGCAACGGCTCCAACGGAGTATTAACTCCTCCGTTCTTTTGCCTTTTTCTCTGAAATAAATTATCCTTTTTCTTTGATTTTCTTATCATTTACTTATATCAAAGTAGTCATTACGTATGTAAAATTTCGTTTCATTTTGACGACTCCTTCTTGGTGCGCTAATTTTTTTGTCCAAGAGTGTATATACCGGGTGATCCAAAAGTCAGGACGAAGTTTAAAAATGAATAATTCGAAAACGAATAAAGAAAAAAAGATGCGGTTTGCACCAAACGGATGGAAAAGAAGCCGGGTTTTGTGTGGCAACGAAAAAAAAATAGTTCTGTTGGCAACCAACAGATGGCGTTGTCGGATTTCTGATATAGGATTATGCAAAGCAACAAACAATATAAAAAAGGAACAACTGCAGCAGATAATGGTAGTCGAAGCTTCTATGAATCTAAATGCTGTCCATAGTTGAGAAAGCCCTCTTAGTTAAACTGTATTATAAGAATTCGGAAAGTGCCATTGCGATATTGCGAGCATATCGCTACATGAAGGGTATGCCAGATAGCAAAGGACCAATAAAGTCTTCTGCATTGAACAAAATGATGAAGAAATTTGAAGCTACAGGTTCTTTGGCGTCACGTCCAAGAAGTGGACGCCCCTCATGACAGTGGAGCAGACGGTTCAATCCATGTCGGCGTTTTCTGCACATGGGGAGTGCAGTGCTCGAGAAGTTTCGAGACAGACAGGTGCGTCGTACGTAAGTGTCTGGAGAGCACTGCGAATAACCCTGAAACGGTATCCCTACAAGTTGCAACATAACCAAGAACTGAAACCTCTTGACTTCGACTCTCGCCAAGATTTTGCGAATTTGGTATTCAATAAGATAGAAGAGCAGCACGACTGGCTTCACACTGTGCTTTGGACAGATGAAGCGCATTTCACACTCTCTGGCGCTGTTAACACCCACAATTGTCGAGTGTGGACCACAGAAAATCCACATGCATTTGTTGAGGTACCCTTGCCACAGCCTAAAGTGACAGTCTGGTGTGGCTTCACTGATTATTTCATAAATGGTCCATTTTTTTTCGAGGAAGTCACAAAGACGGGTTTCAAAACAGTTTCTGTCACTGGTCAGCGATATGCGGCACTGTTACAGAACAACATTAATCCTGAACTGCAAGCACGACAGGCACTCCAAACAGTCCCCTTTATGCAAGATGGAGCACCACCTCCTATTGCTCTGCCTGTGCAGCGCCTTCTACGCTTAACATTTGGAGAGGATCGCATTATCAGTCAATGCTTTAATCACGTATGGCCTGCAAGATCTCCCAATCTGACACCCTGTTACTTTTGGCTGTGGGGATTCTTGAAGTCAAAAGTGTACCGCGACCAACCGACATGACTAGCAGCACTGAAAGATGCCATCCGCCAAAATGTGTCTGCCATAACGCAAGAAATGCTACTCAATGCTGTGAACGGTGTGGTGACTCGTCTCACAGCGGTACTTCTGAATGATGGACAACACAGTGAGCATTTACTGTAATTAACTGTAATTAAGCTGACTTGTAACTTGTAAACATTTTTTCATTTGTAAATCATCTTTTGGTGAAATAAAAAACTATAGCGCCATCTGTTGGTCGCCAACAGAACTATTTGTTTTCGTTGCTACACAAAACCCGGCTTCTTTTCCATCTGTTTGGTGCAAACCGCATCTTTTTATCTTTATTCGTTTTCGAATTATTCAGTTTTAAAGTTCGTCCTGACTTTTGGATCACCCGGTATATATATATATATATATATATATATATATACAGAGGCTGTTCGCACATTTTTTAGACGATTTTGGTAAGCGGTAATAAAAAATTGTTTGCTGCAAAAGAAATAATTGCAATTGTACTAAGTTTTTAACAGTCAAAATTATCGTCTGCGCTTGAAAGTTTTGCTTTTATTCAAAATGGCGTTTTTAACAAAGCAGTGGTTCGAAGGCTACATTTATGCTCTTTCCGAAGAGAAATATGCATACTCCGTTATCCAAAAACGATTTGAGAGTCATGGTTTTGTGATATCTAAAGCGTCGATAGGTAATATCGTCAACAAGAAAGGAAAAAAACGTCAAATTGGAGCCTCAAGTGGGACAAAAATTCCAAACAAGTATCCAAGGAAAAATCGGACATCTTCGACTATTGCAAAGGTACATTGTTTAATGTTAAAAGAAAATCCCCCTAGTCAAAGGACAGATGCAAAATCATTAAAATGCTCGGTGTCCACTGTAAACAAAATGATAAACGTTGATTTAAATGTTAAGAAAGCGAAAAAGCGCAATGTGCATCGTCTTCTTCCAAATCATATCGCTGAACGCAGGACACGCTGCTGAATTCTATATGAGAAACACTTATCCAAAGAAAAATGGAAAACAATTGTCACAATAGATGAATCATGGGTGTATTTAAATGATTGCAACAAAAAAACAGCCATTTATTATCATAAAAGGGGAGAAAAAAATTTAAGTACATGGTTCAAAGAATCGAAAAAGAGTTTTTCTATGGGATTCATGATTGTTGCTGGTTTTTCTTATAATGGCAAGTTAAAAATAAAGAGAGTGGGAAAAAATGTCAAGATGAACTCCAAATATTATCAGGAACATATTTTATCGCCAATTTTTCTGAATGAAATACCATCGCTTTACCCACAGTGCCATCAATCTGTGAGACTCCATCAGGACAAAGCTAGCAGTCTCACATCAAAATCACTGCAAATTTCCTAAAAGAAATGGAACAAAAAACTGGTATCAAGGCCATACCCTTCACTGATATCCCTACTAAATCTCCCGATGTATCACCTATGGATTTTTGTGCTTTCGGACTTTTAAAATCTGCATTATCCAAAAGTCGCCCCAAAACCCTTACAGCACTCTCGAAAGCTGTTTAGGAGGAATGGGATAAAATACCTCTTCTGACACTTCAAAAGGCATTATTATCCTGGAAATTGCGGTGTCGAAAGATAGTTCAGAATAAGGGATGTCAAATAGACCATTTAAAACACAAGAATTTTATGTAATTTAGTTTTGTGAATACAATATACATCGTCTAAAAAATGTGTGAACAGCTTCTGTATATATATATATATATATATATATATATATATATATACATACATACAATGCACATTATTCATTTAGTGCAAAGCACAGATTTAAAGTTATATTTAAGTTATTTAATTTTAGTAATATATTTCCATATTACTCAGATTTAAAGCAATGTATGTTTAACATTGCGCTCTACATTTTAATTTCTGCGTAAACACTTTTTTCAATCCTTATGATTACTCAGTAATTTAACTAGGTTTTCACCGTTCTCAAATAATATTCTCCTGTTATGGGCCAAATTTATGCATGACGGAACAGAAAGAAATATAATAGCATTGGTATATATATCGCTTCTAATGCATTATTTTGACAAATTTAATTAAATTTGTGAAAAAAAGTTCTAATTTATTTATTTTTTCCCCTATTATAAAAAATGTTCCGTTTGTGTTAGAATCGATGTTAAGTTTTACTAAGAAATGTTAATTTAGGTTGAAGTTTATTGTTTTTTTCACTCTTGACCTGAATCGAAAAATCAATATTTCAGTAATTTTCAAAGTTATACAATAGAAAAGTTCTTCCATTTTATTTTTTAATGCATTTGTCGTCTTCTGAAAGAAAATATTTACAAACATATCCTTAGAATAAAGGAAATAAAAATAATTTTGTAAATGCATCATATTTTTGGAACATGGGGAAAACATGGAACATGGGGAAGACAAAATATGGAACTGCGGGACAAGTAAATAAAAAGAAATCTAAATATCAAAAGGAAGATACTTAGCAATATAATGACCAATAGTTTACTGCTTCACCAATAATAGAGTGCACAATGGGTTATTTATTATAAGAATAAGAAACAGCTGTTTCATTTATTACAGATGTGAAAAAAATATGTATGAAAAATTAAAAATGTGTTTGTAATTTCTTTCATGAGAAAAATAATATTTGAAGTGGGACACAATATAATAACAGAACACCTAATTTACTCGTTTATATGTCATTATTCGATGTAGATAGAGTAGACTTTTCAAAATGAATTTCGTGAGTTGATGGGTAAATTAAAAATATGTGAAATTTAAAACATAGAAAAATTCTTATATAGAGAGAAACACAGGGCTTTATATTTGCTTTATGAAAAAGATGACTGATAAAATTATTTATTGATGCTGTTGAAAGAAGCCGGAGTCGCTGAACCCCATTATTTGATTTTAATGGGACCAATAACTGCAGTATTAGCGCATGTTATTGAAATGATTGCATAGCTTTATTTTATGACTTTTTAAGCCCTATAATATGAATTTTAACAAGTGCTGAACTGTTAAATGTTAAATTATCACTAAAAATAGGTTTTAAACTAGCAGAAGTAGATCCAATTATGTCAAACATTAAGCATTTTGGAAAACTTATCTCTTGGTAGACGTAAAATGGTAATACTCGTAATTTTTGCTTTTGATACGGAATCGGCACCAACGCTATATTTAAGGGTTTCTGGGTAGAGGTCTTTTCGATTAATAGTGACGCGTGAAGAGCACGCGGGATAGTCCTGAAATCTCCGTGTTTCTTCGATCGGTAGTGGGGAAAATCGTAAATTTCGATAATCTGACGTCACCGCTTTCACGATTAATACGGAATCGTCGCCAACGCTGCATTTTCAGGTTTCAGGGCAGAGGTTTGTTGGAGTAATAGGTATTGATGATGAATTAATGGCGTCTCTAGTGCTACTTTTTGCCAATAATGTGTCGAAAAAAAAGATAAATTCGTTGACAAAATCATAAACTCGCTGAAAAATTGATGACGTCAGCGAAGTCATCGCTTTTTCAAGTAACTTGAAACCAGTGCCTCCGTGTTCGATTTAGGGATGTATTTGGCAGAGCAATTCTCTCTAGGACGAAAAATAGACTTTGGAAGGACTTTCATGAAGTCTTCAGCGGTATGACGTCATATGGCAAGATAGCTGGCTTCGCGGATGCATCGCCCCGTCCTCCTCGGTATTTTATAATTAGCTCGAATTCAAGTAACCTTGCGCCTCTGCAACACCCAACGCGTGAGGGGAACGTGTGATCGCACCGAAATCTCCGTGTTTCTCGGTCGGTAGCGGTAAAATTAGTAATTTAGATAATCTGACGCTACCGATTTCAAGGTTAACAAAAGCAGTTCTGTTACAAGCATGCAAGTTGTAGCTGACGTATACGCAATAACGAAAAAAAACTTAATTTTCGTTCGTTAACATCTTTAGAAAGCAATATCTTATCAAAAATTATCTGCATAGGATTCATTTATTTATTTCGTAATAATATTTTAGCAACATACACTCTTAGACAAAAAAAAAAAAAAAAAAAAAATACGACGCACCAAGAAGGAGTTATCCGAATTGGACGAAAATCAGTAGATGTGATGTACATGTACAGAAAACAAATGATTACAATTTGAGAAAAAAATGGATTAGTTATTCAAGAGAAAGAGCTTCACAAAATGAAAAAGTCAATAATGCGTTGGTCCACCTTTGACTCTCATGCAACAGCAATTCGGCTTGGCATTCATTGATAGAGGTAGCGGATGTCCTCCATCGGAATATCGGGCCAAAATCTGTCCCATTGGTGCGTTAAATTGTCAAAATCCCGAGCTGGTTGGAGGGCCCTGCCCATAATGATCCAAACGTGCTCAATGGGGTAGAGATCCGGCGACTTTGTTGTCCAAGATAGCGTTGAGCAACCACGAAGACAAGCAGTAGAAACTCTCACCGTCGAGGCGGGCAATATCTTGCTGAAATGTAAGCCCAGGATGGCGTAATATGAAGGGCAACACAATGGGGCGTAGAATATCGTCGACGTACCGCTGTGCTGTAAGGGCACCACGAATGACAACCAAATGGGTCCTTTCTATGAAATGAAATGGCAACCCAGACCATCACTCCTGGTTGTCGGCCCGTATGGCGGAAGACAGTCGGGTTGGTATCTCACTGTCTGAGGCGTCTCCAGACACGTATTCGCTGGTCATCGGGGCTCAGTTCGAAGCAGGACTCATCACTGAAGACAATTCTGCTCCAGTCAGGGACATTCCAGGTCGAATGTTTCTGACACCACTGCAAACGGGCTTGTCGGTGTACAGAGGTCAATTGTAGTCGGAGCAAGGGGCACCTTGAGCTCAGCCTTCTCTGAGCCTCCTATGAATGGTTCTTACGGTCCTGAAGCACCAGTTGCACGGACGATCGATGATAATGATGAACCTGGGGTTGTGAGTATCTCTCTGACGATTGCTCGGTCCTCACGTTCTGTCGTTTCTCTAGACCGACAGCTTCCTTCTTGATGCTGTGTTCGGCCATGGTCCACCCATTCCTGCCAACATCGTCTAATAGTGGTATTGCTTCTATCCAAATGTCGAGCGATTCGCCTATTAGACCAACCGACTTCTTTGATTCCCAACTACACGTCCTCTCTCAAATGCTGACATCTGCGCATATTGTTCGCGCACCTGTATGTGAGGCATAGTTATTGTCTACCTAAGTACATGGAATAAAATTCCCAAATAATTTATGACCTGGAATGGAAATTTCACCTTTTTATTATCCTGTCAGTTGCGCACTTACGATGCGCTGCAGCGTCACATGTTCATTCATTGGTCCCCAAACTTTAAAATTTAGCATTTTCCGTCGAAACCTGTACGCATATCAATTTGTGTCCAATTTGCATTACCCCTTCTTGGTGCGTCTTTTTTTCTGTGTTTATTTTTTTCTAGAGTGTATTTGCTTACTTTATATAATATAAAGCTTAGTAAATACCGATAGAAAATATTATTTTTTACTGAAATGCGAGTTTCACGAAGAAGAAATATGTAGTTTTAGCACTGAAGACTAAAAATCTAAGCATAAAGTATTATTATTTTGAATATTTGTAAAAAAATAACTACATCGGATAAAGCTTTTTTTTTAAGGTTACGAATACGATACTTTGCCTTTTGAAGGAAATAAGCTTTTTTATCTTCCCAATATGTAATTGTTAATTTATTTTATTCCCTTAACTGTTTATTTATTTTACAGAGTTATTGAAATGCTCTGCTTCAAATTTATTTAAAAAAGGATAGAAATAACTATTTTGCTCATATGAACGTGTAACTTCATTTCCATTTAAACACAAATATACATAGATAATATGAAAACAAAATTAAAATCGTATAACATCAATGAATTGTATGATTATTAACGATGAGTGCTGGTATTAAAATCTGAATTTTTAAGAACTAATTGTATTTGTTTCTACCTAATATAAACTCCCATTTTCAAGTCCTTTCGTTGGGGATAATTTAAAGCTCGTATGTGAAGCCCTTGGTTGTTTGTAAAAGAAATGTTTAGACATATTTTATAATTGAAGAATTATCAAAGACGTGTTTCTGTAATTCAATACTTAGAATATCGGTCCGGAATGTCAAAGAATGTGACATGCATTGAGATTCGATTCTTTCATCTGCCATGATTCATAATTAGTGAAAGAGAAGATAAAAAAGTGCAGACGAATATGTGTACGTTGCAGTCTAATGGAAGCTGAGTTACTTTTCACCATGGTATGGGTTCTCATGTCTTTTCCTGAGGATGACAAGCTGTTATGAATTGTGTGTTTGGTATTTAATTTATTCTATGTTAAAAGTTTAATTTTTTTCTATTTTAGCAACATCCAGTACTTATTTAGCTTTTAAATAAATGAAGTTTGGAGTACAGAAAAAAAAGTCGGACTCATCTTCCTTTATATCATTTACTATCTAAATATCATCGGATAATATTTATTGATGGTGAAGCAATTATGAAAAGTAAAAGTATACTTTGAGGTCAGTTTTTTCCTTTAATTACCTTGATTTATAGGTGTTGTTTGCTATCTCTTCACAGTACAAACCATTCTTTATCATTTACTCAAAATAAACAAGTATTCCTTTTCATTTAACCATAAACTCAGTAGCTGTCATTAAGTTTTCTAAATATTTATAAGTCATTTAAGGTATTTCTACATACTTTTTATTGATTTTCTCTTCGAGATTAAATTTTGCATAATTATTTTAAAAAAAACCATTCATTAGTATCTGATTTTAAAAAAACTTTTCAGTAATTGCACTTTTAAATATAGATATAATGAAATCTGGCTTTGAGTTTTCCATAACATTATTTGATTTTGTAGTTAATTGATTATTTTGTTTCACTTTAACTTAATAAATTGTCCTAGAGATTTAATAAATCAGATGACTTTAGACCTAAAGACTTGGTCCCTTCATATCACTACATTAATTTTTCATGTCTTTAAGTTTCGTTCTCCAATATGTATAAGATCTACAAAATTCTGAAAAGATCATTAGCAGTTAGAAAAAAAGTTTATAACTCATATAAGAGAAAATATACAACTTAAAAAATTATTCTACTATAGACATATGAAAATTTAACATTTATTTCCACATACCTACATTATACAAGGTCTAAATATGTTACATTTGGGTATTCCAGTGAATTTTCTACTTATATTAGTTTCATTACCAATTATGAGGTTTTTAACTATAAGTTGTGAATGTATCGATAGGCTTACAGATAGAATTCCCTAAAAATGCTCGTTAAAATAAAAATTCAGCCATTTCAGACATTTTGATGATCGTTATGCACTTAAAAAAGCCCAAACATGGCAAACAAGATTTTCGAGGCGCTTACTATGGAACTGACTATGGAAGCTGGCCACCTCTCAGAATTATGCCATAGGAAATATCCAAGAGATCCATTGGCCCCACTAACAAACCCTGGCTGCAGAAGAAGGCCAATAACTCGAATAGCAAATACCATCACGAAAGATAGCCTCACAAACGGAGCTAAGACGCACTTAACACATGAACGGCTAGGCTAGGTAGCTCAATGAAGAGAGCTGAAATTAAGAATAGGGAAAACATATTCCACAGGATGAGTTACTATAAAGTACAAAATGAATTGAAGAGTTGTAGAAGAAATTAAAACAATTGAAAGTTTTTTAGAAGTTTGGATTTTTCTAACAGACTTGTCTCAAGAACTGTTTGTTCCAGTTCCTGTAATGGAACGAAGACAAGTGAGCCAACTGAAGACTTGAACATGAAATCGCAATGATCATTTTTGAAAGGAAATTGGCAAAATCTATGTCAGCGACTTAAATTAGGGTAAGGTTTCATAATACTCAGTTTACACAGCGAGTACTTTTGTTGCACAGCTACAATAGCTCAAATACAAATAAATTAAATTTAAAAGAAGACATCACTGGACGGCTAAAAAATAAATTATATGAAGCTTAAATTACTTTTTCCAGACACTCTAGTTAATCATGGCTCAAATTTAATTTATTTTCTTTTGTTTTTTGCTATCAAGTGGTACTACTCTCTTTTATTTATGCTCAAATGTTATTTCATTCTGCTATTTCATTTACGTTGATTTTTTTAATTATTTTTTTAAAGGAAGGTAAGCCTGAATCGAGAAAAATGTGTCAGAAATCCAAGACTCGGGAAACAAAATTGCTCGACTTTTAGATGTATTCTGTTAATTCCTGAATGATAATAAATAATATAAATCATGCTTTTCGTTAGGCCTAATACAAGTTATTGCTCAATCAAAATTTTGCAGGAAATCTTAACAGCCAAAATCATTCTTAATTAACTAGATCGGATAAAGTTACAGTTCAAGATAAACTGAACAGAGGTAATTCTTAAATAAGACCTTTTCAATAATAAATGAATGGGAGAGTAAAAAATATTCTTAAACTTATCATATGAATCCTGTAACAGATTAGCCAGTGATACAAAATAACAAATTTCTTAACTTGTTGAATCTTAACATGCCCAGAAGAAAATCTACTTATAAATGTTGCCCCTGGCAGGTTTAATAATCACATATATATATATAGTTAAGCAATCGTTGACATAGTATAAATAATAAAAAAAAAATGAAAAGAGATCATTTAACTACTTTCTTGCGCACTTTAGATAACATTTTAAAGGGATTATATACACTCGTGAGAGAAGACCGCAAAATCAAGTTATATTATCTAAACTTACTGGTATTAATGTTTACATTGTATTAAGTGGTCTGAATTTGATGTTTTGTAAAATTCACTCGTGTGTTAAACTATCAAAATATAAAGAACATTTGACATTCATTTGAGAAGCTCTGAGGCTATTTGGTTTTAAATTTTAGAAAAAGTTAGTGTATTTAGCAAAATTATTCAGCATTCAAGATATAAGAACTTCTCTGTCAATATTGATATATCTTTCTGTTGTAAAAATAAATCCCTCCTTGTTTACTTAAATCATCACTGTTGGAAAAATTTTCCGACAAATGAAAATTCTTTTGTTTACTTTTATTTAAGTGACGATTCCTTAACGTATTTACCCTTCCATTTAAATTCATCGATGCAACATGAATGAAAACAATGGCAATTTGCAAATTGGTGCCCATTTAAATACAGTGAGAAGTTTCAATTTTGGACAGTATAAAAATATTTTCCTAATGCATAAGTAATGAAATTAACCCCTAACACACTCCGTGAAATAAAGACATAAACAATAAAAAAATGATTCCGTCTGATATAATCTATTGAAGGCTGACAAAGTGTGTAAGTAAATACTTTCTATTGACAACTAGAATATTAGAAATTCCCTAAAATCCTTGACAATTATCAGTACACTCATCAGTAAGCATGCAGGAGGTAAAACTCAGCTAATTTATATTAAAACTTTTCAATAAAGCGATTATGATCATTGAAACAGAAAGAAGTTTATTTGAGTAATTATAAGGACACCTCAACACTATTCCAGTCTAACTATCGATCTTCCAGATGATTTGGTTAGAGGTCGTGTATCTCTTTAGGATGAACAGTCGTTCAGATGTAACGGTCATTAACAGAAAAGATTTTACTGTTTATTCTCCAAGAGCTCTGAAGTTACTCCTGACTAAACAATCCTAGCAAGCGTCCGTCACGCTATGAAACCCTTCCGCAGATGGAGGAGTTATGGCAAGCAACATTTTGGAGCTTTAGTCGCATAAAATATGATTTAGATTACTTGTTGAAAAATCGTATAAAAGTAATCGCCTACGATATTAGAGATATTAGAGCCTTTAAAATATCTCTGAAGGGCTGCAGTGTCACTGTGTTAATGAAATCTTGCGACTTATCATTGAGTCCAATTTCGAATATTATGATTGCAGCAAAATTTTATGGCAAATCTTCAAAAGCACCCTGATAGGAAATGCATATTTTTTCAGATAGTCTGTGTGTTTTATAAGTAGAATGTCAACGCCTGAAAGGGGAAAATAAAAAGAGAGCAAACTATAAGATTTATAATCAAAAATTCCATAACAGTAGTTCTATTTTTTGTAAATATTTTTTATTTTTAGCAATTTTTTTTCTTCTCATTTTTTCCTGCCTTTATGAAAACTTATAAAATGGCAAAAGCTAGATACTTAAAAAAATCAGGGACACACAATTTCTTAAAAACCTCTGATTAAATGAAGTATGACAAAGAGCTTTGAATTGAGCAAGACAGTTATTCATCTGACTGGGTATTATCAGTTGTAATTGTCTCTATGGACAATTAATTAATAATACATTTGTATGTTTTTGTGTGAACGAATATTTTACATAGTAAAATCTATGATATAGAAGCTACTTCCATAGATCCCAAAATTGAGGGTAAATAACCATCTGCTTGGTCTAGGATTCAGAGCCATATATCCAAACCTAAAACAATTACTCTTAATATACCAAGTGAATTTATTATACCAGAGAAGGTTGTAAGAATAATTTTCAGTCAGATCCTACATATCTCTTTCTTGTTTTTGAGACTAAAGGCTAAGGAAGCAGTACTGCTACTGTTTAAATCTCTTATTTCATCATTTGATGTTGCTGAATTTATATTTCTATGAGTATTTTCCATATCTGTCTAATGATTCTTCTTACCAGGATTTGAATTCGAGGGCATAGTTTCCAGTCTCGAGCTGTTGTTTTACCAACTGAACCGTCTTGGAATTACAACATAGCAAAATTATTACAAGCACTAGATCTGCATTTCATCCACACACAACTTAACTTTATTTTATTAAACCAAAAAGGTCTTAAGAAATAGAAAAGGACTTAGATAACAACGACACAATATATGCGACTTTTTACATACTCGTATATATTGTGTCACCCCCTGGGGGAGCTCGATCAAAATTGAGGTGGTGCCAGGGGGTGGTGTTGGTTCACCTGTGCTGTGCCCCATTTGAAATCGTAATGATTCTCACGGTTACAGTACGAAAGTCTTTACTGACAAGTGTCTCACAGTGGAAAACAAAACCATACTGTAGAATTTAACATACTCGTATAAATTTTACAGTTAATTTTAAATAACTAGAGTATGTTTGATAATTATTACAAATGGAAGGAACTTTAAATGCGAAAATATATATTAGTTTTAGAATGTTTTAATAATGTCAGTAATCGTGTATTATACCAAAAGTAATTTCTCATATCTTAACATTTATGAAAATATGTGCGTACTCATATCTCAACATTTAATTGTTTTGTATTGGTCTTTCTAATTTTTATCCAGCTGTAGATTAAATATATTCAATTAATGATTTAAAAGTAATAATATCAGAATCTCCTATAACAAAAGATATTGTGCCAGAAGACATTTAATGACAGAAGATGTAGAGTATCACTGAAGAACTTAGCTTTAAAGTATAAAAAAATGTCTAACTACTATTAGAATAAAAGGAAATAGTTTATGAATAAAAGAATAGCATTTTTAGAGAAAAAAGTATGTAATCTGGCATGTAAAAACAAAATCTTGAATATACTCATTTTATTTTAAATCTCAATACTTTTACTCATATATTATGGTATTTAAACGTGATTTAAAAGTTTTAAGAGGTTTTAGACTTTTCTAATTGTTTTCATTGAAGCCGAAAGGTAAATACCAAAAAGGAATAAGATAATCAAATATTATGCCTTGACTCAGCAAAGTAACCTTCACATTTCTTTTTTCTGCTAGTAAAATTTCAAGCAGTTTCTTGGTTAAATTGTTGGTACCCAAAATTTCACTTTCCCACATTCTTCTAGTTCATTGTTCTAGGAGGAATTTAAATCAGAAACATAATGAAATTATTTTCCATTAAGCTGTATTGGATTTTTATCCCTCTTGTTTTATACAAAATTATTTTGTTTCGATTATGTTATTTATAGTAAAAGATTTATTTAATATTATGCATGTAATATGAGGGATTACACATAATTAATCAGCATTATCAGAGTTCCATAATATTCATAAGTATTAAACATTCTCTGGTCCATATTTAATTTAATATTATTATTATATCTATGAAAGACGTTCAATAAATTCAAATTTTAACAATTTAAACAAATCGATGTTCCTAGTGAAATAATTATTTAAATAGTTTTATAGCAAATTAAAATAAATTAATTTTTATAGGTATAGAACAATATTTGGTGTAAATTTAAACCTTTTTAAAATACTATTAGTTATTTGATTTAGTTATTATTGTTTTGACACAACATTTGATCAGTTTTCACATATAAAAGAGTTAAAACCTTAATATGCCTCAAATTAATCTTGGAATATAATGCAAATTTTTTCAACTAGAGACTCAAAATAGTAGGTTCGAAACACAATTATAGAATAGTCCTAATAAGGAATACACAGGCTTTATATTTTATAAATAAATTTCTGTTTTATTCTATCCCGAGTTCTCACATACCATTTTATTCCCGATCCTCACGTTAAATAATTCTGTATTACTTTAAATCTGTTAATATGCAACTTTTGCAAGGAAAACAATTTGAGGTTTAAAACATTTTCAATCTAGCTCCATAAAGTAAAGAAACTCTTCTGTGAGATAAAATTTTCTTTAAGTAAATCACTTTACTAGCATAGTATCAGCCGAGTGGTGTAAAACGAAAGGATGCATGGGTCTTCATAAGTTTTGGAATAAAAACATAAAAGATAGGTCACATATATAAATAAAAAATGACCAAAAATTAAACTATCAAAAAATAGGTATTATAGTCGATTTTTCCAAGGCATGAAAATTATCTACTTTCCCAGAGCCCACAAAACAGCAGTATACTATAAGAAAAAATCACTGGAGAGCTATTGTTCACAGAAGAAATCATAAAGTATATTTTTCACTTTTTTCTCTTGATTTGGGCTTTTATTTCTAGATTTACAGAGAATAAGGTGTTTAGGAAAGGATAAAATCACAAATATTCCAGTAGTTAACCCAAGAAAGTTCTGTTAAATAATTCCGTAATTCTAATCACATTTTGTTAATAATATTATGAAATAATATTCTTTAGCCATTTTTTTCAGAATGACTAACGTAAACAATAAAATTATTGTTTAAATATTAACGGTTTCTAAAAAGGTATTTATTAACGAAATTAGTAAGTTAGTGTTGATGAAATTTCTTTGTGGAATTCTAGGTGCTTCTATATTATGCATATTTTACAATGCAAGAAGAAGTCACAAACAAGCAATGAAATTGACTCATAAAAAAAAAATAAATGTCTACTTGAACTGTCCAGTTTTTTTTATTATTTTGGAATTGAACATGAAACTTGTCGATCTAAATTTATTTTATGTAAAATTAAAAATTCTGTGCTTTCTCTTGTAACAATTAATTGGAAAACTACACTGAAGTGCCATTGAATTAGGGATAGCAAAGCATATGCAAATTGTGTAGCGCTGCGCATCATGTATGCGCAAGTGAGGGCGCTGTGGTAACTGCATATATAGCGCGTACTGTGGTTGTTCTGAATTAGTTGTTGGAATAGCCAGTATGGGTAACTGTGCTGCTTTAGCCAGCCTTCGATCGCGGACAAAATCGTAGGACGCGCCACGCATGGGCCATTCGATTTCCCGTAATCGTCAGGACCAGCTAGGATTTCAAGGGATCGACAGTGTCAAGAGTATACCAAGAATACATGGTGGTGGAACAAGAAAAACTAGCGATCGGGCAAACTGCAAAGGACAATTAGCCTTGACAGTGCGTGAGTGAGAGACGGCTCAGGCGTATTGTACGTAGCCAGCCGAAGCCAAAACATTAGCTACAAAATTACCGCCCAGTATTAATGACGGTGCCAAGTCGTACAGTCAGTACACGGACTGTGCAACGCTCGCTTCAACCGTATGGGTTTCGGGGAAGCCGTCGACCTACGAGAGTACCATTGCTCTATACTCGCCATCGGGCTGCACGTCTTGACTGGGCAAGAGAGCACAGAAACTGGAGTGTAGAGGACTGGAAACGAGTAGCATGGAGTGATGAGTCTCGATTCCGACTACTTAACGCCGACGGGAGGCTGAGAATATGGCGTCAGGCTCATGTAGCCATGGATTCTGCATGCCTGGCTGGAACTGTACAAGGACATGGTGGCTCAATCATGGTCTGGGGTGTTTTTCGTGGCACAGTTTGGGATCTTTGTGCGTGTACCAACCTCCCTCAATGCAATTCGGTACGTAGAGTTGCTGGGTGATCACCTCCATCCGCTTATGCTGTTCGTTATCCGCATGGTAATGGAGTTATCCAGCAAGACAACTGTACCTCTCACAAGTACCGGTTGGCTACTGGCTGGTTGGATGAGCATTCCTCTGACTTCTCTGTCATGAATTGGCCACGTAGAAGCCCAGACTTAAATCCTATTGAGCTTCTTTCGGATGTTTTGGAACAAGGCGTGAAAGGCCATCACACAGCACCAAAGAACTTTACTAAATTATGGACAGCTTTAGCCAATATTTGGAAAGCCATTCCCGTGGAACGTTTCCAGAAACTTGTTGAATCTATACCTCGTCGTGTGGCAGCCGTTATCGAGGCCAGAGGAGGCCCAAGTCATTACTAGGTAGGTATCCCTAATTCAGTGGCACTTCAGTGTATTTGATTTTTTTCAACATTTTAAATTTATTTATTATTGTAGTAATTTTCATTTCAAAATTTCCTAATATGCTAAAATTAGTATAAATGAGAAATACAAGAATAAAGTTCTTATCGTTCTCGGAAATAAATCAAAAGTTTAGTTATTATGGATAATTTATAGTATAAATATATTACATTAAACATATTTTATGATTAGCTCTATCATCATAAACTACAAAAATATTCTATTCTACGCTTTAATAATATTTTTTAAGTCCATCCAAAATATAAAGAGTTAAGATGAATGTTCCCTCCGAGTTAATATCGAACTTCGTGAGTTACTAGAATTAGCAACCATGATAGTTTTGCATTGTATAATGGCTTGTCTACATATATGTTGATAAGATGTGTTTCTCGCATTGAGTAAAGGGGAACCATGCTTCTTAGAATATAAATTAAATTTGCTACTTTAAGGATACTTACGTAGCTATCCATATATAAAACAACACACACACACACACACACACACACACTATATATATATATATATATATATATATATATATATATATATATATATGTAAGGTATACATAAGATTCGATTCACAAGAATCGAACTTTTGAGTGAATGAATTAAAGAAGCTGCTTGAGATATGCTAATTTCGGCATACGCGCTTTGTATAAATACCAAGCAGCTTGATTAAGTTAAAAGGTTGTTAAGGTTGATAGATAAGCGAGAGGGAGCTACGAGGTAAGCAGCTCCAGGTGTTAACCGGCGCTTGTGCTTAGCAGGCCCAAAGTTTACGTGGCAGATCTGCTGATTTGACTCTGTAGTTTGTGAGTATTGCAAAGTGTATTTTTATTGAATGCTAATTATATTCCGTACAAGTAGTACGTATGCTTATTGCTGTAAAGCAAATTCTATATGTGCACACGAATTCAATAAACATTTTTCCAGGTATAAACTGTGTTTGTATCAAATTTATTTAGAGTGCCACTTCAAATTATATACACCCAAGTCTGGGTAGAAGTGAGCTATACTCTACATATATATAATATATATATATATATATAATATATATATATATATATATATTCACAAATGTGCGTTATAATTAGTTTTTGCAACAACGCCGTAACATGGACTCATCCAGCATTTCTGGATTCATAATATTTATTTTACTGAAGTGCGGTATCGGATAAAATAGACCACATTAGTGTAGTGTTATGAATTTACACTTTGATCAGTTTTCCATACTAATACTTACCTGCATTAATTTGGAAGTATCGATCAGGACTAACCATAGAAAAATTTGAATTGATTTTACAAAATACCGATTTAGCGTGGTCACTGGCTGAGATTATGCAAATGGTCAAAGTGTCTTAATAGCATCATGGAAATTCCGAAGGCCCTACTTAAACTAAGAAATCTTTTGTCACTTTTTTTGTAGGTTTATCCCCCTTTAATTTCAACTAAATTTATCCAACCTTCATTAATTGATCTTTAGTGTTTGAAGGTGTTTTATGCACGTAAAAAAGTAATTAACAATCATTCATGACTTGAAAAGATAAATTGATCCATATGTTAAATAAGAGAGATATTCATAAAGTATATAATAATCCATAGGAATAACTAAAGAAAGGCTTCCTAATTATATCATTTTCATCTGAATATTATTTATTTATATATTTGTAGGTTGCGAACGTATTTACATTACATGTGTGAATAAAAAAACAACAGATTGTGAAACTATTTTTAAAAAAGTTTTACATAACCTTCCTCAGATTTCCTAATGAAAATTCTCAAAGTTTTAATAAATTCCTAAGGTTTTGAATAAATATGAATGGCCAGCAGTCATGGCTGCGAGTGTAATGGATTAAGTTCCAAAATTGCCGTATGTAACAACAATAAATTTCTCGACTTTTAATACTTATTTAGCGGTTCGTTTTACTTTTTATATAAATTCATAGATTGTTTATAATATTTTAGATTATCTTGTACATATATGTTTCTTCAAGCAAACATTGTAAGAAATGGAGTTGCAATATGAATCTAAATAGCCCAAAGCAACAAACTCATTAGGTAAATTGATCATATCAGTCTGTATATCAGTCTACAGACTACGAGCTTAATTACTTAATTAATACAGATGAAAATTGTCGCTACTCGTTGTCAGTGAAGTATATAAAAAAGTTTACTGCTATTTTTGTACTTACAAATTCTAGTATTAAATTCTTGACGTGGACAGTCATTGGCTGATAGAGTGTCACAGTAATGGATTTCAATTCTAAATATAAGAATGTTATCAGGTTTATTTATCCTTTAAATAGCCCCATGTGGTGTCATGAAAACCTGACGAACGTCCGTCTTGGAAACTAAAATGATCTTGAGGATTTTATCAGAACAAGAATGCGGTGTCGGGAAATCTTGCGAGACAGACCCCTATGTATAAAGGTACTGTTTTGTTTCTATGCCTACTATGGGAAAATTAACACTTTATCATATGTTATTCAAGTTGTCCATATGTATGTTTGTTTCAATACCGTGATCTATCTCAAAGGAGAATTTCATTAAGTGAAGCAGGGCATTATAGTTTTAATATGTATAGCAGGCATAACAGTTTATGAAGATGAGTGATTTTGTTTTCAGAAAATATCAGGATCTAAACACCTGTTCTTATTAAGCAGTATATAGTTAGAACTCAATTACAGTTTTATCCCAGATATTGTGATGAATAGCCCTAGAAAATTTTTGAACGGTCATTATTTTGATCGTTTCTGTCATCTTTTGCAATAAGAGGATTTAAGCGACTGGCAACTTTAGTTAACAGATCGTTAACAAGTTCCATTGATCGTTAACACGCGTCCATAATAACTACAGAACTAGAGTTCGTAGTTTCAGACACCTTAGCAATATAACCATTCGGCCATCATCCAGACTTCTATTATAACAACAGAACTAGAAATCCCATGGAATCACAGCAGAGCCCCTTCTCCAGATTGGTAAGTAACTGATCTTTGTTGCTAAACTGAAACATAGAGCGAGAATATATATATATATATATATATATATATATATATATATATATAATATATATAATATATATATATATATATATTTATTTATTTATTTATTTATTTATTTATTTAAAAATATTAATTTTCTCTCCTTTTTTATGGTCAGCGACATATATTAGTGATTATTAAGGTTTGAAAGAAATCCCCTGCAATAATGCACATACAATTTTACTCAAGATACAGCACTGGGTCACATCTGCAAAGGATTTATTTATTTATTAGAATTTTTCAAAGCATAGCTTTGAACAATTCTAATATTAAGATTTTTGAAAGTGGAAGTTTCATCAATATAACATTTTAAGACAGGGTGTGCCTTCTTTGTGCTGGGAGGCAAGAAAATCTCTAGGGCATCTTTACTGGATTTTAAGACTGTCAGATGTGTTCACAGTGATTAATGAAGAAAACTACATGCATACACACCCATTCTTTGGAGAGATATTCATGATATCAGGGCTCCAACTGAGTAATCATAAAACAGTTCACGGTTTATTTATTGTGATATAATGCCACAACAGTAAAATATATCAGAGTATTTTAGATGGATAATATATGCTCACGTAAATACATTTTACTTAGTTTAGTTTCATTCATAAAGTTTTAATTAAGCAAAAACTTTCTTTGCTTATACGTAATCAGTTTCCAGAAGTAACTAGCAGAAATGTACCTAAAAATCATCATTATCACATACACTTTTCCATAGTTTAATAAGTTTTTCAAAGTTAATTACATTACAAAGATCTCAGATAATTTTTCGTAGGCACCAGTTATTGTAAAAATTTCTAAATTTATATAACTTCTTTCATAAGAAAATATCTTGTGCACTATTTTATTAATATAAACTTACAAAAGGAAAAAAAATATGAAAATAAATTGCATAAGTTTTACTAACTTTTTCAATAAAATAAATTTCTTATTATTTGTTTATAAATTTCTTCATAAAATGATCATTTGCGTCAAATAGTTTGCGTATAAAAGAAATTAATTCCACCCAGGAGAATTCCCTAAATTACTTCTTTCAAATCTTGTAATATGAACCTCTTTCCCCTATTTAATGCAAAAGATTACCTTGGGACTAAAAAAATTCCCTACGCTATTTAATGTAAAAACTGATAAAAATATTTAACTACAAACTAAACATATTACATTTGACTTAAAATGAATTGCGTACAATATTTATATAAAGAATTTTAGGTTATGAAGAATAAATGAAAACGCGGAAAAGAGGAAAATTTTCAAACAACGTTATCAGAATTAAATAAACGTAATTTCTTGGTATATATGTGATTTATTATTAGGATATCTTTAGGATTTAAACTGTTTATAACGGCGTATTTCCTTAAAAATCTATAGTTCTACGCCTCTTAAACAAATCAAAAAAAGATAAACATATTTATATGTAAAAGAAAATTAAAAATTTTCTGCTATATATTTTAAATAAAAATATGAAATAATACTGAGACTGGTGTATCTTCTTTTTTTGTATCACTAAGTACTTTTAACTGTTCAAATGAAACCGAAACAGGTCATTAATAAATAAACGCGACGTTTATACTGAAGAATTCTTTATATGTCACAGATTAAGAAAGGTATTGCATGTAAGTACGATAATTCGCTATAAGTCTATTCACGATAAGTCTATATAATACAAAGGAATTATAGCTCTATAAAACTGACTACTGGATTTCATTGGATCATTTATAGCATGCGTAAGTTTCTCTTTGATATCAGTGTATCTGTGATTGAGGATTACGACCCAAAATTTCGTTTTGTTGTGAAAGTAAATGTAAATTCCTTTATCAGAAATGTTATCTATCAAAGTATTAAAAATTCGGGCAACCATGTTTTGACCTATTACTTTTGATTTCCAATATTAAAGTTCGATAAATTATACCAGTTGTAATCTGGACATTCTCCTTGCTGGTTAATTTTTCACGTTAAAATAGAAACAAAATAACATCTGAAGTTCAATATTCTAGAATAAGTTCCGGAATCTAGGATTTTGTATTAATGCCAAATGCAATGTTCTTGTAAATTTAATGTAATATTCACGGAATGTAAAATTGCAAACAGGGCAAAAACTAGTTTAATTTTGAGCGAATATTTAGATTAATATTAAACTTTGTAAATTAAGCCTGATCCTTATTTCAACATAGAAATCGAACGAAAAAATTTAACTCTGAAATAAACATTCTGCTTCTCGATTCCACTGAAACTGAATGTGTAATCAAGGTCAGAATTTAGAATGCGAGAGTATAAAGCTTTTGAGAAATTTCCTAAAGACGAAATGCTAGGATATTTCAAATGACGAGCTAAAATTTGCAGAACCATTTTTTATAGTTTTTTTACACATCGAGACAGCAAAAGGCTCTTGATAAAGGAGTAAACTACCGTTAAAAAATACGGAGGAAAAGGAAATATGTGTAAACTTGAAACTATTTTGTTGACGACTTGTAAAATTTCGTAGTCACAGGGTTGAAAGTTTGGAGAAGAATCTTTTATCCTGGGAAATAATCTGCAGGAGCTCTTTGAATGTTCTTTTTGTTCTAAGAATCTTGAACATGTGGTTTCCCTTCTAAAATAAGATCATATGAGAGAAGTGTCTGGAAAAACTCCTTTCTTACATTCTGATGAAGTATAATGAGTTCTTTTTAACGAAAAGAAGTATTCCCTAAGACTTTTTTCAAGCTTTATTCTACCTAAAATTATAATATATATATCGTAGAATAAACGTAAAGTAGTAATGCAAAGTAACGCACTTTAAATTACATGAAAAGTTTAGAAGGAATGTATGAGGCAAATATGCATTTCACATAATAATCTTACTGAATAATTTAAAAAAAATAATTTATTAAAATTTTAGCCCAATTTAAAATATTTACACCACTAGAAGCTTATATATTTTAATCATAATTCAAATAAAAGGCAACTACGTAAAAAAATAAAAGGCCCATATGTAATGAAAGCAGGTGTAAATATTTTGAATTTATATGCTCATAAAGAAACTTTTAGCTACAGAGTTACAATGAAACAGATATAAGAGAATTTCAATTTTACAAACTGGATATCAATTGAATGATTGATATTAGTCATTCAATAAAAATGTTCATTATAACTTTATTTAATGATTGATGTGAATTATTCCATAAAACATTTTCAATATATTTTGGTCTAAAAATCGCCTTAGAAATAACACTATTTCAAGAAAAAAAACCTAAATTTAATATGTCTGGACCTGATAAAGTATTTATTATAAAAGTACTTACTATTTAGAGTAAATGCGTTTTTTATTTTATGTTTTACGGGCCAGACATACATTTTAGACTGCTATGTATCACTAATTAGGCAGCTCAAAATAAAAATAAATCGAACAATTTGCTACATAAAATGAAACACTATTCAACATAAAATTGAGAATGCTATAGCATTTTTGTTAGATTTTGAAGCACAAAGTAAAAACTCTCAAGTATTTTGTCTTATTTTGAAACCCTCTAGGCTAGAAAATAGCACTTAATGAGTTGTTATAGTATAAGGATTGTTATGTCTTACATACAACAGTGTTCAGATCAACATCAAGCTCTTTTCTATATCTTGAAGTTAAGTAAGATTAACTGTGAAAAATCTGTGAACCAACAAATCATTCTCAGTCTTTAATCTTTAATTCATTTTTTCCAATTTTCCCCGTAATTTTTCTTTGCAGAGATTTTTTCCTTAGAGGTGTCCTGCAAATGGATATATTTAAATTTCCACTGACTGAGATATTTGCTTTATCTATTCGTTCGCAGCACTGAAAATAGTTTAAATATGTTTCATTTAACAATTTTCTCTTCCGGAAAATATTGCTTCAAAATCGTAATAATAATTGTTGTATTCGATAATAATGCCTTTAACAACAAAATTTAGAGTATAATTCCTAACATGGAGCTGTTTACTTTCATGGCATTTACGAACATGCGGTAATATTTCTGCTTCATAACGTGCTTATCTACTGCCTTAAAATGCTACTAACTAAACTCCTTCTAGCAATTAAAAAATGCCAAAATATCCCAATTTCTGATTTCCTTCGGTCTGCTATTACATGTACACATTAATTATTCTACCCCAAAAATATTTCTGACCAAAATTTGTAAATGGAGTAATTTTGCATTTAAGCTTTAAACCTATATTTCTCATCTGCAAAATTTAGCACAATAATTCGGTAATTTTGTTATACATACATGTGTGGGTGGTGTAAGTGTGTGTCGGAAATATCCCTTTACAGAAAATGACAAGCCAGAGAATGTTTGGGTATGTACCAAATGAATTATTTAACATTTTTTTCAGTTATAATAATCCTTTTTATTCATATGCACCTTATTTTAAAATTGGCTCCAATAACTATTATTTTGCCACAGTTATTTCATTAAAAAATCATTAGGAAACAACATATTTCATCTTTCCCTATTTTAAAGTCTTAAATTCATAAAGATTGATAAATTATCGTAACTGGAATTAATAAATTCCCTCAATTACAAAAGGGTTAACAAGAAGAAAATCTGTCAAGGTTCTTAATTAAAGAAAAAATAAAAATAACTGTGGAAGCTTAAAAACAACGATATCGTTCATTAACGCAATGCGCACAATGGCAGAATATTTGAATTTCCGAAAAAAATCTATCTCCAAACTAACCATTTATAAAAGTCGTATGCGTAATTAAGATTCACAAATTAATGTTTTAATTTACTTCATATCAAGTCAATAGTCCAAAGAACTTAATTCATATTGGCAGTTGCAATTTATTACGCGTATAATCATGAAACCATAACTTTACGACAAAGTTTCTTATGAAAACGAGTATTTTGGCTTGAAATGCATCCACAGGAGAAATTATTACTTTTTCCCTGTTTGTGTTAATTACGCATAAATTCAAATAGCGAGGATGCGGATTTGCTTATTTTGAATAATTCTAACTTAAGAGGAAGGAAAAAAAATAAGCCTCTACTTGTGGAATTAACGAAACGTCTAAATTTTCACGTATATCGTTGAATTTTATTTCATTTTTAAGAACTGTTATCCACAGTAAGCTCAAATTAAAGCTAAATTTTAACGAAAGATTTTGTGAAGTTATACTTGACACAGGCTAAAGGAACTTTGTAGTTTGTATCCAAAGCAGTAAACATGCATACCACTTAGGGAGCTGGTTAGATATTTTAAAAGTGTAAGATAACTGTGGCATTTTGAAAGACGTAATACGATTTTTAAATATTATTCTAATAATGCACTCAGTTCTGGTCAAATGGATAAATATGGAAGACATAAACATTTGGAGCCAAAATAGAGTGCATCAAATTTTCAAGAAAATCTACGAGCATACCAAACTAAAGCTTGAAAAATAAATAAAAGTAATCAAATGTAATAGCTCCTCTATTTTAATTCTATACAAAATAAACGTATAAATTTGTGTACTGTATTGTGGAGAATATTATGACGGATTGTGGCGGTGAGAAAGAGAATTCATTTAGTTGGGGTATTAGATATTAATTATACTATTAATGATGATTATGATTTTGAATTCATTGCTTAAGATTGTGGTTAGTACATTGATTAATTGTGATTCCCAAATGATGGAAACAACTCTGGTTTACACTGACAAATTAATTTATTGATTATTAACACATAAACAATATGATACAATCCTACTAAATATTTCATCCTTCATTTACACATTACTCACAACTTCATTACTACTAAATTAATTCACCACGACACATATATTTAATTCATTCAATTATTATGACAATATTTCGTACTTCATCTACACATATTACTCTCAAATTCATTACTACAAAATTAATTCTCTACTACTCATATATTTAATTCATTCACTTATTATGATAACATTTTATAAACATAATCACTTATATAACCATGTTCTATTACTACCAATATTTACTCATATATATAAGCATAACATCATATTAATTAAATTGTTTGTTACGAATTATCGGTCATCTCCTTAACATTTTATACTCAAATAACATCCTCATCGCGCTTTATATTAGTTATTAAGGCTACACACTGAGAAGCAATGACGGTAATATAAAAAGGAAACTCAAAAGTCGGTACCTCGAACGATGACTGTTGGATCACTATGATGGGCAGCTAGCACTCGTAATGACGAACTTCGTTGTATTATCATCGCACGGAACTAAGGCACTTTCTTCGTCTGGTACAAGGCTCCGTCAATCATGGCAGACTCTCTACACGGGACACTGGGGCACTCTCATCATTAGTTATATGACTCTTTCACTCCTTGCAGACCCTGGGCACGGGACATTGGGACTCTCTCTTCCTAGGTATTAGGGCTCCTTTGCATGGGCCACGACTTATATTTATATCATCAGGGGTTCTTCGTACATATTCATCGGATTGACACTACTTCTATTTCAAAACTTCTGACTAACTCTGCTTCTTATGTGCCTTTCTATCTTATTTCATATTATTTTCTCTTATTAATGCTGACTCCACCTCTTACAATTTCCATTGGTCATATTATTACCATGCCATCGTCATTCGTCCGTGGCTGCCTCTTCTTAATCCTCTTTTCACCAATGCACATCGAGGGCGGGATTTATAAAAAGTCTCCTTCTAACTTAACTTTTTCCCCTGCTTCGACATCAAGCACGGTGGTCTGTTTTATAGCCATCATAAATTTAGACTTCCCCTTCTTCTTTTCTTCTATTTGTTGCAACTCACTCTCTTGAACATTTATCTTATACTTCTTGCTACAAGCACAATCTATATATTTAGTTTCGCTATATTGTTGGCTCTCTCCCCTCTCTTTTTATTGCCCGTCATTTGCCATGTTTCTTTCTTACATTTAGCAATTATTTTACTTCAATTTTACTTCAATTCTCCTGCCCCTGGCCGTGACACTACTGTGATGTCCCTATGACACGGATCATTTTTGTTATAAGAATTACAATTTGTAATAATCAAATAAAATTGAAATTCTACTATATATTTCTCCTAATTTTCCAAACTGAAAAATAAAACACACGTACACAAAGAAAAATAAATTGCAGATTTTGACAGTATACGTTTTCTCTAGAAATTTCACAGCTCATTCGAAACTATATTTGAACTAATAATATTTGGCTTGCAATTTTTAAATAAGCCTATAGTCATCAAACTTGATTACTTCTGAGAAAATCCTACTTAATGTAATATATTTACATCGATATTAGTTCATTTAGTAATTTCATTGATTCAAATCAGTCGAATGTACTCAGAATTTAAAATTTGTGTGCAAAAGCTATTTTTAACAATTTTTATTTAAATACAAAAGGAGATATCATAAGAGCTGTTTTAAAATACTTTCAAACATGAGATATATAGCCTCTCTTTCAAGTTAATATGCTTTAATCAAGTCGCACATTAATAGTTAAGCATACGTAAATATCATACAATAAGGCACGTTTATTATCTGTTCTGAGTCAGAAATTTTTATATTTTTCCTTATTATCTGAATAAAATATTTGGAAAGTTAGGCCATCATATTCTAAGCTATTATTCATGCAATATCTCAATAGTTTAAGAAATGTTTATGTACTTCCTTTGAAGAATTTAAGAGTCTTTAGTAAAAGAGAATCTAATCTGTTTACAGGTAGAAAACTTGTTCTTCGGGAGAAAACACATTTAAACATATCAGTTTCATTCAAGGTGACATGAGTCTCGAGAATTCATCAAATTTTCATTACAAACCTTTCAAACACAGTTAAGCTTATTTTAAAATTTAAAGCTATAAATTTATGTGGCGAGGAAACCACAACATTTTTTAATATAAAGTCCTTTTATATAGAATATTTCCTAATAGTTTGCAGATAATACAGTTTACTTATTAGAATATTTCAAACAATGTTCATTATGTTATTTTAAGTCTTGAAAATGTTTTATATTAGACATAGTAAATATTCAGGATCTCACACATATCGATGCAAATATGTAGATATAAATTAAAATTCGTAAACGTCTATCAATCTGTCTTACACACACACACACACACACACACACACACACACACATATATATATATATATATATATATATATATATATATATATATATATATAGAGAGAGAGAGAGAGAGAGATGTGTGTGGATTTAACAGCTGTACAGTTAAAATAAAAATATTGTACAGATTAAGAAACTAATTAAAAATATTTTTAGATCAAAGATACCTCACGTAATTAAAAAATGCTGCATTAAAGGTTGCCAGTGATCAGTATTGTTTGGAGCAACTGAACTAACTCGGTTTTGAAAGAAAGTGCAGTCTGTAAGACATTCCCTCACATAGTTCTAATTTTCTTTCACAAGTCAAAGATCTGTTTAGTTTCGGATATAAGTGTAATTATTTTTTTTTTTTTGTCAACGCTGATTTTTTCCCCGCTGAATTTATGTCTAGCGTTTGTGAAAACTAAGGATCAATAACAGCTTTTTCGAACTACTGGACAAGTGTAACGTTTACGAAAGTTAACTTTGCCAGAGGCGAAGATAAAACTTGCATGTGCAATCCTCGAGGTTACGATATTTTATTAAACTACACGGAAAATGTGAAGGTGCGTTACTCCCAACAGTTATCCTGACATGATGAAATGTTATAAGTCTGCATCAGGAACCAAACAGAGGTTGTTTCTAAGATTTACAGGGCTATTTATAATCTCAAGTCCTGTGAAAGTCTCTTAACTTTCAAAGTTTTAATTAACGTCCCAAAAATTCCAAATTTTACTTTAGGAGTTTCAAAATATCTAAAAGCCAAAAGTAAAGGAAAACTTCAGAAAACAATTTAAAATATTATATGTCATAGGGACATGACAGTAGTGTCACGGCCAGGGGCAGGAGAATAGAAAATTACGGGACGAAGTAAAATAATTGCTAAATGTAAGAAAGAAACATGGCAAATGACGGGCAATAAAAAGAGAAATGGAGAGAGCCAACAATATAGCGAAACGAAATTTATAGATTGTGCTTGTAGCAAGAAGTATAAGATAAATGTTCAAGAGAGTGAGTTGCAACGAATAGAAGAAAAGAAGAAGGGGAAGTCTAAATTTATGATGGCTTTAAAACAGGCCACCCTGCATGATGCCGAAGAATGGGAAAAAGTAAAATTAGAAGGAGACTTTTTATAAATCCCACTCTCGATGCGCATCGGTGAAAAGGGGATTGAGAGGAGGTAGTCACAGACGAATGGCGATGGCATGGTAATAATATGACCGATGGAAATTGTAAGAGATGGAGTCAGCATTAATAAGAGAAAATAATATGAAATAAGAAAGGAAGGCACACATATAATCTATGACGAGAGTTAGTCAGAAGTTTTGGAAATAGAAGTAGTGTCAATCCGATGAATATGTACGAAGAAATCCCGATGATATAAATATAAGTCGTGGCACATGCAAAGAAGCCCTAATACCTAGGAAGAGAGTGCCCCAGTGTCCCGTGACAGGGGTCTGCAAGGAGTGAAGGAGTCATATAACCGATGATGACAGTGCCCCAGTGTCCCGTGTAGGGTGTCTGCCATAATTGACGGAGGCTTATACCAGACGAAGAAAGTGCCTTAGTTCCCGTGCGATGATAATATAATGAAGTTCGTCATTACGAGTGTCAGCTGCCAATCATAGTGATCCAACAGTCATCTTTCGAGGTACCGACATTTTGCGTTTCCTTTTTATATTACTGTCATTGCTTCTCAGTGTGTAGCCTTAATAACTAATATAGAGTGTGATGAGTAAGTTATTTGAGTATAAAATGTTTAGGAGATGACCGATAATTCGTAAAAAAAACAATTTAATTTATATGATGTTATGCTTATATGTATGAGTAAATATTGGTAGTAATGGAACATGGTTAAATGAGTGATTATGTTTATACAATGTTATCATAATAAGTGAATGAATTAAATATATGAGTCGTAGAGAATTAATTTAGTAGTAATGAATTTGAGAGTAATATGTGTAGATGAAGTACGAAATATTGTCATAATAATTGAATGAATTAAATATATCTGTCGTGGTGAATTAATTTAGTAGTAATGAAGTTGTGAGTAATGTGTAAATGAAGGATGAAATATTTAGTAGGATTGTATCATATTGTTTATGTGTTAATAATCAATAAATTAATTTGTCAGTGTAAACCAGAGTTGTTTCCAATATTAGGGAATCACAATTAATGAATGTACTAACCACAAGCTTAAGCAATGAATTCAAAATCATAATCATCAATATATTTATTATCTAATAACCCAATCAATTAATTTAATAACTTCTCACCGCCACATTATACAAAATATAGACTAAAATCCTAACTATTCAATTTTCCAGAACTTAAAATCTCTTCTTCAAGCATTAGCGTGCTTATATGAATGAAACTTTTGCATATTATAAAAATACATTCCTGTAGAATGCATCAAAATTTTCGCCAATAATCGTCGCTTTGTACTTTAAAAAAGTGGTAGTTGATTTTCGAAGACTGATGTTTGCAATATGCTATAAAATTGCGGTGGCCAAGAATATAATTATTTTGAAAGTGAAACAGTTCAATTAAATTTATTGTTTTACAACAATGAGTCTTATTAAAATGGAGGTCATTAATATTAAAATTTAAATTCTGCTTTAATTTCAGTTTAATCGCAATTGGTATGAAATTTCTACATCTTGACAACATATTATGTTATCACTAAGTGTACTTCTATACTCAAAAAGTATTGCAATAATCTTTTAACAATGCATTCTTCCAAAGACTTCTATTAAGTATACCGTAATTTTATTTTTCCAAGCTTATGATTATAATTCGTTGGAAACTTTAAAATGCTTCTTCTATTTGACTGAACATTTAATATTGTTCATGTAACATACTAATAAATTGGTTATGATAAAATAGGGGTAATATGCATAAACTGACATTAGAGTTTCATATTTTGTGAATATAGAAAAACAAGCATATATTTTTAAAACAAAAGATTGCAATATTTAACTAGCTTTGTTTATGTTTGAATGCATTACATAGATTAATGCTTATTCCAGATATACCCCAATTAAATTTATACTCAAGTTAAAGTGTGTTTTAGGTGCATGGTTATTTGAAGCTCTAGAAAAAGAAATGTAAACTCTTTACTTTGCTATCATATATCTAACAAATAGCGGAAATTTGCATTTCTTCCTGAAATAGTTTTAGTGAAGAATCCTTTAAGATGCAGTCTTTGAAAATAAACAATCAAAATTTAAATTCTTATTTCCTTTTCCAGTAATTTAAATTCAAGTTATATCGTAGATAATTTAGCCAAACTACATTACCGTTAATATGTAAACGCTCCATTTCAACTTGAATTCACTCGATCAATTAGATATACGATTATAAATTTAATGTTTTTAAAAGGTATTTAAAAGTATTTTAATGTTATGTAATTATTTAAATCATTTTGTCTAGGACTTTTGTTCAGAAGAGATGTTCTGATGTTAAATCTCTTGGGTCTGTGATGTCTTGATGGCGCAAAAGTCAGTATACTAGGTGCATATAGAAAGTACAAACCGATTACGTGTAAAAAAATTTAGAAAGGTGTTTCTGAAAGATTTTTATTATCATATGTTAAAACGTATATTTCACTACTGTACTACTGAGTAGTCATATTTATTGAGGCATTTGTTGTATCGTGATGCCAGCTTTTGTATTCCTTTTTCGAAGGAACTCAGTACCGAACAATTAAGCCATCCTGCACAACGTCTTTCGTTTCTTGATCACTGTACACCCTGACCAGAGAAAAATCTCTTCAGATTGAGAAACAAATGGTAACTATTATAAGTTATGACTATGTCGAGACTATGCGGTGGATGTTCAAAAATTTCCCAACTTAACTGTTCAAGCAATGCACGTCTACGGACGACGGTGTGCGACCGCTCATATGCTGGAGTTTGTAGTGCAAGAGACAAACTCCAGATACTAACCCCCGCCGTCGATTCTTAATTGCTCGGAGCAGCTTCTTAAGAGTTTCACAGTAGGATTCAGCATTTATGGCCATACCCTGTTGCATATAATCCACGAGTAGGATTACTTTCCGGTCGAAAAAAACTGTGTCCATGATTTTCCGAGCTGATAGCGTCTGTTCAAACTTATTCTCTTTTTGAGAACCTGTAAGCCTCCCCTGTTAAGATTACTGCTTGCTTTCGGGGGGGATATGGGCAATCCACGATTCATCAACAGTGACATTGTGGTCAAGAAACTCATCGCCTTCTTTATGATAACGGTTCAGAAACGTTAAAGCAGCCGCCATGCGTTTTTCGTTGTAGATGTCTATCAACTGTTTGGGAACCCATCTGGCACACTTATTTTGTTATGGGGGTCCTCCGTTACGATTTCGTACATTAGAAATCGAGACATTATTGGAATATTTTGGTACAATTCACCAATTGTGATTCTCTTGTTTTCCCGAATATTTGCATTCACTTTTGTAAGCGAATCATTTGTCACCAAACAAGGGCGTCCATTTCGTTCGTCATCATTCACTGTGGTCCTACCTTTCTTAAATAGCCGACACAAGTTCCTCACGTTTCCCCCATTCACGAGATTCTCACCATAAACTTCGACAGTTTGTCTGTAAATTTCTGCCGCACAGCATTTTTTTTTGTGTTCAAAAATCTTATCACCGACCGCACTTCCCAGCCGGTGGGATTTTCGATTTTAATGTCCATTTTAAACTAACATAGCAAAGCGAGACAACTTTATAGAATTATATAATTCACACAAATGAAGCGCAAATTTAAGATCCAACTGACTGCGGCTTCGTTACAACGTAGTGACCTGCACATGACCTATGGGCAATCGGTTCTTACTTTGTGGATGTGACTCGTATATGTTTGTAAAAATAAATAATAAAATCCCTGGTTTGATTTATGATCTGGCAAATCGTTTTTACGATGCAGAGATAAAAATATACTTAGGTGTAAAAATATTTAAACAATGAGAAGTCATCGTTAAAGTAGTCTATGAGGCTAAAAATCAAGAGGTTGTTCTTGTCAAGAAAGTTTGATTTAAAGGGCAGCCAAGGGGTTTTTCAATGGGTTTACAAGATATTTCTATGCCTATAACTACGATAGCGTCTGTCTGAGGTTATGATTACTTATTGTAGAATTAGTAGCTGTATAAGAAAACAAATATTAATATAGTATAATTAGCAATTTCAAATTTTTCGAAATTGTACGAAATTGTAAAAATCTAAGTACCTAACTTGAAATATAATCCTTAATATAGTACATGAAACCATTAACACTTAATTCTGACATAAAAAAATCCAGATCGTCATTACAGCGAGGCTAAATTCATTATAACTAATTATTTGCGTAAATTGAATAAATCAGAAGTATATCCATACATGAGATGAGAAAACTCTCTGGTCGAAACGTATTGTATGCTACGATATATACAATGTGCAACAGAAATATTCATGTACAGACTATGCAGTCAGATATAAGGTGTTAAACTGAGATATCCACGAATAAGAAACATAAGAAAGCCAAGTTTTCATAATCGAAGTTTTAGTATCCAAGTTTTCATAATTTATTTATTAAAACAAGATTTGTAAACTGAAATATATTGGGATATGCGTAAAAGATCATTTTGGGTGATGAAAGTCAAAGGTATTAATTAAATATGAAAACATTTGATTTAGAAGAAAGATAAACTTCACTGCGTTAGCATTCCCAAAGAAATAACAAGTTTTATCGATAGAACTGGTCATATATCTCTGTGCTGAGACAATTATCCGAGCTTAGAGAGAAAACACTCATAAAAGAGTACGATGGCTTTGCAAACGATGGCAGAGAGCTCTCTCTTTAATGCAGAATGTGTTTTCTTTCGAAAGGAAGACTTTCACTCAATACCTAATTATTAGGGTAACAAAATTTTTCATTTAAAACTTTTGCCATGTTCGAAGCGCATATATACTTTCTTATAGTTTTCTTTCTCTAAAACTTAATTATTATTTCATTTACTTTCTCCAAGATATGCTCTTGGTCCTTCTTTCTTGATCTTACTTGAAGTGAACTTCCTAAAACTACGAATATATATTTTCAGGTTTTTTTTACATTTCTTTCGTAATATAGAAAACAAATAGATTTCAATGGGGATCACAATCTTTCATGCTTCTTGATATGCTTCTAGTCCGTGACGTTCATTATTTTACAATGATTTGGTTGACCTACAATGGGTCTCTTAGTTTGTAGATCAATCTTTAAATTTTTCAAGCTTTGTAGGGATCCGAACTTATATTTTTGGAATTTATAATAACAGTGGACTTTATATTAGTATTTATTTGGAATTCTCGAAGTAAATTCTAAACTGTCAGTAAAATATTTCTGTTTAATGTTAAAATGTAATTTTTGTTCAACTTAACGTAATATATTGCAAACTATCAATGTTTCTTTTCTAAACCAGCAAATATACATACTAAAAAGACGGGAACTTTAATTAAAACCATAATTATTTTGTCAGTTGTTCTTTAAAAGATTTCTAATTTGTTTGAATTAAGACAAGAAGAATGGTATTTAATACAAACTAACATGTTAGAAAGATATTTATATCATTAGACATTTCTGAAAGACGATTACGATAAATTTGCTATGTCCAAAATTTATCTACAATTAAAACTCGTTGGACATGAGCTATGATTTCATGATGCCATCTCGACACTTGTATTTTAAAGGTCTTCCGTAGTTATAGAATCTTACCGATGATTTCTCATCATATTTTGTACTATCTGACGTCCATCCTTATGACCTTGCAATATAATCTTATAGATGTTCTTCTCCATCCACCAAATGTGTTAAATTTGATTTGATGGTGTCTGACATTTTCCAATATTTCTTGCTACTTACAACGTTAAATACCGAGAGAATAAAATACATGGAAGAAATAATAGTTCAGTTTAGGGGTATATCCGAATTATTCTGGATTATTTCGGATTATGGGTATATCGTTATTACGATAATGACTGCTCTATAACACAAAAATCAACGCAACAAGAATCAGTTGTCTGATTGTAATGAAATTTCGTATGCAAAGATGTTTTGACCGTACATGCAAATGATTAAAATTTGGTGTCCAAAGAATTTGGTTCCACCGCATCAGAACTGCGCATTCATCCTCACCGGAGGATTCGGGATCATTGCGAGAATATTTCAGAGTTTGAAAGACGGCGTGTCATCAGATTGAAAGGAGCTGGTTGGGCAAATCGAATAATCGCTCGATATCTGGGTCAAAGTGATTCAGCGATTAGCCGATGCTGGCAAGAGTGGATCAACAACGGTAGATTCAAGCGTCAGGACAAAAACCGTCGACCTAGGACGAAAACAGAACGGATGACAGAGAGATTGTCATATCACCTATCACACCACCGGATTCGTCATTATCAACCATCCGACATGTGATACGCACACACGTATCCAATACGACCAGACGACTCAAAAAGCGGAATCTACGCCCTGCCAACCATTACGCCGCTTACACCTCCCGCGTGTAAACCGTCCAATTAGGGTAGTGTTTAAATCGATCTACTTGGAACTGCGCTAACTGGGGACGTAAAGTATTTAGTGACTAGTCCCGTTTACAGTTGTGTCCTGATGACTACCAAAGGCGTGTCTGGAGAGGTCCAGGTTAGCGTGAGGATCTTGCTCTTTCTATCGCAGGCCTCAAAGGTCCACAAAACGGCTTTATGGTCTAGGGGGGCATTTCTTTTGATAGCTCGGTTAATTTGGAAGTCATTAGTGACACACTTACAACAGAGTGGTAATTATACGACATTCTGCGACCCGTTTTGTTGCCGTTCCTCTTGCGCCACCCCCAACTTAGTTTTTAATAAGATAATGTCCGGCAGGAAATGGCACACCATCCGGGTACTTTATCCGTCTGTATCACGCCGGATGACCGCTTCCCTCCAGGCCGGAGGTGGACCAACGCGGAGTTGGTTTCCTCAATTTGTAAAGGCCAAACTCTTGAATAAATCATTTAATTGTTCTGAAATTTTAATCGCTTTCCAATCTACAATTCCTTTTTGATGCGTCGATTTTTTTATAGAGTGTACTTTCATAAAGTTAAATCTGAGGTAGTAAGTACTATTAGATTACCTTAATAAATCCCTTATACTGAAGAAGTTTCCTATAATAGTATACTCATATCTTTGAAGTCAAGAAAATAGAGCACTGTATTAATTCGACATTTTATATTTGCGACTGTCAAAAATTGCTTATTATACATCCTTCCATAGAATTAAATTTCCATAAGGAATTTCTATCACAAATATCAACAAAAAGGAATATATATATATATATATATATATATATATATATATACTATATATATATATATACTCTCTCTCTCTCTCTCTCTCTATATATATATATATATGTGTGTGTGTGTGATAATATTACTAACTACCTATAATCGCCCATTCTGTACTTCATCTCTGTCCTGGTAACCCGCCCTTCTTGTCTTGGCGTAAACGCTTCGCCTTCCCACATACTAACTTCCTCCGCCGATTCTGGCAACCTCTCTGACCTAATTCTATTTTGGCGCTCTTTGCGAGAGACGCTGGACTGGCTAGAAGCGAGTAAGATGTGTTGCTTTACTGTTTAATAAATTAGTTTGTTCCTGAAGCTGATTTTATTATTTTCCGGCCACGATGTATGCTCCTATTTCATGAGATGTCCATTCTGGACATTTCAGAGAGTCGACAGGATGTTGACCTTTTAAGAAATACAACGGAAATTACGACTGCATTTTGAGAAGTGAGGACGTCTTGCTCTACAGGACTTTTGGTTTCGAATCCCGCATGCGTTCCTGAATTAACGAGTTTGAAATGACCAAAGCTAAAACATTCCTCATCCAACACCATGAAATTGCTACAGAAGTCGGCTACATCGAAGCAAGTGAAGATGCCATTTTTCCGGTTCGTTCCAGTTTGGTTTTCGAATTCTTTTTCCCGCCTGACCTCACCATTTTTTTCCAGTCTCGGACTACGCGATCTTTGTGTAAAGTACCAGTTCTGCAGCATCCGATTCAACTAGGCCTCGAAGAAGTTATTCAAGATTTATATGTGAGCGACAGTCATAAAAAAAAATTCATTTCAAGAAAATAATTACGACTTCAGGGTGAACGCCGAACGCTGCTCTGAAATCAAAGAATTTGATATAAGCAAATTTTCAAGATCACCATCTCTCTTAAAAAAAGTTCTTATTTAGTATTGTATTTTATGACACAAAAGTTGGTGCTTTAAGCAGGTCAGTTATTATATTATTTTTTTTTTGTAATTTCTAATATAAGTGAAGCAAGATGAACACTGCCAAAGTAAATGTTGATTTTGATGACTCTTTTAGTGCTTCGAATGTTGAAAACGAAATTAACATTGTGCCCTTTGAAGATTGCACTATATATATAGATTCATGGTTATCCTACTTCAACATAAAATGTATCGAAGGAAACAAAGATGATGATGGGAAACTAAAATTTTTTTTCCGATTTGTAAAAGGAAAGGTACTTAACGTTTATATTCAAAATTGTTATCAGGTTAATAATTTTACAGAATTAGTAACTGTGTTAAAAGATCATTTTGCACCCCTACCTAAACTACCTTTAGTGATTTTGCATGGTTAAAATTTAATGAAAACAATGATGATATTACAAAATATTTCAGGAGAAAATTAGAAATCGGAAAAAAGTTAAATTTAAGAAGTGAAATGATCATGGAGGGTTTAACTGATGGCCTCCCTAGAGAACTAAAATCATTAATGACCATTAATTCCCCTGCTGACCCAATTGCTTGGCTTAACCAAGCTCACAGACTGGTAAAAATAAGAGAGAATCCACAACCTAGTAATGACTCGCCCAGATATGTAACTTCCTTTGTTAGAACTCTCCAAATTCAAAACAGAAATGATTACTTTAGGAATGATTCCCAAACTTGGAATAGGTCAGATGTACCAAGATATACAAATGATGTTAGAACTTATGCTCCGAGGCAAAATACTTACCAGAGACCTCATAATTTCTATCGCTACCAAAGACCATCTAATCCTAACAATCGAAGAAATAACCCTAGATTTTCTAGCCATCATAATTATGATAACTCACCCACTTTGTCTCCCACTCCATGTAGAATGTGTACAGAGAGAGATATTCCAAATGCTTTTCATTGGCATCAAATTTGCCCATTTAGAATGGAAAGAGCTGATAAGGAGAGAATCAGATGTCCATTCCGGACATTTCATATATATATATATATATATATATATATATATATATATATATATATATATATATATATATATATATATATATATATATATATTAATCTTTAAAATAAGTGTATAATAGAAAACAGTTGGAAAGCCAATCCAGGGAAATTACAACCAAATCCTGAAACTGAAGTTTTTAATGGCTGAGGGGAGTTATGACCCCCCTACTTCGGTTAAAGAAGTTTTATGCCTCGGCAACACTCCCGGAAGCCCAAAACCTCAGTGCAACCTAGACTTTCGTCAAATAGTAGTTAAAAAATGTATAACAATAATTAAAACAAAATTTAATACTCAAATCTGGAAAATCTTAATTAAACTCAGTGTTTACGATAATTACAACAGTTTTAATCATATATAACTAAAACTTACAAACTTTGTAGCATACATATCTGTATAACGTAATAATGTAAGAAATTTCTTGAACCAATTGTCTTTTATACTGTGTACAGATCTCAAATAAGTTGTAAATTAACATACAGTTACGGTCAAAGAAAACGGTGTTTATATTCGGTTTCACTGATTTTTAAGAATATATTATATTATATTATATTATATTATATTATATTATATTATTATATTATATTATGGGTGGCCATAATTAAACTGACAGTGCTCACAGTGTTCTGTAGCGCGATCTATTTGCGACAATGACGCCACATTTTGTAGGAAGATTAAACAAGACGGGGGACGAAGGATTCCGCGAAAAAATAAATTAGTTCCAAAAGTCACTGCTAGGGGAATATTTGGCGCCATGTAATAGAAAATAGAGTGTTAACAAATGCAAATTAATACGGAATAAAATTACCTTTTATTATGCACAGTTTCTTATTTAGTTCAAGTGCAATATGGCAACACTTTGCTGGCATTGTCTTTGCTGAAGTGCCGGAATGACAAAGCTGTACAACATGTGGCGATATTTCTCTCCGGTAACAGAACAGGTTTCCGGTCCTGTCGGGGTAATGTTCTCATAGAAGAATGGACCTACGATAAATTCTGCTGTGAACCCACACCAAACAGTTACCTTTGGTGAATGTAAGGGAATTTCTGTGACTGCATGTGGTGATTTGTCATCCCAAATTCGGCAGTTCTGGGTATTCACAGTTCCATGCAGGTAAAAGTGGGCCTCGTCTCCCCATAGATTTTCCACGACCAAGCATCATCCACCTCCATTCTGGCAAGAAAGGTGAAAGTAAAAGTCAATCGCTTATCATGGTCGGGGTACAGTAACTCCTGTACACGGCTGATCTTGTACGGATAGAAGTTGATAATCTTTCGTAAGATTTTCCATACCGTACTGTAAGGCATATCCATATTCCGAGCTAATCCACGAGCGCTAGAGGTGGCAGCAATATTGTCTGGTCCTCTGTCGACAATCGCCGCGGCAACTGCTTCGATTGTATCCTGTGGTACAGGTTTTCGTCCTCTGCCTGACTGAACCTTCAGAGAACCTGTTTTCTCAAACGTCGCAACCATTGCTTTTAGCCCATTAACTGACACAGGACCGTTATCTTTACGCATTTATTTTGCGTTCTAAAAGCACGAAGAGCGGCTGACGCGTTGCACTGGTTGAGGTAAAATAATTTGACCAGTAACGCACGCTCGACTAAAGAAGGAGACATTGCACATAAACTTTCAATCCGATTGATTCGAAACGTAACACATTGCCTTTTAAAACCCAAGCAGCTGGCACTGTGACAATGGATGTAACGTGAAATTTGAATAAAGAACTTCTTCTTCTGCTCAGCGTACGTGATATTGCAGATCACGAGACTTTAACGGTGTTTATGTAGATTTTACGCTTTTTTAAAAGTGTTGCCATATTGCATTTGAACTAAATAAGAAAATGTGCATAATAAAAGGTAATTTTATTCCGTATTAATTTGCATTTGTTAACACTCTATTTTCTATTACACAGCGCCAAATATTCCTCTAGCGGTGACTTTTGGAACTAATTTATTTTTTTGCGGAATCATTCGTCCCCCGTCTTGTTTAATCTTCCTGCAAAATGTGGCGTCATTCTCGCAAATAGATCGCGCTACAGAACACTGTGAGCACTGTCAGTTTAATTATGGCCACCCGGTATATATTTATATATATATATATATATATATTTTATATATAATGATTTTGTAATAGAAATGAGCAGGAAGGCGCTCGTCTTTACAAAAAAAACAGCTTTATATAAAGTTGATAATTTTGGAAGTGGATCTGGGGAGGGCCATATGAGTTCTGGGTGTTGTGGTGACATAGGGAGTTTGGGATTTCAGCTGGATGAGTTCAACTTTTCTTGTTCATCTATTTAAAACATACAAAATCATAATAAAAATTGTGATAAAATTTTCTCTCTCCATGAATAAAGGTAATGAAGTTCGTCACTATGGTTGTAAGATCGGGCTATTGAGATACCAGTTACGCATTTTGGGTTTGGTTTGCAAAGTGTTGATGCTATAAGGAAATTACACAGGCTGTATTGCTTGTATACGCCGTTTATAGTGTATTTCTTTAAATTTCCCTTTAAAAAAATTATGGATAAGTACAACTCTAAGCATTAAGCGACTGGCAAAATTGCAGCTTCGGAAGCAATTGCTCGGACGGCTGCTAATAGGGTATGCAATCGTTCGTCAAACCGTTACCCTTAACTTATTACCAGTTATTTTAAACGAACCAATTCAACGGGGAGAGGATACAAAAAAACTGTAATTGATTGTGAGAGTGAATGTTCTTCAAATAAAGTATCTTGTAGTAACAATATATGTAACTTACATACAGGACCTTATAATAGTCATTACACAGGAATGGATAGTTTTAAATACAATCAGTGTAAAGATAATAGATGTAAAACATATCCTAATCCAAATGATAAACAAATCAATAATTCTCGTAATTTAAAGTTTTGTAAGGTTTACAATTGCATTTATCTAATAGAATGTAAAATATGTGGACTAAAATATATTGGTCAAACTAAAAACACTTTAAATAAACTTATTTACATCGGAGTCAGGTTTATAATACCAAACGTCAATCTCTCGTAGATGTATCTATAGAAATTAACCATTTTGTGGAACACTGTGTAGAAAACATGATGTTGACCATACTTGATTTATTTATAAATGACAGGTTACGATTATGGTGGGAAAATTACCATATACAAATGTTTACACTGTATACCCTTACGGTCTAAATACGCTTTTCTATGGCAAAAATATAGGACCCAGCTATATTTCAAACATGTCTTTGCCTAGAGTTAATCCATGCAATAGCTTATAAGTGAATAAACGTTAAAAAGAAAACAACGTGGTGGTGGTGATGGTGGTACTCGTAAATATAATGATCTTCTTAAAAAACTAAATAATTTTTGCATAAACATTAGGCAACTTTCCTACATTCCATACAACTGGATAAAGAACTTTGTTTATGGTGTAAAGCGTAAATGGCTGGGTAATTTTTGGAAATTGTGTAATAGTTCTGATGTTTCAACTAGATTTTGAAAGGACTCGCTTACCCCATATGCATTTATAGATAACATAAAATCACGTAGTTTTTATCTAGGATTTAATTTGTCTGATCTTGTATCGTATCACAAATTAACTAGGGAATATTGTATAGTGTCATATGGCAATAGTATTGTAGACAAGATAACTTTTCAAAAATCCTTAATTCTTGCAGTAGTTTATTACCCATAAAAGATATATATTAGCCCTTGTTTGAAATATTCATTACCTTTAGGTAGAAAGATTTTTAATTATAACGAAATATCTAAAAATATATAAACATACGCCTGAGTCTTGTGTTTGCAACACGTCTTCTCCTTATTACAACGAAACATATAGCCATGTCATCACTGGTAACATTGAAATAGTAAAGAATGAAGCGTTGAGGCTCTTGATATATAAGGGTACTGGTTACCATTTAGAAGGTTCTAAATTTAGTGTCGTAAATACTTTTAATAAAGATATGGATATTTTTGTGTATAAATTAGCAGTGAAATATAGCCACCCTACAGGCACTTTTGCTGAATGGGTATTTAACATCAAACAGCTATTTCAATCATCATTTAATTATTTACAAAAATTTAATCGTCACGATCCCAATGTTTCTTTAAACAGTTTAAAAAACAGTATCGTTGAATTAAAGAATAATTATGTTATAACGTATGTCGAAAAAGTGGACAGCAACTATGCATTAATATGTAAACGTTTTTACTGTGATAAATTGACATTTACAGTGATACTACAGTATATCAGTATATAGATATAAACATAGGCGTAATTAAGAATAGAATAAATGCGTTATATCTATGTATAGGTTTCAATATTGGTATAAAAAAAATTAAATTTCCTTATATAGTACTTATCCCCACATTTCATAAGGTGCCTATCAAATTTAGAGCCGTAACAATAGGCTGTAACACATATCTTACTATTGCATATAACCGTCTTTTAGAATTACTTAATATTATGATAAAATTAAAAAAGAAGGAATTTATATAATTAAAAATAGTTATGAAGTAGTAAATAGTATTGGTTGCATGGAGGATGTGGTAGGAGTTATTACTTTTCGGATTTGTTTAACTCTATTAACTTAAATGACTTTCATAGTATCATTTAAATCTATATGAACGATACGATTTTTCTAAGTTTTACATACACTCATGGACAAAAAATTAGCGCACCAAGAAATAATTGCGGGATCGTAAAGAAACTTGCAATGAAGGTACATGTCGGGGAGATATGTAAATGATTAGAAATGCAGCGTGATTGCGCATTACGTATAGCCGGTAGAGGGCGTTGAACATCGTACTCTGTGGAGTATAAAACAGGTAACCAAAGCTTGTTTGAGTGTGCTGAATAATTTACAAAGGAAGATATGAGATAGACATGCCATTACGCCGTGTTCGAAGACAATATAAGCAGTTGTCGCAGTTTGAGAGGGGGAGAATCGTCGGGATGATGGAAGCTGGGTGGTCAGCTAGGCGAGTAGCTCGTCAATTAGGCCGCTCTGATTGTGTTGTGAGGAGGTGTTGGGACCAGTGGACCCGAGAGATGCCATGTACACGAAGACCAGGCTCAGGACGCCCACGACAGACCAGTCGTCGAGAAGACCGCCACATCGTAAGAAATGCGCGCGTACAGCCAACTGCTTCATCGGCCGCCATCCAGGGACAGGTAGCACCTTCACTAGGGGCCTCTGTGTCTTCTCGAACCATACGAAGGCGCCTGGCTGAAGGACAGTTGGTATCGCGGCGCCCATTACGTGTGCTGCCCTTGACGCCCTCCCATTGACGACTCCTTTTCGAGTTTTGCCGCGCACGAGGAAAATGGACTGCAGCGGAATGGAACCAGGTCGTCTTTAGCGACGAATCCAGATTCAATCTCGGGAGTGATGACAATCGTGTTCGTGTGTGGATAGCCCGTGGTGAACGCTTCAATCCTGCCTTTGCTGTACAGCGACACATCGCTCCCACAGCCGGTGTGATGGTATGGGGTGCCATTGCCTACAATACACGGTCACCCCTAGTATTGTTCCGTGTCACCATGACAGCCCAGCGGTATGTTCATGAAATCCTGCAACCACATGTGTTGCCACTCATGCAACGGCTCCCAGGAGCCATTTTCAACAAGACAATGCTCGGCCTCATACGGCAAGGGTGTCACAAGACTGTCTCCGCACTGTTACTACCCTTCCTTGGCCTGCCCGATCCCCAAATTTGTCTCCAATCGAGCATATCTGGGATCATTTGGGACGACGAGTTGGGCATCCCTCGAGTTTGAACGAACTAGAGGCAAGGTTACAGCAAATATGGAACGAAATGTCTCAAGACATCATACAGAATTTGTATGACTCAATGCCCGATCGTATCGAATCGTGCATTCGCGCTAGAGGGGGTCCAACGGAGTATTAACTCCTCCTTTCTTTTGCCTTTTTCTCTGAAATAAATTATACATTTTTTTTGATTTTCTTATCGTTTACTTATATCAAAGCAGTCATTACGTATGTAAAATTTCGTTTCATTTTGACGACTCCTTCTTGGTGCGCTAATTTTTTCTCCATGAGTGTATAACCGATATAAATCTTTGTTACAGCTAGTTTTAAAAGAAATTTATTTATAAAATGGCAGGGATATATATATAAAGATTCATAGGATCCCTATGGGAGCGGGCTGCTCATCAATTCTTGCTGATATCTACATAATTACGAAACAGAAACTTGTTCATTAAATGAAGTAAATTTTTTTAGGTATGTGGATGACATTTTGGTATGCTTTGTAAATAAATCAGATTTGGACTTTAGTTTTTACCCAAGTAATTTAAGTTTAGTTGAAACTACGTACAATAAGGAAGGATTTTTGTACTTTTTAGATTTAAGAATTAAAGTTAGCAATGGCTCAATAATAAAAAAAATGTATGATAAACGGGATGAATATAGTTTTAAACCAAATCATTATGTCATGGTCAACATGCTTACACCTAAACATCAAGAGAAATGTCATTACTAATTTTTTAATAAGATGTAAACGTCTCAATACTTATAAAATGGATATGGATTTTAAAATTAAACAATTTATAAATTTTGCTTTAGAGATGGGTTTTCCTAAGTCTTTTAATGTATAATATAGGAAATTTCTTAAAAATCAGTGAAACGAATATAAACACCGTTTTCTTTGACCGTAACTGTATGTTAATTTACAACTTATTTGAGATTTGGACACAATATAAAAGACAATTGATTTAAGAACTTTCTTATATTATTACGCTATACAGGTATGTATGCTACAAAGTTTGTAAGTTTTAGTTATATATGATTAAAACTGTTGTAATTATCGTAAACACTGAGTTTAATTAAGATTTTCCAGTTTTGAGTATTAAAATTTTGTTTTAATTATTGTTCTACCTTTTTTAACTACTATTTGACGAAAGTCTAGGTTGCACTGAGGTTTTGGGCTTCCGGGAGTGTTGCCGCGGCATAAAACTAGTTTAACCGGAGTAGGGGGTCTCAACTACCCCCCAGCCATTTAAAAACTTCAGTTCCAGGATTTGGTTGTAGTTTCCCTGGATTGGCTTTCGAACTGTTTTCTATTATACACTTATTTTAAAGATTAACGTACATAAAAATACTAATAGTGCAGCATAGCGCCTAATGGTATTCTTATTGAGTATAATTATTATTTTTTATCTGTAACATTTGTGTGTGTCTATATATATATATATATATATATATATATATTGTAATTGAAAGTAAGAAATCAAATGTTTTATAAGTTTAAATGTAGTTCATATTAATATGGAGGTCTAGTAGAAACATCATAGCTTGATATTAAATACACTGAAGTGCCACTGAATTAGGGATAGCAAAGAGTATGCAAATTGTGTAGCGCTGCTCATCATATATGCGCAAGTGAAGGCGCTGTGGTAACTGCCTATATATAGCGCGTACTGTGGTTGTTCTGAATTAATTGTTGGAATTGCCACTATGGGTAAACTGCCTGATTTAGACGCCTTCGATCGCGGACAAATCGTAGGTGCGCGACGCATGGGCCATTCAATTTCCGTAATCGTCAGACAGGTAGGATTTTCAAGGTCGACAGTGTCAAGAGTATACCAAGAATACATGGATGATGGAAAAAAACTAGCGATCGGGCAAACTGCAAAGCACAGTTAGCCTTGACAGTGCGTGGTGAGAGACGGCTCAGGCGTATTGTACGTAGCCAGCGAAGCCAAACATTAGCTCAAATTACCGCCCAGTTTAATGACGGTGCCAGGCGTACAGTCAGTAAACGGACTGTGCAACGCTCGCTTCACCGTATGGGTTTCGGGAGCCGTCGACCTACGAGAGTACCATTGCTCTATACTCGCCATCGGGCTGCACGTCTTGCCTGGACAACAGAGCACAGAGACTGGAGTGTAGAGGATTGGAAACGAGTAGCATGGAGTGATGAGTCTCGATTCCGACTACTTAACGCCGGCGGGATGCTGAGAATATGGCGTCAGGCTCATGAAGCCATGGATCCTGCATGCCTGGCTAGAACTGTACAAAGACATGGTAGCTCAATCATGGTCTGGGGTGTTTTTTCGTGGCACAGTTTGGGATCTTTGGTGCGTGTACCAACCTCCCTCTATGCAATTCAGTACGTAGAGTTGCTGGGTGATCACCCTCCATCCGTTATGCTGTTCTGTTATCCGCACGGTAATGGAGTTTTCCAGCAAGACAACTGTACCTCTCACACGTCTCAGTTGGATGAGCATTCCTCTAACTTCTGTCATGAATTGGCCACCTAGAAGCCCAGACTTAAATCCTATTGAGCATCTTTGGGATGTTTTGGAACATGGAGTGAAAGGCCATCACACAGCACCAAAGAACCTTACTGAATTATGGACATATTTAGCCAATATTTGGCAAGCCATTCCCGTGGAACGTTTCCAAAAACTTGTTGAATCTATGCCTCGTCGTGTGGCAGCCGTTATCAAGGACAGAGGATTCCCAACTCGTTACTAGGTAGGTATCCCTAATTCAGTGCCACTTCAGTGTATATGAAACTTGAACGTATGAATGCCTTTAACAAAGCACTGTTCTTTCCCTTCAGCTTGAAAAAATGTAAAATAACAAAAATTATAAAGCAAATGATAATTGAAAAATACTCGTAAACAAATGCATTTTAGATAGATATAAGTGCATTTTTAATGGATGCGGCGAAGCCTTATGAAAACCATATTTAATATTTCTGAACTTTAAGTGTTTCAGAACTGTTTATTACAATAGTTTATGAAACTGGACATAGAATAGGTGCACGCGTGAAGAAATTAAAGATCATATCTGAAAAACATTTCCTTTATGATACGTTCTTACAATATCATGAAGATAAATAATTTTTTATTTCATTTGCGTTTTGAGAAAACAGAAGTTTAAAATGTTCTCCAGCTCCATTAAAACGTCGCTTTTCTGCAAAAAATGTTAAAATATTTTGAAAATAAGCCATTAAAGCCATGAAACTGAATTCATTTTTCGATGTCTGCCGGCATTCAGGGTAAATTATATATTGATAAGAAGCTTTGATATAATTTTAAGTAGAAAACGGTTAGGGATAAATTACATTAAAAAGTATTCTATCTGGCACAAACTTTTCGTTTAAGTAAGGAAAACGTGATTTTTAAAGTACTAAATAACTTTCCCCCAGTATCTCTTTTACATGAAATTCTATTTTCCGAATAATGTAAATAAAAAGAATATTTAGCGGCGTATTTTACACAAATAAACAAAGGCAATAATTTCCATACTTGTATGCAAAACGGTGTTGAAACATATGCATGTAAAATTGTTCCCATGCAATCTGTATTGCATGAATTATTTTTTCTTTAATTGACGTTTTTGAATTAAATTTAATGCAGGATTAATTGCAGGGTTATCTAATATCTTCCCTAACCTCCCTAATAAAGTAAAAGTATATACGGATGCCTGACTACGACAAAAAATAATGTTTGATTTGAAGAAGCTTTTTAAGCTATACTATTGCAGGTAAAGAGTTTCTGACGTCGCCGATATTTTCTGGTGCTAAAGGTCACCGAGTTGGAATTCTGAATTCAGAGGTTCAGTCATTCCCGCCTGAAGGTCATATAGAATTTTAGTTTTAAACTTACCTATCATAAAAAGTTACATAACAAATATGTACTTAAACCAAAAATTTATATCTATCAGATCCAGTAATTATTTTTAATGACTCGTCCCTCACTTTGAGTACAACCCCGACGAATAAGAGTCAGGAGTTTGTAGGGTAACCGGTTTTCTCACCGAATGTCTCACTGGATAAGTTAAGCTATTCCGGGTTGGCAACAGTTGGAGATGAAAGTTTTCAGATTTGCTCGGTACTACTTCGTATGTGGTTGTGATGCGTGCTGTTCGCTAAACTAGAATGTTTGTCTCGAAGTTTATGTAATTAATAAACTTATATAAATTAAAACGAGTTGATTTCTGTCTTGAATCCAAATCCTGACATATATATATATATATATATATATATATATATATATATATATATATATATATATATATATATGTATATATATGTATATGTATATATATGTATATGTAAGTAAGAATCAGATCCAGTAATTATTATTTTTAATAACTCGTCCCTCACTTTGAGTACAACCCCCGACGAATCAGAGCCAGGAGTTTGTAGTGTAACCGATTTTCTCTCCGAATGTGACTGCTGGAAAAGTTTAGCTATTCCTGGAGATGAGCGTTTTTCAGATTTGCTCGGTACTATTTGGTATGTGGTCGTGATACGGGCTGTTCGCTAAACTAGAATGTTTGTCTCGAAGTCAATGGAATAAATAAATATTTTAAATTAAAACTAGTTGATTTCTGTCTGAATCCAAATCATGAGTTAAGTATTATATCCCTGAGTTAAGTAGTCACTTAACACAAAAGTGAAAAATTAGTCTTGAAAATGCAAATCCTTCTGAAATATTCATTCACTTAAGCGAATAATAAACAAATTTTCCAATAAGAATTGGATAATTTTTTATTATATTTGTTTATTCTTATTGTTGCATTAAACAATGTCGTGAAATGAGAAGCAAGAGGGGGATTACGATGAGTGCTCAGTGAAGTGGGATTATCATCATTGTTAGATGACTTATGTCCACATAATTTTCGGGCTTATGAGCATGAATATTATGGTATGCGTACTTAATAATCATTTTAATATATTTTGATATATCCATATTCTATGCATTTTGTTTTGAAATATAAAATTAAAGTATAAAGCTCGTTACGTATATATTTACAAGTACTTTTCCTTAATTGTTTTACTTTTGTAAAGAACGGTGATATTCGGAATTAAAGGCTTTCAGCTGAAAATGAATGTTTCTAGGAATAAAAATTTTGAAGGATTAAAGTAGCCAATAGATATGACACAATTAACCTTGAAAAATGAAAGATTGATTTTGTGTAGCGTAGTAAGTTGACTGTACTTAAGGTATTCTACAAGAAAATTCTTTCAAACCAAATGTAACACAAAAGAGAATTATCTGATTTATTAATGACACTTGTTTTTTTCTTACATTCAACCAGATTTTTAACCAATTTTAAATAAGAAAATAAAGCTTTTTTTTCGTTTCCGAAATCTACATTAGACTAAATGGCCCCTAAATATTCTTACTTGTTGCAGTTTCTAAATCCCTTTGACCAGGACCAAACGAATCTAAATCAAAAGATCATTCTGTGAAAGTCGCTCGGCGACAAAATCTTGTTCGTCTAAAATTTTCCTGAAGAGACCCCTATACATTGAAGAATGTGAAAGAATGAAGCCGCTACAGAGGAGCAATAGCAAGATGGAAAATTCCAATTAGAAGATTATCAGAAGTTAAAAATTTAATATTAAAATGATTTAATGCATCTAAAACTGCTTAACGAGCTTAACTTCTAATTAGATTCATTAAAACTATAGAAAATATATTTTCCGTTATGGGGATTGTTAGAGAAGTTCTAAATTTGGGTCAGTGACGTAACAGTCGACATATTTGTCCGAAAACGAAAAGGTACACATTTGTTAACCGGACAAGCTGTATTTAAATTGAAGTAAAGGATAAATTTGGAAACTGGCAGAATGGTTTAACAAAGTAGCTTTAACCAAAAATTTTAATATCAACACATTTTGGCATAAATTCAAAAAGGTATTAATAATTTTAATTATAGGGGAAAATGAGGCGTTTAGTATCAAAACCAGCTCAATTCATGAATTTTCAAAAGTATTTTTCTCCGTAATTTGATAGTTCTTGGTCCATACTTTCATGCTACACAGCTATTTGGACGGAATCCAGCTCCATCCGGTCGAATACCGGTGTCAAAAACGGGTTTTCTTTCAAACCCAGCTCAGTCCATGCTTCCTTTCATTTCCGCCATGCACGCCACCGGCTACCCACGTCAACCTAGGGAGAGTAAGTTACTGTGTTTTCTCTTCTGTTTACAGCATTTCCTTTCCGTGATTTGCTCGTTGTCGACTGCTTTCTTTTCTCTAATAAATGTTTGAGTGGTGGTGAAAGTGTACGACTTCAAAGTTGCTGTATCCTCGACTTTGCGCATCACAGGTCGGTGGCATTTTAAATTTTCAGCTGCTAAACGGTTTGTGCTCATCAGGAACAAGATGAAAAATAACATCAAAGTAAGAGGGGATATTTGTTATAATTCGGACACTGGAGTTTTGAAGATTGTGTCGAAGAAACGCAAAACTATTCAGGAATTTCTTCCTTCCCCTGTAGCTACTGGCATTCCTGTTGCTCCAGCAAAGATAAATGACGTGAACGATTTGGTCACCATGCATTTTTGGATCAGTGAATGGGAATCTAATTCCCCAAATATTTGATTTAGTGAGGAACAGTATTCAACGAGAAAATGATGAAGACGGCGAATGTGTTACCAGTGTAAACTCTGATGAAAATGCTTTTCTATAACGACAATTTATTTTACTATCTTCCCTTTCTTTACTTGAAGATTATAATAAAATTTTACTATGATTCAAAGAAGTTTAGTGTTTAATTTTTCATTACCTATCACCAGTAGTATACTAATAAATTTTTTGTGTGAATTTTCGTGCAATGTTGTCAATTTATTTAGGTATGTTCTTTATGAATGAATATTCAAAATAACAACTATCAGACAAAAATAAATTATCAGGAAATTATTTATTTTTATTATATTTTTTGGGGAAAAACTAAATGGGTAGAGCATGAAATGTTTTTTGTCTCTCCTGTAAAACTTATAAAAATGGATTGAGCTGCTGTTGATACTAATCGCCTCAAATATTTGTTTTATGAGGTATTACCTTAAGTTAGAACATATAATTAGAATATTTTGTATAGTGGCTTTATTTTTTTTGCTAAATTATTAATTGAGAAATACACTCCGACACATGTCTGAGAATAACTAAAGGACGCGAACTCAAATTTAATATCTAATGTTACATTTAATTTCTCTTAATTTTACTTAACATTAATTTAAACACTGATTACAAACTTTTATAGAAATAATCATATTAATTGTTATCGTACATTAAAAAATTATTAGAACACATAAAATTAAAATTACATATAATAAATTAGCACTGTACTCTCGCCTGATAAATATAACCAAATAATTATGACTTACCACCACCTTCGTTTGAAATTGAAGCATCCCGTTTCTACTAAGTCGAACAGCGGAATCGGCAAAGCAAGAAAAATAATGGCGGATAGTTCTAGATCGGGCCACCACGAGGTCCTCTTCCTGTTTGATGACGTCAGTGCCTCCTTTCAATACCGGTTTCGAGCCGTTGTGGAACTTCGTTTCGGAAGCATCTTGTGAAAACGAGTTCCCTACGAGTTTAAATTTCCGTTATTTCAATGTTTCTTATAATTATTTTTGCTGCCTGCGTTATAATGACTTTTATATTTTGGTCTACCCCTAGAATTTTGGAAATGCGATTGAAATTGAGGTTGAAACTGAGTATCAAAACCATTCAATGGTGGGTACATAGGGAGAAAGTAATTTGCAGGTGGACCAGGTACGAAAGGGGTCGAAAATGGGGAAAAATTTTGGGGAGCGAAAACTTGTTGCGGTTGCTGCGCTGAGGATTGTGAATTGAAATGCCAGCAATCAGTGGTTTTGTGTGATTTTCCACAAATGTGACAAGAAATCTTTCAAGTGAACTGATTTTCGATTTTAATAGAAAATTCATTTAATTTGTCTGTAAGCTGCGATATTATTTTGATTGTTCAAAATTAAGTTGAATTAGTTGTTGAATTGTGGAATCCGTGTTTTCGCTAGTCGTTTGAAACGCGTTTACTTCAACATCCTGTTGTTCATTAAGAGCTGCTTCAATATTTTTAGCAATTTTTACTGCCTTTTTAAAACTTTCCGGACCAAATTTTTTTGTTTCTATCCTTATATCAGACCTTAAGGCTTCTAAGAATCGGCCTAGTAACATGTTTTCTTTGAATTTAATGACCTCCTCGGAATCGGTGTTTGTGAAATTTAAATATTTGGTAGCCTTATCTTGAACAGTGTCTGCCAAACTGGAAACTGACTCACCGGGAGCTTGTTAATATTGAGGAAATCCTCTTGCAGTGTCAAAAACGAAGGGGACTTAATAATTTATCTTTTAAGGCCTGCACTAATTCCTTGTGGGTAGAAATGTTCTCAATTGTGGGTAATTCATTAGAAAATCTAACGCCTTCCCTGTTAAACGCGATTTTAAAAGAATGTATTTTTTTCATCATTCCATTTTTCTAATGAGGCGATTTTCTCAAAATGATTTTAAAAAAAATTACAGTTCTCCTGTGAAGAACCACCAAAAGAGGCAGAGAAATCATAATACTTGCTGGCGCTATTATATTTATAGTGTTGAATCAGACGTTGAAGGTGATTGGGAAGGACTAGCCTGCCTATTTCTAGTTCTACAACCTTTCGACATGTTTAATTATTTCAAATTTCAGCAACAGAATTTCTAAATCTATCTTATGAAATGAATAATAAAAAAAAAAACTTAACTCAATTACATAATGCAATACATACAATTCAACAATTGAAATATATTATAAACAGTTTACATACAATTTACTCAGACAATGTGCAGTGAATTATATAATTACTTTTATTCTTAAAATCCCAGATCTCGAAGAGCCTATTGACGGCACCATATATTACCTTAAGTTAGAACATATAATTATTAGAATATTTTGTATAGTGGCTTTTTTTTTTTTTTTGCTAAATTATTAACTTGAGAAACACACTGACACATGTCTGAGAATAACTAAAGGACGCGAACTCAAATTTAATATCTAATGTTACCATTTAATTTCTCTTAATATTACTTAACATTAATTTAAACACTGATTACAAACTTTTATAGAAATAATCATATTAATTCAAATAAGTATGACTTACCACCACCTTCGTTTGAAATTGAAGCATCCCGTTTCTACTAAGTCGACCAGCGGAATCGGCAAAGCAAGAAAAAAAATGGCGGATAGTTCTAGATCAGGCTACCACGAGGTCCTCTTCCTGTCGCTGCTTATTCTTCAACTGACTAAGAAATTTTATTTTTACTTCTTTTAGAACCGGGGAGAGCAGAGGTCAGCTATGTCCTCGAACAAACACCTTTCAGCTCTCATTGGCTAAAAAGATGTTGCTAGGCCGTTGCTATGGGGACGCTAAGACTCCTTTACAGCCGAGAAGGGGTGGCAAGTCACTTTTTATTCTTTCACAAAACCTTTCTACACGATACGCTAAATTTTCCTCCGGGAGGTACATACCTTTCTTCCAGAAACCGGTGCAAAATAAACCATACGCGCGATCCCAAACACACATACATCTTAGGACATACATAATAAAACAGATACACTAAAATGTGCATGGAACCGAATCAATGCTGTATCAAGACTATGAGATAAGAAAATATATTTACAAAGTCGAATTCCATGTCACATGAGGTTATTATTTTTTAGTTCAATCCCTTTTTTAAGCGTAATGGCATCTTCATAAAATGGCTGGAAGTAAATTTTCGTCCCCAAGTTCTTCTCATACACATACTTAAAGATGATATTTTTGGATTACTCATTATAATCTATATATATATATATATATATATATATATATATATATATATATATATATAGATATATCAGTACCGTCACTGACTAACTCACTGACACACAACGCACAGACCAAACCGCTAGACCTTAAAGGGCTGAAATTTTGCATGAGGATTCTTATGATGTAGGGGTGCACAAAGAAAGATTTTTGAAACATTCTTCTTAGATTTTTTTAAAATTAAATTTTTAAGCTGTTTTTGTAACTTTTTTTAGGTTTGCATTTAAAATAAAATGTGAGGGTTATAAAATTTACATCACGAGAAAGATCATATTCCTTTAAAAGGAGATCTTTTTCGAACCTTTACCTTGATTTTCTGATTTTTGGTAAATTTTTAAAGATTAATTTTTAGAATTTAATTTATTAAATGCTGATCAGGTGATTTCCTTTTCTGGTACTTTAAATAAATTTATAATCACATGCATAAGAACAAAATGGACAAAAAATATATTTTTCTCTTTCTAATGCAGCAGACGATTGGATATTATCCAAAAAAAATATCCGTAACGATTTTTTATAAATATATATATATATATATATATATATATATATATATATATATAATATATCAATTGTATACATTGATCGTCGCATTTATTATAAATATATATATATATATATATATATATATAAATATATATACATATATATTTACTTTTTTGGCATTAATTGCATACATTGAGAGTTGTATTTAATTTGAATGTACTTCGTAGCGAAGTACGGGTTTTCAGCTAGTCTATATATATAAAAGAGTTCCGTAACTGACTGACTCACTGACATACAACGCACAGACCAAACCACTGGACCTTAAGGGCTGAAATTTTGCATGGCGATTCTTTTTATAGTGTAGAGGTGCACTAAGATATTTGAAAAATTCTTAGATTTTTTTAAATTAAACTTTTAAGCTGTTTTAGTAACTTTTTTAAAATTTGTATTTAAAATAATAATTTGAGGGTTATAAAATTTACATCACAAGAAAGAGCATAAAAAATTCCTTTAAAAGGAGATCTTTTTCGAACCTGTACCTTGATTGTCTGATTTTTGGTGAATTTTTAAAGATTAATTTTTAGAATTCAATTTATTAAATGCTGATCAGGTGATTTCCTTTTCTGGTACTTTAAATAAATTTATCGTCACATGCATGACAACTAAATAGACGAAAAAAATATTTTTTTTCTTGTCAATGCGGCAGACGATTGGACATTATCTAAAAAAATATTAAAATACAGTAAAATATATTATGTTCCTCAAACTGTACTATATTAACTGCACTATATTCTTTAGTATGTCCTATCACATTTAATTTCAATATTTTCATCTACATTATTTTGTCTATAAAAATATCCCTTACGATTATAAATATATATAATGTGTAATGTGGCCACATCACCTCGTTAAAATAATGTCTTGATTTTATGACACAAGACACCAGAGATTCTAGGTTAATTAACGTCCTTTATTGGACTACTAAACTATGTACATTATTATTTACAAGTAGTAACACTTAGTAGATGGGCACCTTACACGTGCAAACCAAACTCGCTAGGCTCCTAGCTAAGTCACAGCTCACGAGCCTCCAGTCGAATCTCGAAAAGTCGTCCCTGGGATGTGTGAGTCGGAGATCCCCTTTTAAAAGCTCCGCTCTCCTCGTGACAATCAGCCAGCCCGCTGACATCATCTCGCTCCTGACCGCTCTTTCAGCTGATTTCCCCCGGCAGAAACGGCATCCCAAAATCTGTTCTTTTGTCGGCCGAGGGTCCTCTTTCAACTGGACATCTACCACGCCTCTTGAAGGACGGTCTTGGTAACGGGTTTTTTCCAATTTACCTAAACGTAATTGAAGCTGAAAGGTTGCATCGGTCCCTCATCGGGTCTTTGTTAGCCTGAAAAATGTACAATTCTCTGGAACAGAAAAATATTAACAGGTCTTCCTTCGAGATCATCTGCCGCCAAGAAATCTGAACTCTTTTGTCACCCACAGAATAGTTTGCCTTTTCAATATTGTTCTCCGAATAACACATGAGGAATGGAGGAAATTACGTTTACCGCATGCGGAATGTGTCGTCTACATTACACACAAACCGTTTAACCTTTCTTCCCATTTCACAGAATAGCAAGGAAAAAGTGGAGGCATGTGTCGACAAAGGTTGCCGACACAATATATATATATATATATATATATATACTAGCTGAATACCCGTGCTTCGCTACGGAGTACATTAAAATTGCATACATACAACGGTTAATGTATGCAATTAATACCAAAAATATATATATATTTATAAAAAATCGTAACAGATATTTTAATAAGCAAAATAATGTAGAAGAAAATATTGAAATTAAATATAGTAGAACATACAAAAGAATATAGTACAGTTAATATAGGCACAGTTTGAGGAACATTTCTTTAACTATATCTTAATATTTTTACCTGAAGTTTACCTGAAAAACTGAGATTAAATCAAAAGGGCAAAATTACAGAAAAGGAAATACAGTATAAATAAAAACTAAACACAACTTAAATCAGAAATATAATGAAAGACCCTGAAATAAAACTGAGATTAAAATCAAGAGTGCAAATTACAGAAAATGAAATGAAAGCATGTTTTGAAAATTATAGAAATACAAAACACAAAATAAATGACTGAAAAAGTTTGTCTTAAAACTGAGATTAAAATGAAAAGGGAAAATTAAAGTAAAGGAAACACAGTATAGCCAAAGATGACAAAACTGCAAACGTGGCCAATAACTGCCATTTTAATAGTGTTGCTGTTTTCCTCACCACGCTAGGCGTACAGCAAAGTCGCCTTATCAACCTTTCGCAATATTTGCAAGGTGAGGATTCCCCAGTAGGGATATTTTTCCTTAATCATTTATGAGTTGTATATAATGTAAAAAGCAATCAATTTTTATAATATCAATCATTTTTTAAATTAAAAAAAATTAGTCCCTGCAAAATAACATTAACATTATCTCCATTAATTTGAACAGAAAAAAAATATTCACAGTGGGAAAAAAAATGTAATTATACAAAAAGAAATTAAACATTATTATACACTACAGCCCTAAATACACTAACAAAAGTTGAAAGCTTTTATATATCTACATTTAAACCATTTATGAGTTGAAATGAATGTAAAAGCAATCAATTTTTATAATATCTGAATCATTTTGCATGTCAACAAAAAATTAGTCCCTGTAAAAAACATTAACATTATCTCCATTAATTTGAACAGAAAAAAAATATTCAGACAGTGGGGAAAAATTTAATTATACAAATAGAAATTAAAACATTATTATACACTACAGGCCTAATACACTAACAAAAGTTGAAAGCTTTTATATATCTACATTTAAACCATTTATGAGTTGAAAATAATGTAAAAAAGCAATCAATTTTTATAATATCTGAATCATTTTTCATGTCAACAAAAAATTACTCCCTGCAAAAAAACATTATCTCCATTAATTTGAATTTATAATAAACCACTAAAGTCGAAAAGGAAAAAATGTCAAATTGTCTTTAGGAAAGTAAAGAATTTTGTAAAGTAAAGCGGAAAAGTAAAAATGTCACTATGTCGAATGTTTGTTAAACAAAATCAATTTAAAAACTCAACACAGTATAAATAAGATTGAAATTGTCGAATGCTTGTTAACCAAAATCAATATAAAACTCAACACAGTATAAATAAGATTGAAATTGTCGAATGCTTGTTACCAAAATCAATTTAAAAACACAACACAGTATAAATAAGATTGAAATTGTCGAATGCTTGTTCACCAAAAATCATTAAAAAAGTAAACACAGTATAAATAACGTTTAAAAAAACCATGTGAAATGTTATACAATCTCAGAATTTTAGTAGATTCAGCCTTTCATCATTCTTCTACTATTAATGTTAAAAAGTAAAAATGTCAAATTGTCTAATGTTTGTTACCAAAAATCAATTTAAAAACTAAACACAGTATAAATAACATAGAATTAACAACAGTATAAATATCATAAAATAAATAAACGGCATTGCTCCATTTATTTGTGTCTTTCAAAAGGCTGATATAAATTAAATTAACGCTTCTTGATCTGTGGCTTGTCCATTCATGTTGTTGGCTTTGAATGCTATATTAAAGTCTGTATAGCGTTGATGAAATTCACTTGAGTCTTCTTTTATTTCTTGAAATATAAGTTTAGAGAGCCTCAGGATATACTATATTTTTTGCTCTTCCATTTGGAGCTAGGATGTAGAGATTTTCGGCTTTTCCAACTCTAGAACAACCCACATAAAGTTGACCATGGGAGAAAAAGGGTTTGAGAAGATCGAGTCCAACTACTTTAAGTGATTGCCCTTGTGCCTTGTTAATGCTCATGGCGAAACTTAAAAAGACAGGGAACTGAAGTCTTTTAAATTGAAATGGTATATCGGAAGGGATGATTGGTATCCTGGGAATAAATACGACTTCGCCAGCAGTGTGTCCTGTCATAATAGTGGCTTCAATCACATTCGGCATCAGATTCTTTACAGCAAGGTCTTGTTCCATTGCAGAGTGAAGGTGGGATGCAGATTTCTCAGCAGCATAATTGGTGCAACAATCTTCAGCTCTAATATTGAGAGGGTACTCCAGATGGCTCCAACGTATTTAAAAATTATGTTGGTGTAGTGTACCGCTTCTCTGTATCACAGGTGGTGTCAATCGATTTGTAAACCTTGAGCTTTACCTGGCAATTCTGGTAAAAGCTGCTTAGTGATGACGTTGACATCTTCGTTCTTGGGGCAAGGATTGCTCTTTCGCACAGCCCATGTGTGATCAGTGAGTGCTGGGCCACATTTGGAAACACCGCCTCTTTCAGCTGTTGTTGAGTTGTCCACAATCATTCCAATCGTTCCCATGGCTATACATCCTTTATTATCAGCAGTAATGGCTCCATTTCCAAGTTGAAGAAGGTTATCTGCAAATTGCTTGGCTGAGGGATCACCATTGACATGAACTCGCATGTTTGTTGAAAGACCAAGTCCTTTCGATGTCATTCCACACGTAAGACGATTTTAAGCAGGCCTTCATTTCATCTGCCCTGGTTCCAAGTGGAATAACCGGAAGTGTCTGTCCAAGTCGCCAGCCCAACACCATAGTTACGCCTCCCATTCTGCAATTTTGTACCTCTGATGTCCTTCAGTGTGACATCGAGTGCTTCGAATGCGGCTTTGTGGGACTGGTGCATTCATCCCAGACATTAACTTGCAATGCTTCAGAACCCTTGCCTTCCTGAATTTTTTGAAATGTTACACGTAGGAGTCTCTGTGTTTGCCAGATTTAAGGGTACCTTGAAAGCTGAGTGAGCTGTCCTCCCTCCTGCCAATAGTGTTTGCAGCAATGCCAGAAGAAGCAACAGCCAGGGCAATCTCGTTTCCTGTGTCGCACTTTAGCCAAAAGAAGATTGATTAGAAAAGTCTTCCCTGTACCGCCCGGAGCATCCAAAAGAATATGCCACCGTGACCATTGAAAACTGCTGTGTGATCTTGTCAAATGCTTCCTTTTGATCTGGGACCATTTCGGCTCATTTTCCTCTATGTATGTTGCGAGTACCTTCGTAATCATAATTTCGCCTCCATACGTTCTTCACTCGGCAGGACTGAATCAAGTTTCGATTGGGTTGTGGAAGTCCAAAGCTGTTTAGGTCCAAATCCACCCATAAATATAATCTTGTCCTCAATGTCTATTAGCACTCTGTTGAAGATGCCGTCACTGTAGTCCAGATCCATATTCTGCTGCTGCATGCGTGCTTGGTGCAGCATGTCTTCGGACAGGTTCTCCTTATGATTCATCCATAACTGTTCGGGAGAGGACATGGAGCATGTATGTAGCATTACAGCAAACAGATTCCGTAAAACCTTTGGTGATCGAGATGCAGCCGCTTCTTCGAGTGCATTGTTCCAGTGGTCATCGTTCTCCAAAAGGCCTCTAAGCTGGCAGGCCTTTTTGTAAGTTTCACAGAGTCGTCCCTGAAATGTTTTCAAATCTTCAAATGATTTTGGGCCTGGTACTTCATGCAGCAGGAGGCGCAGGTGAAAGCACTCTGAATTGTTCGGATGGATGGTGTACACCCGGCCCAGTGCATCGCTTGATCTTATTCCTGTTTGCTCAGGTACAACGTGTCCTTGTTTTCGATGGTTCCATGTCTTGTTTCTATTGTTCCAAGTGTAGTAATTGGGAACTTGGTTGTACAACAGGGTGCGTGCAAACTCATCTTGGGTGCAAAGTCTGAAGAAAGACGTGAGTGTCGTTTCCTGAGGTGTTTGGGCACGTTTAGCAGCGTTTTCTGGTGTGAAGTAGACTCTCTGTCCATTCTCAAGGTGGACGCTCAGATGAATCACTGTGGGGTGGCACTCATGAATAGGAAAGTTGAGTATTCGCCATACTGCTTGATTGCTGCTGCTATATCTTCCCATTTGATACTGGACAATTTCATTTAAGTCATTCTCTTCACTGTCCACTTGAAAAACAGCCATGTCAGATCCTTTGTTAATATACTTACAGACTACTTTATAGACATAACAGAATTGCAATACTCTACGTTGATATGAGCATTGAAAATTTTTGTTAGTAGAGGGCAATACGGGACAATCCAAGTATTGTCTATAGACACTTGCGATCCTTTATAAACGATGTCAGCCTTAAATCCCCCGTCTTGTGGTGATCTGCGCCGATAAAGTGGATATCCGTTTCGTCCTGTTTGCGTCTCTTTCAAAAATTGCCGCGGGTATCGTTTAGTGCAAATTCCATCTTTCATGCATGGAGAGGTTGGATTTATGGATCCGCAGGGGCCGTGTACCATCTGCTTAGTTACAATTGAAAAAAGTCCCGGGTCTTCTTGTTCATTAAGGATTTCTGCACTGATAAAGTCATCCACGCGGTGAACGTGTACAGAGTCCTTGAGCCAAATCAGAATGTGAGCATGAGGAAGTCCTCGCTTCTGCCACTCTATCGTGTACATATGACACTGAACTTCTCCAAAAATCTTTGCCTTTGTGATGAGACTCATAAGCATTTTTGTTTCTGATGAAATACTCCTTGCTAACAATCATGACGATCCTGTGGTTTTGTCCAACAAATAGTTCTTCCTGTATCTTTGTCCAGTTTGGATTGCAGGTGAAAGTGATGAAGAGGTCTGGTCTGCCGTAGTTTCTCACGTAGGTCATGGCATCTTGAGTACGCTCGTGCATGTACCTTGGACCCCCTGTAAAGCTGGAAGGCAAGATGATCAACTGGCCTATGTCGGAGATATTTCCATCATTCATGACCGCATCCCTCAAATGAGCATACTGTTCAACTCTGAGAGTCCTCTGATTTATTCATATGTACAATAGTCTTTCCGATTCAATCTTGGCATACATATCAACGATAAATTGGTGAACAGGTCTTTGCTTCTCAGTAATGTGTTGAAATTTGAAGAACGTATCATCATCCTGTAAGCATAGAATTGCATAGCTGATATCTTCTTAGTTTGGGGCATTCCTGTAGTTGGATCTTTTAGTCGCAGTTCAAAATGATATCCATCCTCCCCTGCCAAAAGATGAGTGGATACTGTAGCGCGTCATAGGACCTGTGCGTCTCGGGAATTTTTTGAGGGTGCCACTTCTTTCTTCTAAACTATGTCTCTTGTCCCATGTTGTTCACCCACCATGATCAAAGCGACTTCTTCTGTTGCGGGGGCGTTGAACCGCCTCTCATGTTCACCGTGTGGGGTTCTGTCCGCTACGATCACCAATTTGAATTCCGGGTTAATCTTATCCATAGCCGACTTAAAGCTCTGGATGTAACAGTTGTGATCATGCAGCATACCTTGCAACTGTAGTACTATGTCTCGTCTGGTTTGTGGCTTGTTTTTACAGCGATGCTCTGCTTGTTGTGTAGTATCTCCGACAAAGTAAATTTGCAAAAATTTAGGCTCTTCCCTCGGTAGAGGCTGCAGACTGCCGATGCGGTGATAAACTTGACCCTGTACCTTAAATGTAGGCATGTACCCGGCTCTCTAATTTCTTTCGTTGTGCCAAAAGAGGTCATCTGGAAACAAGAATTGTAGCTTCTTATATTAGAAAGGAAATGTTTAGCTTCTTGAGAAGTGCCGCTGAGTAAAGAACATAGGGGCTCAGATGGATCCATCAACTGTGGCAGTTGAACCTTTCCTCCGCTGCAGCTCATACCTGTGGCTTCACCTTTCCACTTCTTTGCTCCACAATGTTGGCAAGTTTCAGACATGGATCCAATGTTACACGAAGGATCAGATACGTAATCTGCCGATGGGTCGTAGTGAAAAGCTGCATTTTCAAAATTAGTGTACATGCGCCTTCGAGCAGCACTTATTGTAGTTCTAACCTGCTGTAGTCTTGCTGTCTCTCCGGAGTACATTCCATTTCTCTTCTTCTTTGATCTTGTTGTCTGTTTGCTTCCTGTCTTGCTTGTCTTTCAGGAGTACATTCGATTTCTCTTGCTTCTTTGCTCTCGTTGTCTGTTTGCTTCCTGTCTTGTTTCTCTTTGCAGGAGTACATTCGATTTCTCTTCTTCTGTGCTCTCGTTGTCTGTTTGCTTCCTGTCTTGTTTGTCTTTCAGGATACATTTGATTTCCTTCTTCTTTGCTCTCGCTGTCTGTTTGCTTCCTGTCTTGCTTGTCTTTCAGGAGTACATTCGATTTCTCTTCTTCTTTGCTCTCGTTGTCTGTTGCTTCTGTCTGTTTCTCTTTCAGGAGTACATTCGCTTTCTCTTCTTCTTTGCTCTCGTTGTCTGTTTGCTTCCTGTCTTGCTTGTCTTCAGGAGTACATTCGATTTCTCTTCTTCTTGCTCTCGTTGTCTGTTTGCTCCTGCTTTGTTTCTCTTTCAGGAGTACATTCGATTCCTCTTCTTCTTTGCTTCTCGTTGTCTGGTTGCTTCCGCGTCTTGGCTTCTCTTTCTGGAGTATATTCATCTTCTCTCCTACTTCGCTTTCGTTCTCTGTTCTGTCGCGTTTTGTGTCCGAAGGAACATTTTTTTTTTCTTGGAGGCTGTGGCAAGATTCCAGAAAATGCGTAAGGACAAAAAATTAGTAAAACATTAAGCATAAAATGAGGGGGGAAGGGAGATCCTGAAATGAACGGAGAATTAAATTCAAAAATACAAGAAAATGATAATAGACAATCAAACCGGGCGAATGGGTAGTTGAGATCTGCAAAGAAAAAACATTGAGTTACCAAAACAAAAAATTATTGATAAAATAAACACATTAAAAACAATGCACGAATTGAATTCAGTCATGTCCTCCTCAGTGCATTGACTGCCGGACGGTCCTTAAAATATGAAAATATATGATTTGTTTAAAATTGAATACAGTAGAATTGATATTTCAGTAGTATTCAAAAGTATACGATGAGAAAAATAAATATAATATAAGATAAAATGAGAAAAAAAATAATAGCATAGACGTTTGTTATGGATCATATTATTGGTTAAAATCTATGCAAAGACTAAAAGACATAATTGGAAGCTTCAGTTCACAGTTTGAAAAAGCGTAAAAACTCAACTTTCTTAAAAGTTGTCTACAATTTTTTAGAGTTTAAATGTCTACAGTTTTAAATGACGTTAATTAATTTCTTATGTTTACAGTAATTAATGTTTTCGTATCGGTTCCATAACTATTTTTAAAATCGGAAAATTTTAGACAACTTGTAAGTTGGGTTTTACGCTTTTTCAAACTGTGCATTTGAAGATTCTGATTAGTCTTTAGTCTTCACATAGTTTTTAACAATAATAGGAGCCAAAACTATTATCTTAATATATTGTTTTCAAGTGTTGTTTGAATGTATTTTAAAATCATTGGTGTTGGGGTTTCTCAGTGTTATCTTTATCTCTGTTCTGAAGTAATGGATTATAACACACGTAAGGAAACACCCACCGCAAACAGTCGCTTTTATTAATATAGATTTCTTATTAAATAGTATGTTTCAATAATGAAAATACTTATTACTTCGATAATATAATTGGTTGAAATCGTATTTTATATTTCTTATTAATAGTATGCAATTTATTAAAAATAAGAGTTTCAAATAACTATTCAAACTTACCGAAACTAAATGTATCGATCCAACAAAGAATTTTCAAAAATGGTGCGAAAAATTTACCTAAATCGAATCGATTCATATTCGAATGACAGTTACTTGAATTAAAATTTCTTTTCACTTTTAACTTGCAAAATATCCCCCCAAAAATCAGTACATCTTGAAATGATCTAATTATGATTAAAAATTTTGAATTAAAATTTTTTAAGGCTCTTTCCAAATATGTAACATTTAATGAAAAAAAAATTATATCGAAAAAAACATGGCCGAATTTTAAAAAGTCAGTTTGTAACTCGAAATAAAAAAAATGATCTATTTGTGATTAAAAAGTTTGAATTAAAAAGAATAAAAAATTAGACACACAATGACACATCTTTTCAGTGATGTCTTTTTAGTGAGAATCACGCTGTGAAAGAATCACGCCGTGAATGAGTCACGCCTTGTTATGACTCAATCATTTGCGCATTTGAAGAACCAAACTCGAAAAGAGAATATTTCGTCATTCATTTCCGCGTTTGAAGAACCAAGCAGGAAATTTGTGTTCGAGTATCGTCAAATTTGACGTCTGTAAGTATCACAGATTCGCCTGGGGGTCGCACACACACACACACACACACACGCAAACACTCTCTTTTATTAATAAGATATATATATATGTCGGATTTGTCTTCACGCCCATTTTATTAACGTATACTCTGAACATAATCGTTTTTAATTTGGCAGTCGGTGGTCCGGTGGCTAGGAATTATGTAGAATCTACCAGTAATTACAGACATCTCACTCCAATATACAATGACGACAATCCAGTATCAGCCAATAATATTTATTATATCTTTCAAAACTCCCAGCTCCATATCTAAAATAAATGGCGTCCCCACAATCCCATTAAAAATCTGTGTGTCTTCCGGCACACTCGTTACTCCGATGCTATCTATCCATGGCTCTGCCGATTTTCTTTGGTTCAACGTTAAAAACCAACGCTTAGGGACGCTCATTACTTACTGCGTGATGTCATATCGTATCACGTTCTTTGCTAAACTAAGCATTTGCGTAGCGGCCAAACTGCACAGGGCTATACGTCTACCTAAAAAATTCTCCCAAGTGGGTTCGGCGTTCTTCGGAGATTGAATCAAGCCGACCCATTAATTCCAATTGTTCACGTGGCAAATACATTACGCCGCTTATTTGAACTCCCAGACTTTTTAATTGTTAAATCCTATATTTTTATAACTAAAATCCCATTTTAAGGTCACGTGATCGCCCCCCATATTTAATAGCGTTATATATATATATATATATATATATATATAGGGGAACCCGGGGTAGAACGGGGTACGAAGTTCAAAATGTGTTTTAAAAATACAAAAGGGATAATTAAGAGAGCTGCAAATTTTTCTATGAATACATTATAATGTAATAATCATAAAAATACAATAATATTGTAAGAAAATAAAAGAACAATATATATTTTTTTCAATTTCAGTAAATTATGTCATTTGCCCCGTTCTGCCCCGGGCACGGGGCAGAACGGGGTGGTAAGAACAATTAATTTTAAAAACATATAAGCTAGTGGAAATTCAGAAAAAATAAGTTTGCTCTATATATATTTAGTTTTAAGTGATTATAAATGTTTAATTAACGTTACGGTTTTCATTGATTGTGTCCTTTTCTTAAGCCTATTCACAAAATTCACACAGTACGACAGCCTCATCATATTCGCTATCTATTGCCGCCCAGGAATTGTGTGCCCATTTTTTGCACATGGAACAAGCGACACAGCCTTCAACTGACTGAGTAAAATTCACCGCTATATAAACCCTCGCAGTCAGAACAATCACCAGAATTCTTTTTTCTATTTATCTTCAGGCCTTTTTGTTTTTTTCCATGCTTAATTTTATTCTCTTTCTTAAATATTTTTATCCTTGCTCTTTCTTCTTTAGAAAAGTTCTTTTCTTCTTTTTCCTTAACAGCGGCTTCTAACACTTTTTTGTAGGGGAAATCTGTTGACAGCGGTCTTCCCCCTCTTCCTATTCGTCCTTTCTTTAACTTTTGGAATAGGGATTAGAATTTCAGCTGAAACATGGAATGAAGCGGCTCTGTTGTCAATTGTCCTCCAAGAGCAGCCAGGCGTGGCACAATTAGCGTCATCAAATAGGACCTTCTTAACCGGCGTGTCATCGTTAGAGTTGGCTGAAACCTTACCAGCTTTATTATCCAACCAGATATGCAGGCGTTTTTAACTGGTATGCTAGGCGAAGGCAGTTCCAATTGTTCAACTCCGGATGTTATCACCTCTTCACTTGAAGGCCTACCAAGTCCGATGTCAGTTGTGTCTGCTGGGAGAAAATCTGCGACGGTGAATATGGATGGGTCAGTTGGCCATATTCCTGTAGCTTCGAAACCATTAATATCGGTTTTCATTGTTGCGCTTTGGATAAAAGATGATTCAAAAATCGTTGAAATTTGAAAGAGGGTTACGACGTTCCCTGAGTTGCTTCGTAGTCATATTCGAAGCTTATTGCTGTAATGAAGACTTAAAGGCTTCATAAAAGAATCATCAAGTGGCTGAAGTCTGTGAGAGCAATGCGGTGGTAGACATAGCAACGAAACGCAACTCTCCCTCGTGCAGTCTATAACCTTAAGGTTCTTCGTATGTGTTGAGTGGCCATCTAATATAAGAAGAACCGGGAAGTCTTTTGATGCTTTTGAAAATTCCCCAAATTTTCGAAACCATACAAGAAATGACTCAGCAGTTATCCATCCAGTGCTGTGCACCTCAACCCAACTTCCTGGTGGGCATCCAAACTCAAATTCTTTCGAGGAAAAATGAACATCGGACGGCATGTAAGCTTCGTTTGCCGACATACAAATAAGGCAGGTTACAGTTTCGCCCTTTTCTGAGGATGTTAACGATCCGACTTGACGTTTCCCCTTGCAAGCTATGATCTTTGATTGGTTTTTAAGGTTCACTGAAATGCCCGTTTTATCTCAATTAAATATTTGAGAAGCCGTTAGTTTGTGCTTGTCGAGTAAGTTCGTTACCAACGGAAAAAAATGATCGACAGCTACTTTATTAAATCCCATGGCTCTTGCACCAGATGTTGCCTCGGCTTTGCGAACAGATAAAGTAGGATGTCTCTTAAGGAATCCATTGACCCAATCTTGGCCTGCGATTCCATTTTTAAATCTATGACTAATGCCCTTTCTTACTGCCAACTGATAAGCTCAGCTACGCAAGTCCTTCATTGTTAGACCGAATAACCTAGCCTCCATAATTTTTAAGTAGTTAACGAGCACAAGTTCCTGCTCTTCTGCAAATACATTTTAAAATTTTCCAGCCGTTTTATCGATCTTGTAGTAAGGGTTTTCCTTTCTTTTTTAACGTATCTTTCCATAGTAGACTGGAGAACATCAAATTGGTTCAAAGCCTTAAAATACCCAGATTTTCCAGAAATAACAGCCTCGACAGCATTGTTCATTGCCTCAGTACACCATGATTGCCTATTTGTTTTTTTCTTATAGTCTCGAACCATTTGAAATCGAAAGAAAAAAAACTAGGGGCGTACAAAAAACGATCTCTTAGTTAAAAACATTGCGGGGCAGAATTGGGTACTACCCCATTATGCCCCATCCGTTCCGCCCCAGAGAAACGATTTAGGATAGGGACGTAAGGTCACTCGAGAAAGATGCGTAAACAAATGTTTAACTACAGGAAACTAAAGACAATTAAACGTAATTCAAGCATGTATTAGCTATAGTTGTGATGTAAACAAGTATATATACCTTACCTTGGTTACAAAATCACCAAAAGTTACAATACAGGAGCAAAAAATCACACAACGAAAATTTAACACACCAACGCTCGAGAAAACTATACTAAAATGGCTGTCGAAGTTGAGCAGCAATACGTTGGTCTAGTTGTACTTATTGCCGGTGGCTGGCAACACCTCCTTGACACCTAAAATCGTCAAACTTCATTTCGCCCCGAACCTCGTTCTACCCCGTGTTCCCCTATCTAGATATATATATATAAAACATTTCCGTAACTGACTCACTGACATACAACGCACAGAGCAAATCGCTGGACCTATAGGGCTGAAATTTTGCAGGATTATTCTTCTTATAGTGTAGGGGTGCACTAAGAGATTTTTGAAAAATTCTTAGATTTTTTTAAATTAAATTTTTAAGCTGTTTTTGTAACATTCTTTAAAGTTTCCATTTAAAATAATACTCTTAGGGTTCTAAATTTATATCATAAGAAAGATCATAAAAATTCCTTCAAAATGAGATCTTTTTCGAATCTTCACCAAAAATCAGAAAATGGAGGTAAATTTTTAAAGATTAATTTTTAGAATTTAATTTATTAAATACCGATCACGTGATTTATTTGTCTGGTACTTTAAATTTAACGTCACGTGCATAGCAACTAAATAGACAAAAAAATTATGTTTTTTCTTGCTATGCGGCAGACGATTGGACATTATCCAAAAAAATACTGAAATACAATAAAAGATATTATGTTCTTGAAACTGTACTATATTCTTTTGTAGGCATTAATTGCATACATTGACCGTTGTATTTAATTTGAATGTACTCCGTGGCGAAGTGCGGGTTTTCAGCTAGTATATATATATATATATATATATATATATATATATATATATATATATATATATATATATATATATATATATATATGTATATATTGGCATTAACACTAGGACTTCCGTTGGTGTCATTTCGACACCGAAGCATGTTTACCGCGTTCTAGCTCCAACAATTTTTATGATTTTTAATATGCTTTCTATGACTTTTAATCATTTCATTTGAAGATCGTACAGCTGAAAATTTAGTCGTGTAGCTTAATTTAGAGAACTTCTATAGCCAAATTTACCTAGAACGTCCGCTGGTGTCGATTTGACACCAAGCAGAATTCCTCATTTTACAGCGCTTCTTTTACGGTTTATAAGACCTTGAATCCCACGTTCACTATTGGTACTTGTCATTATTCACCCCTCTGAAAAGAGTATATTTTTCAATCCGAAGTTCGAAGTGGTCACGTGTTCACTTCGTCTCTGCAGCTGCATTCTTTGTAAGTTTACAAAGGAATTTCTGTGCTGTTTTTTGAATTTTATAAGAGGAGAAAAAAGTTATGTCTCGTAGAAAAGGACTAACCCCTGAAGAAATTGAAAATCTTTTGAGAGAACTGTCCGAAAATGAATCTGAGGTGAGCTCTCGTGTTCTGATTTAGATTCGGATGATAATGAAATCATATTACATACAAATGAATCGGATGAAAGTGATAAAGATGTTTGTAGCACCCAGACTATTTTAGATTTATATGTCGCTCGAGATGGCACCGAATGGAAACCTTACAACGTGGATTCTGCTTAGGGTAGATTTTCTAATAGAAATATTTTACATGAATGTAGCGGTCCTACTATTTACACAAAGTGAAACATCAATGAGTCCGTCATGAGTTCATGGCTTAATTTCATCGATAAACATATGTTAGAAGATGTTAGAAAATGCGCGGAGACTGAAGCAAAGCTCGTTTTGCAACATGATAACTGGTTTTTGTCCATTGACGAACTGTGTGCTTCTGTAGCAATATTGTATACACGTGGAGTAAACGGTGCTAAAAATATAGAATTACAATCCTTGTGATCTGACTCTTGGGGCATGGAGTTTTATAAACACACAATGGGAAGAAATAGGTTTCATGAAATATCGGGATTTTTAAGATTTGACATGAAATCAACACGTTCACGACGACTTCAAGAAAACAAATTTGCTATGATTTCGGAAAATTGGGATCGTTTCGTAGAGAAATGTATTCAATGTTATAAGCCTGGAGCGATTATCACAATAGATGAACAACTGTTTCCCAGTAAAACGCGATGAAAATTGAATCCCGACCTGAAGGGCAAAGATTAGCCGAATATGTTGTGCTAAAACTAATGGTACCATATAAAAATAAAGGACATATTGTAACGGTCGACAATTTCTTCACGTCTTCGGAACTAGCAAAAGAATTGATAAAGAATAAAGCAAGTCTTGTGGGGACTGTAAATCGAGCTCAAAGAAAAATTCCAGATAATTATAAAAAAAATATTTATTCCACGAGTGTTTACAAACACGAAAAAACTGGTACCACACTGACTGTATACCAAGGCAAAAAGAAAAAAAACGTTATTATATTAAGTACACTTCATTCAAGCATCGCAATAGCAAATAATGAAAAGAAGTCACTTGAAACAGTTACTTTCTACAATGATACTAAATACGGTGTTGATGTACTTGATCAAATGGCACGGAAATATTCGGTGAAAGCCGGATCAAGACGATGGCCAGATCATACCTTTTATAACATGTTAGATTTTGCAGCTATAAACGCTTGTATTATTTGCAAAGGCGTGGTAGATAACCGTATCTGAAGGAAAAATTTCATACAGCAATTAGCAAATGAATTGCGTTGAAATTATGTCAGTGATAAAATGTGTCACGATTAAAATTGTATATCGGAAATTGTTCCAGAAAATCCTGCTAAATGCAGAAAATACGAAATTAAAAAGTGTAAAAGGAAATGTTACAAACAAAAGGTGCTGTTCATGCATGAAAGCGATGTGCGGGAAATGTACCAAAATAATTTCCTATTATTGTGTCAATTGCAAATAATGAATGTATGTAATATAAAGTAATGCTAAAATCTGTTTGAATATTGTATTTTAAATTTTTTTTAAATTGTCCTTTAAAATTTCATAAAATTTTTTAATATTAATTAATAATAATTTTTCTGTGTCATAAATAATCTATTTTTCGTAAAAATGTTACAAAATAAGCTTAATTTAAGAAAATGAAAAAAAGAATGTTACCTAGATGTTATAAAAACAATTTTATTCCTGGTGCCTAAATGACACCGGCGGCAGTTTTAGGATGTCGAGAGGGCCGGAAGTTCTAGTGTTAACTGTATACATTGACGGTTGTATTTAATTTGCATGTACTCTGTAGCGAAGTGCGGGTTTTGAGCTAGTCATGCATATAATGCTTAGAACTCCTACTTAGCATTCAGTTACCTACATTTATTTAATTCTTCCGAAAAATTAAATATGAAAGAAATTTTAAACAAATTATAGTTTTTTATTTCACTTTAAAAAAGTTAAATTTTCAATCCGAATTTTAGTTGTAGGTATTTAAATTACGCAGAATTATTTCCGATACACATACAGGAAAGTGACATTTATGATACTTAGATAAATATTAGCTGTTTTTCACAGAATAATCCTTTTAATAGACATTATATTTAATAAGTTTTTAGGAATTGGACCATAGATATCTTATATTATATGGAAGAGAAAACAAAAACATTTTACTATTCATCTCTGTTCCTGAATAATTTTGAAACTCGGATAAAGTACAGACATGTTAAAAATAGAATGTTTATCCGAGCTTAAAAATGATTACTTTATCTATTAAAATAAATAACATATATATCATACTATATTTAAGGCAGTTCGTACTAGGATTTATGTAAAACTAAAATTTTTTTTTTCAATAAAGTAATTTAAAATTGCAAACTTTATTTTTAAACTTGCCTTTCCATATTACAGTTTTTCGCTAAAAAGATATTTTAAATATTCGTATGTACAAAAAGAAGTTCTTTAACGTCATGAAAATAAAGTAACCACTAAGTAGAAAGAAAATTACTTTTCTGGTAAATAATTATCTAGCTTTTGGAAAAGATATCTCTGTGGAGTAGCTTGAAGAGGTATATTAATTCATTTGAATTGTATTTTCTTTTGAAAAGTAACACAATAATTCAGTAATGAATTTCATTTTATAACGCTAGAAGAATTAGAACAGAATAATGGTTAAAATATTGAATTAGAGAAGTTGAATTTTCCCTTTATCTAATGAAAATATAGAGATTTAAATATTAGGAAACATTTTCATTTGATTAAGGAATTTCTGCTTTACTATTTTGCACAGTGAAATAAAGGAATATATACAGCAGTTTTCTTTCCTTCTGACTTCACAATGCAAAACCTAGTATGAGAAAATAATCTCCAAAAAATATTTTTTCAGTGAAAATAATACAATACAACTGAAAAAAATAAAGAAAGGACGATAGAAAAAATTTTCTTTTAATTATCTTACATAATGTGTAAATATTAGTTACCACTTATTTAACATATTAATACTAAATACATTACTTAAAACAACTAATATTCCACTAAATTCTGGAATTTCTATGAATTCAAGAAATGGTCAAGCCTAGAAATAAAGTTTCGAGGAACATGAAAAATCAAACTATCAAAACTAAATTCGCAGGGCGTAACACAAATCCAATATCCACTACGGTCATTGAATTTGTTATTCTCTGCTATAACACAAATATTATATTGAATATTAAAAATAAAATAGCAGTGCATAATCCAATATCTAGTATCCACCACAAACCCAATGATTTTGGAACATTTAGAAAGGTATAAATTATGATAAACTTTACTGAGGAGACAAAACGTCTAATTATTTTCACTTAAAAAAGCTAATTTATCGGGGCATATTACTGTATTCATTTAACAGATATCCGAATATCTGTTAAATATCGCTTGATCTATGAAGAGATGTTTGTTATTATTTTACCTCAGTGACTATAATTTTTCAATTTTTTAAAGTATGAATTTAATTTTTAGAAAACTTTCTGTTTTGAATATCAGAAAGCTTAAAATAGTCTTCAATCCATTGGAAAGCTATAGTAGTTGATTTTCTTTAATATTTCAATTTATATTCGACTATGACTAAAGTTTTTATTCGTATCAATGAATTACCATATTTTTTAAAAAAAATCTTAATTATAATACAAAACTTTTACCGCAATCATGTTATGTGAAGTTTATTTTGAAGTATATCGCTTTGATTCAAAAGGATATTATAAACTGCGCATCTATGTGAAAGGCCTAGACATTTAAGTGTAATATATATATATAAAACAGTTCCGTAACTGACTCATTCATTCACTGACTGACTGACTGACATACAACGCACAGACCATACCGCTGGACCTAAAGGGCTGAAATTTTGCATGGCGATTCTTCTAATAGTGTAGGGGTGCACTAAGAAAGATTTTTCAAAAATTCTTCTTAGATTTTTTAAAATTAAATTTTTAAGCTGTTTTTTAAACTTTTTTTACGTTTGCATTTAAAATAATACATTGAGGGTTATAAAATTAATATCACGAGAAAGATCATAAAAATTCCTTCAAAATGAATTGTTTTTCGAATTTTTACCACCATTTCCTGATTTTTGGTGAATTTTTAAAGATTAATTTTTAGAATTTAATTCATTAAATGCTGATCACGTGATTTCTTTTTCTGGTACTTTCAATAAATTTAACGTCACGTGCGTAACAACTAAATAGACAAAAAAAATATTTTTTTCTCTCTCGAATGCAGCAGACGATTGGATATTATCAAAAAAAATGCATATCCCTTACGATTTTTTTATAAATATATATATATAGATAGATATATATTTTACATCAATTGTATACATTGATCATCGCATTTATTATAAATATATATATTTATTTTTTGGCATAAATTGCATACGTTGACCGTTGTATTTAATTTGAATGTACTCCGTAGCGAAGCGCGGGTTTTCAGCTAGTTCTTTCATATGAAGAATGCTTGAAGTTATCGTAATAGCTTTTACCGTTTTAATCTTAAATCTATTTTCTTTTCTTTTGAAACACATATTCGCATGTAAACATATTACATTTGGTTTTCTCTTTCTTCTATGCAATTGAAATCTTCAGAATTTTATACTATTACTAATACAAAATTCAGAAAAAAAGAATCCAAAATTCGGAAATTCTGATGTAAACTATCATATTGGATACGCTTAAACACTTCATAAGCATTTAGTTCTGGCATGTATTGTATTAATATTATACATTGAATATTTACCTTTTGGATAAGGTATTCCAACCAAACATGAAATTCTGTTTATAAAGGAACTTTATTTTATGGGCGTTCTAGGAAAATAGGCTAATATGAATTGAGAAGTAAATGGCATATAGTATTATTTTTGATTTAATTTTTAATGTTATTAACAGTTTTAATTTAAATATATATTACCATAATATTTGGAATGAACTTCATTGCGATGCGTTGCTACTGTCATTTTGTTTAAACACATAAATCGCATATTACAATGTATAGTTGAACTTAGAAAAAGCTGCAATTCATTAATGGTTTTTACAAGGAATACAGTGAATAAGGAACTTTGAACAGTAGCCATTTATTTTTAATCTATTTTTCTAATAAAATGTACATTTTACACCTAAAGATTTTTTTTTTCAATACATTGTCCACGTTTTCAGTTCAATTCCAGTGTTGTTTTTACTGACAAAACTATGTCTGATAATTTCGTAAACTTTTGTTGGTACCTAATAGGGAGGAATAACCATTTTGCTCTGTGCGTTTTATTTAGATCACTATTAAATAATGAAAAATATATTATTTACTATTTTACATGCGTAATATGCAGTAGAAACCAAAAGAATTGTTGATATCACATAAAAGATTCTTAAAAACATACAATTATACACAGGATTAGTAACAGTGTCGGCTTAAAAGTAAAGCCTTTTTGTATATAAGAGAATATTAAAATGCCCTTGTCTACATTTACTTTTACGATCCGCATTTAACGCCCACTAGCCATACGAGATTGCTCAACAACTTAGTACAAAACCTCTCGTTAAATTTCTATATTGTTGTGAATTTTAAGCTTTTATTTATGTTTTATTTACTTCATCCCAAAAGACCGGAATTATTTACTCATCTTCTGTGACTATTTTATAATTGTGAAGAGGAAAAAGGGAATTTTCATATGAATTCAGTTAGGACTCTGTTTTAAGTAATCCTTCAATACTGAAGTTGAATTTCTGTTTTCTAACTCTCAGTTATTGATTTGAAGTGGATTTCAGCTCATTAGTAAAAAGAAGAGGTATGCTAAACTGATGATTTCAAGAATAGGATCTAATGCAAACAAAATTTCAAGTACCATTTCAGAGAAATAATTTTTCTTTTGAAAGTTAAATATTAAAAGCTTTCTGAGGAGATTAAAAAGGATCAGTTCAAGTTGTTTAAGATAAATTTATAGTTCTCTCCATTAAAAAAATAAATGGATTCCCTATTACTTGTTCCAAAATGGGTATTAGGTCATAACTATTTTAGTTTGCAATTTTATTCCTTTCCATTAATAGAATATTTTCAATAAAAATATAGGACTGATTCTCCATTTATATTTCGTCATATAGTTTATACAAACTGACAATCCTTAATAAATCCTTATTAGGAGCTATCGTGAAACTGGTCATGAGGAAATTTTTAACTACTAAGGGAATTAATAGCGCTAATAAATAAATAAATATGCGAATTATCAGAACTAGTCATGTTTTCAGTTACATTACTACCTTAAGTTCTACCGAAACTAAATATATCCAATTTAAAAAGTTACATTTTAAATCTCGACTGATAGAACTACAATCGTCTCATAAAATAAACGTCCGATTTGAGGGAAGAACTGATGGGTAATTGTAGAAGCAAGACAAATTGTTGTGAGCTAAACTGACTAAAAGGATTATGGTGGCATCATCCTCACAAGCTATCACAATGGCCGTGTGATCTTTATGCCACCACACTTGGCAGTCAGTGATTGTAGAAGTTACGCTATGCATTTCCTGGTACTAGATATTTCGCCAGATTTCCTTTTACAGCGAAGTTAGTGCCGTTAAACTTAACGTTATTTGATATCAATTTTGTATCACCGTTTTGACTAAAGAAATGCACTGAACTTTATCGAGAAATGTTTTTGTCTTGTTCTGAAAGCTCGGTCTTACAGAAGAACACCAATCCGTTCGTGAATGTTTCTGTAAGCTGCTAGTCATACTGACAAGGGTGCCCAGGGTAAAAGACCATCGATGGGACATCACCAAGTTCAGCACCCGTCCCTGTGTAGATTCAAGGCCAGGATTTCACCCTGGGCAGATCGAGAAGATTGTCTTTTACTTAGGTCTGGACTAGAACCGCAGTGCTCAAGTAATGATGGAGTTCATGTTAACATCCTTCCCTAAATATTCTATTATGAATATAAATAAAATATTCATAACCGGTTTATCTGATTGATAATATCATCAGGTTGTTCTTTTTTTCAACTAAAAGTGTATTTATTCTTAAATATATTCCAAACATAGGTTAAAAAATCCTTTTCATTTTGTATTTTCATAGTTTTTACTGTGAAAATACAAAATAAAAAGTTAATATATAGTGGTATCTCAAATGTACGAAATATGCATTATAAATCCTGGGGAAATGAAAGATAAAAAATCGATCTTTATTTCCCGTTTTCTTGGAATTGACAATACCTACGTACTATTGAAATTAACATATGATATTTGTAAGATTCTATCCTGTGTAGTTTTTTTTACGAACCGAAACTTCCTTTTATGCCTTTATCTAAATTTGTTTAAAAAAATGTGAATCTAAAGTTAAAATCTTTTTAATAAGGAAATAGATTAATTTAATCTCTTTGTGATGCTCAGAATGATTAAACAATATACTTAAATGTCACTATTTAGCTTTTTTATTTTTAAAGAACCATAAAAATATTTAGTTTATAGAGATTGTTATAATGCAAGTCATTTAGACCTATACTGAGTTACTGAGAATTCTAACAATATAAGAATTTTTTAATAATTACATCCTGTAAGAAATATACTTACCCTGTGTCTAACAATAATTGCGTAGTTTCTTTTTTTTGTATATATAAAATCGATAGTTCTTTACCTTTCTCCCTGAAAAAAACATTATTGTTGTGAATAGGCTGTCAATGGGATCTAAGGAGCACTTTCTTCTCAATCTCTTCACCTGCTCGGTTACGCATTGATGACCTCAGAAATTATTACATCTTTTTGCTTATTTTTGGTGGGGAAGAGATTTGAATAAAATACAGAGTCACATTTTATATGTTAATATATTTTTTTCCGTAGGGCAGGCTGGTTTTAACATTTCTTCAGAACTTGTTCGAACAATAGTTATTGGGGATCAGAAAATAATATTTATTAATATATAAAATTATAAAATATTGCATTTTTATACATTAAGGTTTATATCTAATCAGTAATTATCGTTTATGTTACATTTCTGAGATTTTAACCTCTCACACTGAATATATATTGAATTCAAATAATTGTGTTATAATAAATCAAATATTTAAAATCTGTAACTTCAAGCATACTAATTGTAAAGTTACAGAATTTAAGTATCATATAAAAATATCATTGAATGAAATGGACAAAGTTATTTTTGATCTAATACCTAAGTGAATTATTGATAGTTTCCCATAATTCAAGCTATTATTAAAATATTATCTTGACTTAAGAAACAAACAGGCTTATTTAATTCTGAACTAATTTTCAAGACCAAAATATAGCATTTTCCACCAATAACGTAATCCACTCATAAGGTATAGTTATTTGATACCTTGAAACCTTAGCTAATATTTGATTTCAACAGTAGATGAAAATACACTGCTGGCCACTCAAATTGCAACACCAAGAAAGACGAGATATCACAACAGAATTTATTTTGTAGATAACATGTTGACCAAATATCAAATGATTAAATTTATAGACTCTGTGAAGTGTGGTTCCTACCAAAATCAGTAGCCAGAGTAGCCACCATTGTTGGAGATCACCGCTGCCACACGCCTCGGCATTAATTCAAAGAGACTTTGGATGAGTTCTTGGGGTACAGCAGACCAAGTAGCTTCCATACGTTGCCAAAGTTGATCTGCTGTGGCAGCTGGGGATGGAATCGGGTCAATCGTAGAGCAACCATGGACCACATGTTTTCTATCGGCGAAAGATCCGGAGAGCGAGGCGGCCAGGAAAGCAATTCAAATCTGGCGATTGACGAGAACCGTTGGACAATGCGTGCCACGTGTGGTCGCGTAGTATCCCTGTGAAATATGGCTGTGGGCAAGCCCTGAAGGTAAGAAGGACACTGGCTCCAACCCTCGGAGATTTAGCGCTGCTGGCTGTTTAAAGTACCTGCAATGCGTACTCGAGGTGGGCGAGAGTGATAGTCCAATACCGCCCCCATCATAATACCCGGTGCAGGACCAGTGTGGAGGTGCATAACGCACCTGTTCAGCATCCTCTCTTCACGGTGTCTCCAGACTCGAATGCGACCATCGTGGTGTTGCAGACAGAAGCGTGACTCGTCAGTAAAGACAATTTCATTCCATTCTGCCGTCCACATCCTTCTGTCATCGCACCATTGGCGGAGGAGACGTCTGTGGTTCTGCGTCAAAGGTAGACAAAGCAATGGATGTCTTGCGGACAGACCACTCTGCTGTAAACGGTGTCGAATGGTACGCGCAGACACTGGATGATGCGTACCAGACTGCATGTGCTCTGCTATGGTTCGTGATGTGACTGAGCGATCCGTCACTGCCATGCGCACAATTTGCCTGTCATCACGTGAAGTGGTGCGCTGAGGTGGATGCGATCGAACACGCCGGTCCGTCGTACCCTCCTGCATCCAATGATCACATATCCGCATTACAGTTGTTTGGTTTCGTCCAACACGACTACCGATTTCCCTGAAAGATAATCCACAATCTCGGTAGGCCACTATCCTTCCTCTGTCGAACTCGGATACTTGATCAAAAGATGACCGCTGTTTTTGACGAGGCATAATGGATCGTTTTTTTTGAAAAAACAACAAGAAAAACACAATTTCCGAACTTGAAATCCTCGAAATCTCCAAGCCTTAAATAGCGCTTTGAAGTGGCGCCACAGGCGCGCGTGATGTGCGTCTGCGCTGAAATTCTGATCATTTGCATATCTCACCTCCGCTAATGCATGTTGTAAATTTCATGTTATTTGCATGTTTCCTTCAGGGTGTTGCATTTACAGTGGCAAGCAGTGTATTATATCTTTTCACTAATTCATTACCATTTATGCTTCATTTCTGAGCTTTTGACATCTCTCACCGAATATATATATTCAAATATTCAATAAATTGACAACCCAATTTAATATTATTGTATCTAAATATTAAGCTATTTAAAAGATTCTTAGCAATCTCGTGTTACACGTGTGCTGAATTTCAACAATTTAGGAAATTTTATAAACAAGTTTTTGTTTTATTTATGATCATTTTATACCCTTGAAATAACGATATGTAAAAGAAATTCTAATAAGAGCACCAATTGTCCTAAAAGTGCACCATTACAACAGAAAAATAAAAATCTAATGCCAAAAGGAATTGAAAGGAAATAAAAAACTTTATTACTAGATCCTGAAGAGAAACATATAATGTTCTACTTCCTTTAAAATTGTCCATTTTGTCTACAGCAAATGATAAAATTGTTTTACAAAATTGAAAATTCGTTTGTTATTCGTAGGCAATACTATTTCCCCGCATAAATCATAAAAAAATACACATTTTGTAGGGTTGAAACTAGTTTAATTTGATCAATAGACATATATTACACTGCTGGCCATTATAATTGCAACACCAGGAGGAAGGAAATAGCATAACAAAACTTTACTTATTATACGCATACAGCTTTGTAGGAAGAAACCATTAATCAATTTGTAGGCAATTTGGGGTATACAGGGTCCGAATTTAATACACACAGCTGCCGCCTCTGGCAGATAAAATGGTTCTAACCCGGTTAGGCATTGAGTCGAACTGGGCTTGGATGAGAGATACTGTAAGTCATTCCATGCTACTTCAAGTCTATGCCCCACTTCATCAATCTTACCGGCTAGAGAGAGGTGGCGGCCCAGTCTCTCAGCAACTCGTGACCAGATGTTTTCAATGGGTGAGAGAACATTCAACAGTCGAACACACTCTGTGTCAAGGTAGCTCAGTACACGACGAGTGACATGCGGTCTTGCGTTATCTTATTAAAAAATGACGTCTCCGAAGCCTCGAAGATAGAGAACAGCCACCGGCGTTAAGATCTGAGATATGTAACGCTGACTGTTCAGATTACCGAAGACGCGAACAAGAGGTGTTCGTGTCGTGTACCCAATGGCTTCCCATACCATCACACCAGGTGTATGTCCATGTGACGATATAGAATGCAAGCAGGGTACGAGCGTTCTCTTCGGTGCCTCCAGAGACAGATACGTCCAGAATTCTGCACGCAGAACAGGGACTCGTCTGGAAAGACAACTTGGTGCCACTTCTGTATCAAGTTTTGTCGTTGGGCGCACCATTGTCGCCGAGCGTTTCTATGCTGCAGTGTCAAGGGAAGCCGCAATAATGGTCACCGTGCAGACAGTCCGTGGTGCTCCAGACGTCGTCGCACTGTCCGTGCGGGTACTTTTAGTGCTGCAAACAAGCACAATTCCCGACTCAAGGTCTGTGATTTGTCTGTACCGACCTGACAATATGTCTGTCCTCTCAGACGTAAGTGGTGGGAGGACGTTGAGATCCTGCATGGTGTTCAGTATGACCCTCCTGAGTCCATCGATTCCATATTCGCATGGCAGTCGTTGTATTCCGACGAATGCGAGTAGCAATATCGCGGAACGATAAACCACACTCTTGATAGGCCACGATCCTGCCCCTATCGATTTCCGGCATGTGCTGGTAGCCATTTCTCCTTCTTATACGTGGCATAACATGATCTTCTCACAAACAACTAACATTCAAATGCGATTTCCGGATGAGAAACCCGCTGCGTAACTTTCCTTTTATACAGAATTTGAGATACCGTTTCTCCCTCCTTCGTCGTTCTACTGAGCTTAAATGCTAATCATTTGCATATCTCAGCATCTTCTTTCATTTCTGCATATTTGACGTTTGTATCCTCCCTCCTTCATTGTGTTGCAATTTTCATCGCCAGCAATGTACTTCTACTAATTTTGCTTGAATTACGCTTTATTTGAACCGTATATTAAAGGCGAATTCTTAGAAAAACAATTAATAGTAAGTTTTTAATTTTGCTTTTTATTGTATGAAAAACTTATAGATAAAAAGTAAAAACAAAATCTACAAATAATCATAACACAAAATTTAAAATATCCCTAATATTGAAAATATTTACATAAAATTTTAAAAATATCATTAAACATTTCAAATGGTACAGATTAGATGTGAAAACATTAGAATAATTTAAAAAAGGAGTTTCTTAGAAAATAAAAGCAATAGTGTTTTAATATAAAATTGGTTATTAATATTTAAGAAAGAAAACGTCAAAGCTCATTTAGCTGTTTATAAAATATTCAGCATATAAAACTTCAAAATCCATCTTTCTCATTTTTTTGCTGAAAAACATGATTTCCATCAAGAAGAAATAGAATTATGTGTGAAAATATCTTATATTTTGTTTTTAATCATTAATCGTAATCTCTATTATTTTCAAGTTAGTAAATATTATAATGATTCCCTAGAATATACTTTGCAATGATAAGAACATTATCTCAATCTAAATGCCAATAATTTCAATTTTGAATTAAAGGTCAACATGAAGTGATCAAATTCTAAAGGAAATGTGATATGGAGAAAAGAAACATCCAAGATTAAAGGATATTATTATGTAATAAGCAGTTACATTTTTAATTATCAATCTCCTAAAGTTTTCTGAGAATAATGTTCATTTCTTTTTATTTTATTTTAAAAGAAAGAGAAATTCTTATTTTACCGAGAAAATGGTTAAAACGCAATAATCATGGAGAACATAAGTACAAGAAAATACAAATATATTTTCTCTGTTAGAGTTTTCTAGTAAAATTTCTTGATTAAAGTTAAGTTAGGGAACATTCGTCATCAGTATTTTATATTCTTAGGTTTTATTTCGAAGGATACAAAAGAAAATTACTTTTATTCGAGTAGAATGGGTAAAATGGTGTTTCAGTACTTTGTTAAAGCAATCTTCTCTTTACCACTTTCAGTGCTTCTAAAGATGGTCCAAGAATGTTATAATTTTTAAAAATAAACCTCCATTTTGCGAACTTTTCCTTGGAACCAAGAACATTTTGCGAATTTCTTCGTAAAATGACCTCCAAATAGTGAAGTGCATTCTCTATTAATTGATTTTTTTTCTTGTGATCCAATATTTTTTTCTCCATATTTCTCAAAATATTTCTGAAAATTTCAAACTTATTCTTCTTTTAACACACATTTTATGGTGATCAATGAACTTGAACTGATTTAACCAGTCGCCTAACTCACCGAGAGCAGTAAAATCCCTGTCATTCTTTGCATTTCATCCAGGAAGGTACAATATTATGATTCATCGAATTCTTGTTCAAAATGTTTAAAAACAAGTATCTAAGAAGATGTGGATAAGGCAGTTTTGAACTGGATACAGACAATGTGAGATAGAAATGTTCCGATCTCTGGGCCTTTCATAATTGAGAAAGCTCTTCGATTTGCGGTGGCATTAGAATACGACGAATTTCGAGGAAGCAATGGATAGCTTGAAAAATTTAAGAGAAGACGCGGAATTATAGCAAAAGTAATATTTGGTGAAATTAAAGACGTTGATGATAATAATAGTGAAAATTGGATAACGGAGACATTGAGTAAAATCAAAGACAAAGATCTCGTTCGAATTGAAGTAAGGATTTACCTGCCACTGGAACAACCGTGACAATTGAGACGAAAACATTTCCTCTGGTATAGCGAAGGATTCCTCGGTCACGCCTCGGACGAAATATTAAACTACTGTGTGACATCGGTATAGACTGAGTTTTTGTTTTCTCAGAGTAACTGTTAACTCTGAGAAGCTGAACATATTTCAAACATATCACTATACCTAAAAGAAATGTGACTGTCTCATGCTATTGTTGATAACTGCTTTTAGGACATTCGAAGAAGATTTTGAGGACACCACGAATGATACATATCATCACTCGAATAGCAATAGCAGTCCCAGAGGACTCTTTCAGCACTATCTAAAAACACACTGTGCCTTCTAAAACTTTCTTCATTTGAAAGCAAGCTATTATAAGACAATTACTTTTCGCAGTCTTCGTCTGTTTGCTTTCTTTATAACGTCAATACTGGGGACTCTGCATTGCAATGTTTCTTGCCTGAAAATGCAGAACAGTGTTTGCCAAGCATCACATAATAATTAGCGAGGAGGTTCGGTAAACTTTCGGAAGAGATGGCGGTCACATTGGTTTCCGACAACGAGGTTAACTACATTTTTCCGCAGAGAGGCTTACAGTGAATTTATAGGGAATAATCCTACGGAAAAACCTACTTCTTAACGTAACCCTAATACAAGGGTCCCCAACCCTATGCCCGCGGTCACCATGGCACCCGCCGCTCGTTTTACGTGTGCCCACCGCTGTGCGACCACGATAAAAATATTTCAGTTTTCAATAAAATGCTATGTAAAAGTTTTCTTATTTTTAATGATTAACCACACAAAAGTAGAAATGTCGTTTTTTATAAAGAATTTTTATACTTTGTAGATTTTGTATGCATTATTTAGTAATCATTTATTTTGCACAAGAATATTAACAATAATTTTTTTTATGTTTAATTATATTTTTGGTATTAAATGTTTTTTTGTATATTATGTGTATGTATTATTAACTATGTCCAACTATAAATTCCCCTTCAAAAAACGAATGGTGCCCGCCGTCCGACCGGTATTCTACAATGTGCTTTTAGGTACAAAAAGGTTGGGGACCCCTGCCCTAATCTATCTCTTTAGGATATTCTTATTGGTTATCAAAATGTTTATATGATCCTAAGAGTTATCCACTTCCCACAGTCGTCATGAACACCATGAGCTCTTTCTATTTCAGCAAGGTAATGAAATACTCACGGCATACGTTCTACACGGCTCAGTTTGAGCTTCAGAATTCTAATGCTACAAAACTCTTCATTTGAGTATGCTTAGGACATATTAAAAACTAGATACTATCTGTCAAAACTTGACTGTAAATAGTTGAACAGTTCCAATAAAAAAAAGGTTCATAACCTTGTTAAAATAGCAGAATTTTTTACAGATTATTAACTGTTTTTCAATCCGGTGTTATAATTAAAAATGTTGTAATATTCCGAGATGTAATATTCCGAGATGTTATAATGCGAGTTTATAATTTTAAAAAAATGTCTTTCTTCTGACCGCTGCATGCTGACCTCTGATTTTCAATCCGACTTGCACAATCTAACTAATATGCTATGTATACTATCTATCTAATATGCTATAAATATGCTATGTATAAATATATTAAGCAAAAACAAAATATATAAACTAAAGAAAATCAGATTAAAAAATCATACAAATTACTCACGTGCAAAAAATTTTTGCAGTCTATTTCAATAAATAAGAATAAATTCAAATTTAACAATCTAATTCAATCTATTTCAATTTAATATAAATATATTATATATTCATGTATTACGCTATATACATATATAAATTTGCTATGTATAGATATATAAAGCAAAAATAAAATATATAAACTAAAGAAAAATCAGATAAAAAATCATACAAATTACTCACGTGCAAAAATACAATAATAAACAGAAATTAAAAACACTATAATCCAATAGAATGCTTTATAAAAAATCACATGAAAGCTACATGTAAGCACATGAAAGCCACGTGTGTTGGCAGTTTAGAAATATTCATTTCTAGCGTACAGACAGTTATGAACATATCACTACCCATGCGTCGAGTTTGCAATTTTCCGAAAGTACTAAGTTTGACATTATTGTAATATCTGGTTAAAATATCTATATTAAATGGTTAAAATATAAATATATATATTAAGATAATAATATAATGGAAATCTGTTTTATTGTGAAGAAGATTCTCTGATTCAATATTTCTTAAATTAACGACGATGAATGAATCACGGTGAATGAATGACTCACTCGTGTTTACATTTAAATGAATACTTGTATTACAGCCGTCTAAAAATCTAAATAAAGTTGATTTGTGTCGATATTACGTTGTTTTAATTAAAATTATTTGGATTTAGATAGCAAATAATCTTTTTGAACTTTACTTTTAACTTGTTAAGCCTAACGCATAAAACCAAATGGATGCCATAGGCTGATATATTTATGAAGTGGTCGCTCCGGAAGTGTTACATGACAGATGCATACACAGAACATGGCAACTATTAGGGAAATATATTCTGACACTCGCAAGCAGTTTAAATTATCTGGAGTAAAAGAACTGTAAAATGGTCTGTTAAATCTGCTTCAAACTGTTATCAAAAGATTGACTATCATATCACAAAGGATATCGTATCTGTACCCGGCTAGAGATGTTTTGTTTAACGTTTATATCTCTCTTAATGTAATTTTCTCGTAGTAATATGTCCCTTAATTAGGACCACTCTAGGTTTAAAAGTGCATTCTCTGCAATTTTATTGCCTGCTTATTCCGAATGTATGCGTTCAAAGTAAAATAACGCTTCCTACAAGATGATTTTTGCTTAGAAAGAATGAATGCTTTGGAAGAACTTATATACACTTTTTCAAAGCAATACTTGCAGAACTTAAAAAATTCTTTAAATTGTTTAGTTTTTAAATCGTATTTTATTGTCATTTGACAATGAACCAAAACAAGTTACCTCCATTTATCTTTCGCTAAGATAAAGGGGAGAAAATAATCAATTTAATTGCTCAAATAAATTTTACAAATATAATAACATTTATTTAAAAATTTTGTAACATGGATTATTCCGGAGAAAACATAACAGATTATATGTTTAATTTACATTGTACTCTCCCTTCCATTTTGCAACGTGCTACAAATTAATTTGAATGCTTTGATTATTTCGAAAGTGTTTTAATTAAATAATAAATGTTTCAATTAGGATATTAACAACTAATCGTGCAGCATAAGTTGTTTGAGTGTTAAATCTAATATCACTCTAATTGACATTTATTATAAGTATTCCATAATTAATGCTTCATCTGCTGTAGCTGTTATATATATAGATGCTAAATTTCCCTAAATTAATTCATTTCTTGAATACTTTATACATTTCATTCATTAAACAATAGCTATTCGTTAATTTAATGAAATGACCACGATAACAACTGGACAGTTTTCTGGCAATTGGATTCATTTCAAACACAATGCAATCTAATTTCGTAGTTAGATATCACATATTTCAGTAAAGAACTAATACAACACTATGAATATTTTTCTTATAAATTAAGGTAGAGAGGTAATAATTAATGTTACCAAATGTACGAAGACAGACACTAAAGCATTGCATGTAATGAAATTTCAGGCAATTACATTCATTTTGTGCACATTTCTTTATTTTCCTGTTATTTTCAGTTTTTTGTATTTTGCTGCAATATAAAATATGACACCAAAAATCTTATATGAAAGGAGTTTAATCAAATGTGTTTTCTTATAAATAACTGTCCACTTGTATAATTCACTGAGTTAGAAACGAGGAAGTCGTGTTGACCCCTTTTTTCAAATACGTTTTCTTTTAAGTATTTACTAATGCAAATTATAGTCATATCGGACGCTCAGTTCCCGAAATTAAATAGCACAGTTTAAGTTAACATATAAAATAATGAAAACATACTGCGATTTAATAAATGGGAGAATATGCTCTATAATGATATCAAGTCAGATATCCATGGCGAGATATATTGTCCGGTGGCTTAGGGCTGTATTTTAAGATGACCGTTACCTGGCGGATAAAAGCACCAAATTTGGTATGAAGGTATCTTAGAGTATACTAATAAAAGGTAGCCTAGGATCCCTCTGGAATTTCTAAAAATTTTCATGTATAGCACTAAAATCCAAAATGGCCGAATACGACCAAATATCACATATGAATCTTTCTTTTCGAGACACCACTACTGCAAAAACCATAAAAATGAGATTTGTGATGTTGTGTTGCAGAAGTTGACCATCGCGACACATTGATTAAACAGGGCATGGATGTCATTAGACAAGCTATTCAATTCCTTAATCCAGGACAAGTACCAGTCATTAATTTTATTAACCTCTGTTTGCCCTGGCTAAGTTTGTACAGAAGACATGGCCGAACACTCATGGTGAGCAACTTCAAGTGGTTATTCTAGGTGGACTGCACATTGAAATGACCCTCTGGAATAGATTGGGAGATGTCTTGTAAGGATCTGGTTGGACTTCTGCCATTGCAGATGCAGAAGTGGCATCCTTTGGCAAGGCTCAATCTTACTTAAAGGCAGCACACTTAACTCGAACTAGGCATGATCATCAAATCACTCTAATGGTCCTGCACAATCTCCAGTATGAAGTTTTCCTACTCTCTGAGTGCCCCAAAGATGAAGAGTCTGAAATAGACAGAAGAAATGGTATGCAGAAAAGGAGTCTAACTTTCATGTATTGAGACGATCATGTAGTATGAAACCCTTATAATAATTTTTATTAGAGCTCACAGGGAAAAGAACTTTAGTCTTTATGTTGTTGTCTTAGAGGAACTTACACCACTATTCTTTGCCTTGGATCATATAAACTACTCACTATGGATGTCTGTCCACATAAGGGATATGAAGTCATTGACTGACGCTATCAAGGATCAGTTTGAGCGCTTGTCTAACTGGGACATTTCAAAAACATTCAACACATTTTCTACAATACCATTAGATCAGGCTCACGAACAAGAAAACAAGATTGAGAAAGGTTCGGGAGGTGTTGTTGGAATCATAGTAAACCCTGTTGCCTTCCGACGATTGATGCTTTCAGGGACTGAGATTGCCGGTATGATCAAACAGTTTGAAGAAGAATGCATTCTGGAAAATGATGACACAGATAATCCCAAGAATTTCCAACATCATGAGCAGGGACTTTCATCACAGAACTTTCAGCAACAGGTTGTTAGTCTGTGTAAAACCATCAATGAAATGGGAAATCTCTTCTTAGATGATTTCCCTAATCTAGTAAGTCTTCACAGTCGCAACTGCGCAAATCTGTCGATGGTTGTAACCTTCCGCACCTTGGCGGACACAGGCAAACGGGAGTATCAGGACTTTGTCAAAAATGTGCTTCATGAGCGCATCCTCTCTATACATGACCCAATCAAGAAGAATTGTTTTCGCACTCTTCAAGCGAACAAAGCATAAAGTAACATCTCATGAAGGGAAGAAGCTGAAAGTGCTTCAGAACAATGTGGAACTATTTAGCCAACTGCATATATCTGTGCAGAACCGAGAATCTGATTTGGATGAGTTTTTTGCTCATGCTATACAGTCATTCCCTCCTTCCAATTCAGATTTTGGTAAGCTTAATTTTCCAACCAACAAGTCTAGGATACTGCAATATCTTGAGCAGCCAGGTCAATCGGAGCCCCCTTCAACCTATGACTCCACACTTCTGGAAGGTGGTGTCATCGTTCATTGTCTGCCCACTACTACTGTAGACCCCTGCAACCAGTATGCTGATAAGGTATTTCTACCTTACCTTCCTAAGCAACTGGAGAATGCCCAAAGGCTAGATATTGGTTGGGACACTTAAATTCGAGACCGTTTAAGGAGTATACCCAGGAAAAAAGAGGTGGTGGGATTCGAAGGAAAGTATCTGGCAACACCAAGCTGCTACGAAATCAGATGGACTTTCTCCGTGACTCAATGAACAAGAAGGAATTGTTATTTTATTTTACTTTCAAAGTTGTAGATTTAAACTGGCCACCAGGCAAAGATGTATATGTCACAATAGGGAATGCAGTTGCACAAATCGGTTAGAACACAACCATGGAAAACTGAAATCATGAAGAGACAGACATGTGTCTTCCTGTTCATGTACTCCATTCACTAAAGCAAATGGCAAAGAGTATCCTTGTGCGTACTGTAGACACAGATGTGATTGTCATCATTGCTGGGGCTTTCTATGAATTAATAGTGACAAAACCACTGGCCGATATCTGGGTGGACTTTGGCATGGGCAAGAATTACAGGTTTTACCGCATCAACTCCATCTGTACAAGCTTGGGGGAGCCAAAATCACGAGTACTACCTGTGTTTCACTCATACTCTGGTTGCGACACAACCTTCGCCTTCAATGGTAAGAGTAAAAAGTCCATTTGGGAAGCATGGCAAGCATTTCAAGACATCACTAGTACATTTGTGTATTAGTGATTCCCACATCCATTCAAACCGCTTCAAGCCGACTTACACTTCAAGAAGCTAGAACGACTGACTGTTGTTCATATGATAAAACCACTCCTCTCAGCAGTATCAACCAGATAAGAAAGGAGCTTTAATGTCAGAAGAATCAAACAATGGACAAATTTCCACCGACTGAGGATGCTCTTCTACAACATATCCGAAGGGCAGTTTATCAAGCAGGTATTTGGACGACCAGCACACAAACACAGCAAGTGAATATTTCTTCGTAGGATTTTGCTTGGTTGGTTGATAGGTAGGTAGGTAGGTAGATTGGTTGGTTGGTTGGTTGGGGTTTAATGGCGCAAGGTCCAGAGAGGACAAGATGCGCCAGGATTTTGCTTGGAATAAGGTTTCAGAGTTATGGGTACCAGTTTGGATGACAATTCCAGAGGTTTCCCGATCATGCTGGGAATTGATTAAACGTTCCTGCAAAGGAGACTGCAACTGCAAATGTGGGAAAGACAATCTGGACTGTTCACGACTGCGCAAGTGCAAGTGTAATTTACAAGTGTAATTTATTATAACTGTTGCATACTGAATTCTATTGAATGAATAACTATAAATATTTTGTTTTGTTTAGGGAACACTTGTTAGCGTTATATTTGTACTTATAAATTACTGTAATAAATTATATGGATATATTTTATTGTATTTTATTTAATATGTAGACTACCCTAAGTTTGGTTTGTGGTGTACTCAGTTGGCTTAAAGCTGCAATTGAAAATTAACAGTAAAATAGATTGTGTCAAAAATGATATTTTGACGTATTTGTCGGCCATTTTGGATTTTAGTGCCATACAAGAAAATTTTTAGAAATTCCAGAGGTCTCCTAGGCTAACATTTATTAGTATACCCTAGGGTACCTTCATACCAAATTTGGTGCTTTTATCCGCCAGGTCACGGTTATTTCATTAAGCGACCGGACTAACAGTAAGTATTACAAATTGAAATATATATATATATATATATATTTAACGAAATCACTAAATCCCGAAAAAAAGTTTCGTTATATGGAAAATTCGTTAAATAGAGATTTACCTTTTTAAATAGTTTAAACTACACAAAACAGATTTTAAATTCCTAAACACATATATTATTTATATTATAATTTTTTATTTTTATATTATAATTATTATTTATATTATATATATTTATTATTTAATATATTTAGTGCATATATTTAGTATTATGTCCTTTAAAATAAAAAGTTTTCAACTCAAAAGTCTCTCATTATAGGAAATTGAACTAAGGTCTTCCAACTTCTATTCTAGCACTCATGTGATTTACTGATGTTCCGAGAAATTTTCATTTTCAAATGCTTGTTCTTCTCATATATTACTAGTCCTTTTTTCAAGGCCAAGAACAGAAATGATCCATTGAAAAATTTTCTTAATTTTTATGAACAAACTGAATATATTTACCTTATTTTTCTTTTTTACTGAAGTTTCATTGACATTCATTCCAACCATTGAAAACCACTCTTACGATAACCTGCCACAAATGGTGATCGATCCTAGACACCTAATATAAAGTTGGATCCCTACTGACCTATCCTGACAAAGTATGAAATTTTCATTTTTCAATGCATCTTCCTTACAATTTTAGAATACTTTTACTATTTTTATGAAGAGGGAGCCATTATTCCACAATGGGATTTTGCTACGAAATGAGATGACGGTATAGAATATTACGGAATGTTTTATCTTCGTAAGCACTGACCGTATATTTTTCATTTCGACCATTCAAAGTACTTAAGAGAGCTCGAAGTTGGCCTTGCGGTAACGCGCTGGCTCTCGGTGTTGGAGGGTGCTCGTTTCGAAACCTGTCGCGCACCGTTAAAATACCTCCAAATGGTTAGGGAGCTGAAATTCGGTACCAGAGTCTGTGGGTTCGAGTCCCACTCTACGTTTTGTAGCACTTCGGAATCGGATTTAAGCAGTAAGTCCCAGTCTATTAGCCATCATATAGCAAAAATTGACCGTAGCTGTCCAACCAAACCAAACCAAACCAAACCTCCGTTTCTAGGCCGGATATGGGCACGTTAAATATGTAGACTGGAAAGTACCTCTATGAAGGTCAGTGAGGTTGGGAGAGGGTACGATCCCACAGATGTCGCCACTGGGGGGTGCTCGGTCACAATTGAGGTGGTAACTAGTTAAGGCAGACTCCAACCCCTGTGGTGCTGTTTAAAACCATAGCCTATATGGTCTGGAAGTACGTTCCAGCCAGGGGACATCAGAAACAACTATATTCCAGACAACATATAGTACTTAATGTGAAAGTTTATCAAACTGCAGTTAGCATCAGAACTACCAAACTGGTCTAAATAACAAGGTTTACCATTGCTTTATATTGCTATCTCTTTATTGTCGTACAGTTAATTATCACTGATATCTTGCTTAAAGACAAATAAGGAGCATGTCTTGAATTATTTCAACATTCATTTTTTGTGTATTAACTAGATATGCTTTGTATACTCTCAGAAAAGGTATTCACTTAAAAGAGGCCCTTGTGGGCACAGCATGCTTGTGCCCTAAGCAATTTTCTGAAACAAGAATTTGAACAGAATTTTCAAAACGTTTTTCCATCATTTTTCTGTGATAGTATAATACTATTTGTTTAAAAATGAAAGCTGCGGGGCAAATCTTAAAGATGTTGTTATTCTCATCGTATTGCTTTAACTGGTAAATTTTTGCACCTCAACTGTAAAATGAAGCTAATAAGTTTGCGACATTCATGTTAGAATTAAAGCCCTCAATAGCTCTGTTGCGAATAATTCGCAATTTAAACCTATTGACTCCTTACAAACAGTATCGCCATTTGTTTTGGCAACGCATGTAATGGGTTGTAAAAACGGCCATATTAAGATAAAGGGGAGTGCCGCACCCGCACCGAGTTCTGAGAAACGGTCGCACTCCAAACTTATTTAGGAAGGAGTAATAGAATGTCCACGAAGAGACCAAGGGACATTCAATTTCCAAAATAAAATACCTCGGTGCCAACCGTGGGAACTGTGGAATCATCCTGCCCATGAATTAAACGTAAGAAACAGCAATAAATTTACGAGGAAGACCAACCTGGGGAGGAGCCGGGACTAAAAGTGGAAAAAGAGCAAAGAGTTTTTTCGAGGTAATCAACGACGAGATCTGAGGGACAAGGATGAGGATTTCGAGGTTCGGGAGCGGTGGAAAGATCCCTGACTGCTGAGCCATGACAAGGAGAAGCCTGATGCGTCCCTGATAAAGCCCATCAGCAACGGAAGCACTTCCGAGATGACGCAACTCGCCTGCTACCGCAACCCAAAGACGTCATCATCACCTGCGCCGAGAGTTTCTGCATCCGTAATAACCCAGGTTGGTCACAACCCCTAAAATAGTACTCGCATAAAAAAACTGGTAGTTTATTTTATTCCGCTCGGACTGTATTGTTTCTCTTACATGGTGCAGATAAGAAATAGCCTCTTTTTAATATATTATATACATATCGCTAAGGATATGTTCATGCAACGTTAATTTTATGTTATTACGGTTTAATTAGTAAATAATGTTTTATTATTATTTGCCATTTTCATGTCTATTGGTTAGTATCTTGGCGTTTATCTCCCATTTTAGCAGCACACGCAACAGGGGTACTCTCTGGTACCCTCATAATAAGCTCATTGACTCTTCTTGCTTAATAAAGGTCAGGAGAAAGAACAAAGTATAGGGAATAGAAAAGACTTTCTAGCTATTCTCAATGTCTATTCCCCATTTTCAAAACAATTGCCGCCTCAGAATTCGTAACGGATCGTTTTTGTCTTAGCATCCTGTAACGGTTTTTTATTCAGGGTTCTTAAATAATTTTAATATAGGAGACATTGTATTTGTTACTTATATTAATAATGCCACCCAGTGACAAGGGTTTGCATCAGCCTGCCAAGCTGGGGGCGCAGGGTTTGATCTCTCCATAAGTCAGGTTCTAAACTGGTGTAAAAGTCTGAACGGCAAGAGAAGAGTCCGACTCGAAAACAGACTTGTAATCTACAGTCCATCAAATGTGTCAGCGTTTTCAATAAAGATTTCTCTTCTCTGTGTGGCTTGTGATTCAGTCTTCGTGTCTTATCTCCATAGAGTCGCTTAGGGCCAATACCAGCCACATTACATTACAAACTTGAGAATGCTACTAATGATAGCAATTGCAAGTATTCATGTGGCTGGTTTTGAAAGTAAAGAAGATTTTTACCGTGAATTTACTTTGAAATGAATAATTTTGATAATGAATTTAGTTTTCTAGGCATAAACGTTTCAGCTTGTAAAATATGCGATTAAAAAATTGAAAATGCGCATGTGGCTTGTTTCGAGTCTATGCGACTTATTATGAACACCAGACCGGGGTCTCGTGGTGTTAGACCCAGGACATCAGCACGACGATCTAGTAATTTTCAATAAAATAGGAACTTCCTGATTTAATGCAAAATTTTCATTTCTAAATAAAAGCATTCTGAATGTACAATAAAATTGTATATTCGACTTCTAAAATTATGAGTATAAAAATATTTGGCATTTAATGTAAGAAACTTGTGTATGAAATAGCGAATAAAATATGTGAGAGTTTCGTCTTGCATATTTGTAACGCATGAAAATCTTTTGAATATGTATTTTATAGCATAAAGACGTGTTCTAAGATTCATCGAATACTTTACTTTACAATAGATATCCTTGATGTTCGCAGAGTTCATGTTTCTGCACTAGAATTTTAAGTATTATTTCATTATTCAGAGAGAAAAATTTAAATTCTTAAGAAAACGAGCTTTATGAAGGGATTTTGCATCTCGAAGTGCATAATAGACATGATAAATAAAATATAGTTCCAAAGATCTTTTTTGTGCAAAGTAAGGAAACTCTAGTTTTTCTGCTTGTATCAAATGAAACCGCTTCCTTTATATATGGCTGAGATTTGTATCAGTGTTTTTTTCTGTCTTTGGAATATATCACTTGACCAGAGATGCTACATATATCCAGATAACATTTCTGCATGTTATTTCTTGAAAAGTTCTTTTTCCAGCCTGAAAAAAGGAAAATATATCTTTGAATTGAAGGATTTAAATATATTTCCAACATGTGTTAGGGATAAAAAGAATTTTGAAGATGTCTACTTGTTGCAAATAAGTCACTTTGAATTTACGGTGAAATAACACACAGATTTAGACAAATCAAAATATAAAGTGTTTGTTTTCAGTTCAAACCATAAATAAATAAGTAAAATGTTTAGGAAGTAAATTATTGCAGTTATCAATACTAAACATTTTTAATAATTCCTAAAATTTAAGAAAAAAAATTATTCATTTTTCTTGAAACTATATTACTTCAGAAGAAAATTATATTCTTATAGATTTTCTACATGGATAATAGCATCAGATACTAATTTATTCTTATTTTTTTGAGGCTTCAAAATATTAAGTAACACTGTAGCGACCACCAGTCGAGATCGCTAAACCTCGAGATTGGTGTTCTATCACTTGACTCTCAAGGGCGATGTCGTTGAATTTAATATTTCGGTTTTCATTCCTTATAGGTTTACTTCTTTGATTGTTAAGTTAACAATTCGATATGTCAAGGATGACAATTTAAATTTAATTAATAATTTTATATACGTGTTCATGCACATATTTTATCCTCATTTATTCCTATACCCGTATATCTAATATCTTTCTATTATTTTCAATTGCTGAAGCTTGTTAGTGAATTCGTCATGCGTTTCACTAATTAATTACCTGCAATCCTTTTGCCAGTTTTGGGGCGCCGCAGTAAAAGGCGTCACTAACTGCGGAGTTTATCCACTTCTAAACCTCGAGACCTGCATTTCAACACTTGAATTACCAAGGATTGAGGGACTCTCATTTTAAAGTTTTTTCCTCAGAAATTATCAAATTCGTGTGACTCACTTCGAATTAAAACTATTTAAATGCTGATAATCAAGACAGTTTTAAAGTTTGTTCTATGGCAAGTAGACCCAGCCATCACTGATCACAACCCGTAATAAGGGTTTTCATATCTAATCCGGCACTAATTTCGGCTAGTGTACTTCGAATTTTACGGGTCGCAGCTCTTATTTATGGCTACTTGGGTGTGCTTTGGGATTGCAGAACCAAACTAAAAATTCAGAACTGGGTTTTGGTTTCAAGATTTTTCCCAAAACTTGGTGGCGGGGTTTTGCCGGTTTGAATTATACATGATTCACAAAACATTTGCTCCAATATTAATGGAAAATGATAATTTTATTTATAATTTGAAGAGTTTTAGTTTTAATTACGTAAGTAAAAAAATACATTCTTTTTTATTAACCTTTATTTTAATTTAATTCAAGGAAACGGGCTCTAAAACACGAAACAAACCAATTTTGTCTCACTTATTTTTTTTCTCTGAAGATATTTGTCGTAGAGTACAACGACCATTGTGTCCGCGGAGTTAGAAATTGGAAGAAGAAGTGCAAAGAATAAACTAATTGGAGGAAACGAGAGTAAAATGTGGGAAGGTTAAGAGTGCCAATTGCAAAGAGGGCTATAAAGATAACAGAAGGAGACAAGAAAGGAGAGGCCATTACAGACAGAGGACATGAAATAAATATGCAAGATGCGGTTTTGAGTAGAGATCAAGAAGGAAAGGTAAAAAAGAGGAGCAAAGTTATGGCCGTAATGAAAGGGAAGCCCACACGCAAAAGTCTTTAGCCCCGAGCCAGGTTTAAAAGGGTCTAGATCCGTGGAACGATGAGAATGGGGTCCACGACGAGAGATACGCCCACGAAGCCCAATGGACCGAAGTAAATATTAAGGATAACCTGCAAGCCAATCAGATGGTAAAATGGAGCGACAATATAACCAATGGGAAAGGATTGGAGGTGTGCCCGAGAGTTAGAATGAGAAAGATATGGAGATGAAATAACATAAAAAAAAGAGATAGTAACAAGTTTTTTTCGCTGAGAGACGAAGAGGGTGTGCTCAGAAAAAAAACCCGTCGAACACCTATAAATGTAGAGCCATATATGAAGGAGCTGATAGAGGAGAGGCAGCAGTAGGGCTAAAAAAATTCGTACTGCCATTGAAGTCGAAAACCGTCAATTGTTGAGAAACCATGATGCAAACGGAGTTCCGCCATGAAGTGATGATGACGCTAGATGCAAGAGAGGTTCCCGATCCTGTATGACCTGCTAACCGATAGTAGTTGTTCGACACCGAACTAGTGAGTTTCTATGAACAATCCTTGTGCCTCAAGATTATGCCATTCCCAGACGAAGGAACCAACGCCCCTGCAATATCGCATCAACAACAAAGGTACCGTGATACCCCTTTCCTCACATTTGTGTCATAATCACTGCTTCACTTCAATTAAAATAATTGATAATAGAATTAACTGGTAAGCGTGATTGAATAAAAACATATAAATGAGTGGAATTATTATCATGTCGTAAATTGAGTCAGGTTAATATGAGTGATATTTATAAAAGGATGATGTTATAATAATTGAATGAGCTAAATATATGTTTGAGTGGTCGTAGATAATTAACATAGTAGCGTATGACTTGTAAGTAATATGTGTAGATGATTATGAAACATATAGTAGGAGTGTATTGTATCATATTATATGTGTTTAATCAATAAATTAATCTGTCATTTCAAACCAGAGTTGTTTTCAATCGTGAAACGACACAACGCAATTCTAATTTAATTCTTACAATGAGCTTACGCTATACAGAAAAGGGGGATGTTCTTGATTATACGGTATATATTATATCTTTTATATTGACTTTATATTAATTACTTAATAAGAACCTTCCAACTATTAAAGTCAATTTCCCCGTAACAATATTAATTTTTATTTCTAATTTGGCACTAGATTAGAAATACGTAGTAAACTATATCCTCTAAAAAACTGTAAAAAAGTAAAAAAGCGCCTAGCTTCAAAACAAAAGTTAGGACTAAAAAATGGTGTGATATCAAATATCCAAGCTTATTAAGTTCTGGTACTTAATTCCTAATCACGATTTTTCACATCTAAGTGAAGTGGTTAAGAATGACTTGTTGATAGAAACCCTTCTTTCCCTAGACCAAACTCATCATACCTGTTTCTGAAAATTAAGTTTTATATATTTATACATGCCAGGCTTGGCGGCCGTCTTTTTGTCTGTTGAAACGTCTAAAGTATGTTATTTAGTTGTATAAATTATCTTTTAGTTATTTATGCAAAATATTTGGTTATTTTATTATTATTTGGTTACTTTTAAAATGAATGTAGCAGCAGTTTAAGATGGTCACGAATTATTATATAAATTTGAAATTTCTTTTCACGTTATAATTGGGGCAACGTAACTCCAAAGATGGTATTAATATTATTTGTTGTTTAATGCAAAATTGTTCCTTTGGGAATGACACAATTATTTATTATTTTTTTTCTAGCTAACGGTTTGTTTTGTTTGACATCATGCATTAACTTCAAATAGAAGACTGATTAAAATGACTAATATCCCATTAAAAATCCGTTAAGAAATGTGATTTAGTCCCAGTGCTTAATAAACCTGGATATAACACCATTTTTTTGTCGTACCTTTTGTTGGAATGATGCTATAAACATACTGTCTAACAGGGCACCGAAGTGCGCAGTTAAAATCTGAAATTGATGTTTTAAATTCACATTAACTTTTTTTTGGGGCTTTCTGTTATTTCAATGATTTTATTTTTAAGACGGCCGCCAAGCCTGGCATGTATAAATATATAACACTTAAATTTTCAGAAACAGGTTATGATGAGTTTGGTCTAGGGAAGAAGGGTTTCTATCAACAAGTCATTCTTAACCACTTCACTTAGATGTGAAAAATTCGTGATTAGGAAATTAAGTACCAGAACTTAATAAGCTTGGATATTTGATATCACACCATTTTTTAGTCCTAAGTTTTGTTTTGAAGGTTGGCTTTTTTTACTTTTTAATGTTTTTTAGTGATATCAAATATTTTTTTGAAATAGGTAAATAACCATTCCAAACTGGGCTTTGCTGCAAACATTGCCTGATACCTGGAGTCTCATCATCAGTTACAAATATTTAGGGGTTTATTTCTTTAACAGGTACCAGCCCCTTCCCTAAACTGGACCTGAGAATCATGGACATTGAAAACCCTAACTGACCCACTTGAGGTCCTACAATCTGTCTACCAAGAAGCTGGCAAAGAAAGTGACTGCAATGCACTGGTAGTTGGCTCTACGCACTTTCTATCAGGGTCTCGACAGTCACCTATGGGCATATACCAATTTGATTACACTCGGGCTGATATATGCTACTATATTAAGAAGAATTGCATCATTATCCTTGAAAGTTGTCATATGAAACAATTTATTAATCTTTTTGTAAAATAATAATAGGTACACGTCTTTACTGTTTCGAGGCCATTTGTTCTACCTTAAAAATTTGGGAATCATTTTGCCATTAGCCATGAGTTTCTATCCGAATTAACGATTTATAATGACCAGATTGTATACCTATACCTTCATGAAATATTGCAGATTGAATTTTAAGTTATGATGTTTTGAACTTTAGTATGGTTTTAGGCACACTCGTAATGTTTAAATTTTTTTATTCCCTGTTCCATCCCAAATCATAATTGACATATAATAATTTCTGCAGGCACCTCCAATTCAGATTTCATTGGAACAAAATCCCTCACACTCCTCACATCGCATTTGGTTATCTAGGTTTCCCATCGACACAAATCTCCAATTAATTTTTTTATATGAATCGATTTGTGAGTCTGATCAGCATATAATCGAATAAAATTGATTTTGTCGTGTTGTGTGACAGTGTATCCGCAGCTGGGGTTTCGACATTTTTTAGTACGCAAATTTATATTCGTTGTTAAATCATTTAGAACCTCATTTTGGTTAATTAGTGCAGTTAAAATTCTTCTGCATCTTGCTGTTCATTGTTGATAAAGGGTATTCCTAATTCTTTTCTGAGACCCATAGTGTCTATTTGACAGTCTCCTTGTATGTGTTTTTTACTTAACATTTTTCATGTTTGACAAACATAACTTTCACGAGCGATACTTGAAATAATTTTGTCAAACTAATATACACGGGCATATAGCATTTGCATAGCATGATACTCCATCACTATTCAAATACCCAGGAGGCATTTTTTGCTGATATTTACATTAATGGAATATTCTGAACAGTTTGAATTTGTGTTAATACCAAGATTTTGTACTATACCACGCATGATCTTTTATTTTGTGTTTTATTGATTGTGAAATTTTTATGCTATCTAAATCAGGCCTAATTTTTTCCTTAATCTATTGTACTCTTGTAGAGATTTATTGTGAGCAGAAACACTCTTGGGTCAAAAATTTATGATATGAAGACCATCTAAAATTGTACTCTTGACAATGCTACCATAACTCTCTGTCCATGTGTAAAAGTACTATTACCAATGTCTATCAAACATGAGGATAAACTCAAACCCTGACTTTTATGAATGGTTATTCCATATGCTAAAGATATAGGAAACTATTTACGAAAAACAAATACCTTTGATAATATTTCAATTTACTAGTAACTGGTTCAATTTTTATGTCTCGAATTAAATTGTATAACAATAGTATTTACCACCCCACTTGCATCCAGAATAAAGTTTTAATTGTTCCTATAGCTCGATTACCAGTCCCAATGTAACCTCAATATTCGTCTCAACATAATTTTTGCTCCTGTTTTACTTCAATATTTCTATCTAATCCGGCAGTTCGAGAGTTATTCGTTTCATAAGAATTTAATTTTTTTAATGCTCGCTGTTTTAGATATTTGTCACATGCATATCGTCTTTAGCTGTTTAATTGTATTATGTTTCCAGAGATTAATTCTAGCATTTTTTTGTTAATGTCATTACATTGATCTCTTGTTGGTAGTAAACATATGGTTCTTTTGGCAAATGCTGAATATGTTTACAAAGTTCTAACAATTTATCATGGCTGGAATCACCTTAAAATTTACTTGCTTACTGGACAAGTTTTTATATCATCATGGCTTAATATGCCCAATCGAATTCAAGATAAAAGAGCTATAAACCTTTTATCATCTTTTTGTCCCTCATTGATAGTGAGCTCGTCATATGAAATAAGTCCTTCCAGATATTGGTTGCATCTAAGCATGACAAGTATTTACTATTCAGATTTAGTTAATTGAATAAAAGGTGCATGTTGCATAACTGGAGGTAGTTTTAATAAATCCCCAATAATAATATGTGAATTTTACCAAACCACCATTATCTCACAGACTGTATTAAAAATTTCGGATAGCCTGAGATGAATGTGCATTAATGCAATATTAGAAACCATGGATACCTCTCAATTATTACTAAACAACATTTTTAAATTCAGTTCTTAAAATTTGCAATACATCATCATTCAAACTTTTATAACGCTGTACACACCTCGTTGTTCTATGGTAATTGTAATAACCTGTGAAGGGTTAACCCATTTATATTAATGCTGCAATTCCTGTCTGTGGCACAAACAGCTACCTCTTTGTGTAAAATTTCCATTACCCATAATTTAAAATTCTTATGTGAAAGGACTTGTCCAGTGCCTCCTACGCCAGATACAAAGTGTCTTAAGATTGCATTTGTGTCCTGTAGATGTTTGTTAATAATGAAATACCCGCTTTTGATCCTCATTCATTTTATTTATCAAACTTTGTAGATCTTCATTTTTATTGGCAAGCACATTTCTAAATTCATTCATAGGTCCAGCAGCTTCACTATGTTAAATTCATCTGTTGTATTGTGATTGTGTTGTACATTATAACTATTATTTTGTACCAATTCCTTTACTATGTTCTCACTTCATCCCTAGCCGTGTGTATTTCTTGTAATTTTTCGTGATGTTGTAATGCCAAAATCAAATCACTTTTGAAGCATAAATTGCTTCAGTGTAAGTTTTATATGTACCTTTTAAGTCATCTAACATACGCCATGGCTTAAACAATAAAATGAGGGAATAAAAATAGCATTCTGGATTTTGCTGTACGTTATATATTTTATGACTAATTAAACACTCCAGTTTCCTTTTTTTAACGACCCCATATTTGAACGTGTAAGATACCGAATTATTTTTTGTTTCTTTAACAATGTCATAATACTTAACAAAATCATATAAACATACATTTTCTAATTTATGTGGGCGTGAAGGATAGTAATCATCAACTAAAGATAATTCCAATACAGCAGTTGAATTTTCATTTAATTCCTGTATCTGTTTGTAATTTTTTAGTTTCCTTTGACGGTTTTTGAAAACATTTATGTACCTAATGACAGTGTTTCTGTCTTTTCCATATAAAGAAATACCCAACAGTGTATCAGCAGCTTCACATTCCCGACTACTCAAACTTCGCATTGCATATTCCACAAACGTGATTGGAGAGATTTATTTGAATAAATATCACTAAATACATCTACATTGAAACTCTTTTCTGTCTTTGTTTGATATTTTGTTATGTAATGACTTAAAACAGTGGATTTTTCACAAACGACTTGCAAGTCCATATTGCCCTCCCATGCTAATAAAATAAGAGCATTGTATTCATTAATGCACCTTTCTTCTTCTCTCCGCGGTAAATCATACAGTCTACTGTTAGGGCTCAAATTTCTTCTACCATACATAGATGCGGCTACTGAACGAATAGTCAGTGTCTTTGTTTGAGTACGGGGAAACCCAAATCTACATGTCCTACCTTTCCTTTTTGTATTTTTTAAACGCATACAATAACTGTTCTGATACTGTGTTTGAAAACGTTTTACCGATATGTAATGTTGGAAATAGCTTTTCATCTGGCAATGCACATGTAATATATTTTGAAATGAAAGCTGCCATCTTCATCATTGTTGATACAACAATGACAGGGGGGCATCTTGACCCATTAATAAAATATGAAATGTTGCATACCCCGAGATTGATATTCCCGGCGCCAACATAATGTATAACCTAACCCAATGGTCCATTTTGCTACATATAAAGCCCATTACAGCCTTAAATTTATTATTAATGAAACGTGATGTAGATACTGGGTCCATTGCTATTAGGGGCAATGTAGATTTTCCCTTAGAATTTTCTACATTACCTGTCTTAAGTAAGAATCTAAATCCTTCCAGTTATATTTCTCCTGTACAAAAAGTTGAAACAAAGTGGCGGGCCATATGCGATAATCAGTGTATTAATTTCAGCTCGAGGTTTGTACAAAATGATGGTGAATTTCGTAATCCTAGCAAATATTGATTTCAAGCACTATCTATTTCATATCATTTACATTTTTAAATATTCCTTGGCCGTATATTTTACCGATGAAGTGTTCAATTTTTGTATATTCCTGCAGCTAGTTGTATATTTGTCAAATTTAACAGAAAAAAACAAATATGGCATATTCAATCTATATCGACTCTCAGAGGACATTACACGCAGCTTAATGAATTCCAATATACTCAACTTAGTAGATCGTGTTTTGGTCATGACGTAACGTCCTACAGAAACAAATTCGGGAAAACATTGTAATTCCAATTCTAAATCTCTATTGTCTATGCAATCCGCACGAATTTTCAATAGTTGATACAATTCTGTAGCTGATTTATAATTTTTTCTTCGTTTAGGAATTAATTGTGAGATGCGGTAGTATTCATCATTAAAGTCTTTTGTGTCAACATTGCCCGAAATTAATTTTATTTGTAACTTTTTGCACATTACATTCCTCAAACAAAACAGTATTAATTTGTGTAACTCATTAGGATAAATTATATCACGTTTTTTGTTCTCAGGAAATTCATTTTGTTCATCAATTCGGAATTTATTGCTACAAACTGAGCATTTATATTGTCTAACGCATTAATAAATTATCTGCACAATTGGTTAAAACTATGTTTTTGTAAAGTGGGTTATTTGCTTTAACCAAATAATGGCCTTATAAACATTTGAATGTTTACTAACCTCTGCCAAAGCTTTCGTTGGTTTGTTGGAACACTCCGTACGTATAGATCTTGTTAGAAATAATACACTGTTCAGGTTTAAGCAACCTTGCCAAAGTCTTTTCTAATGGTAATGGGAGATGAAATGGTCTTCCTACCCACTTACAATTTAAAAAACTTCTAGGTTTATTATTCCTGACACTGTACCCATTTTTGTAACAACCTGAAATGCTTTTGCTCTCTGTATTATATTTTCATGATCGTTTAGAATGGCAATTTCATTTGGCACTGGATATACAAACAGATTATTGATTAGGGATGGAGGGTGGCATGTTTCATTTTTCGAAATTATTTAAGCAAAATATACAAATGAATGCATTCGGCAAATTTAAGGTTTTAAACGTGTGCAACTAATTGTTCCACAAATCACCTTCTAAAGGCACTCTGAGTTTGTTTATGTTCCGTACATCATGTTGAAAATGGAATTTAGACAGGACATACAAATCTTTGTTGCATATCTAAACACTTTCTTTTTCATTACTTGTAGTTCTTTTTTGTATTACAAAATATTTCAGCTTCATTTTTGTATTCTATACCATGTGCAGTAAAACTGATACCACTCTTTTGTATTCATCTCCATAACTTTTTAAAACATTTATATCTAAGCTACATATTGCATTTTTGTATTATGTTTATGTGTTTGTTTGAACTCTTTATATCATACAGTAATCTTATATAGCTCGTAAATTGGATAATGTGGTAATAAGCTTCGTAAAAAATAGCGTATCTGAAATTTCTCCTGTTCTAAGTGACAACTTAATGGATGACCCATTTTACCATGTGTATGGAGTAGTAGTACTATTTATACCGCATATGCCATGTTAACAAATAACATTTTAAGGAACATAATATATCGAACATATATTGCCCATAGTGTACTTTAATCGCAAAGTAATTTTTCATATTCATTTATGTTGCATATTTATTGATTGCATTTCCATTTGTTACAGGCATGTTACCTTCATTGCGGGTTTAAATAAATTATAGCATTTATCATATGTATGTAATTGTAAGGAAAAGTGTTGTAATTAAAAGTTGTGTACGTAGGTTCGGTGTAGTATGGCTCAGAACTATATGAGTGCAAGATGTGCCAGTTAATATTTCATATTATCTTTGATTATGACGCAAATTGGTCTTAGTAAGTACTACTTCAATTTTAGACTTTATTAGTGCAGCTTTGACCTTAAATGTTTTACATTTCTTTCTTGCAGCTACTGCCCATTTAATCAAATGTTCGGATTCTATGTGAGCATTTTCCGTAATTATTTCATCAATTAACTTTATCATTAATGGATCTATGTATTTTTCTGTGTTTATGTCACAAGACAAATTTGTGTTTGAAACTTTGTCTGGCAATTTAAATCGTCAATAGGGTGTTAATAGCACTTAATTCTAATGAATTATCTATATTTTCCTGCTAATGACACTTAATCAGCATTTTTTTTATTTAATTCTAAAGGATTTGCATTAGAAAATTTTGGATACAACAGAATCAGTTTCCTGATTTACTTGCATGCATTTTTTAAACTGGAAAGGGGTCATTTGTAATATTTATTCCGCTTGCGTTTTGTGAATAATTTGTTTGCCTGGCATGTCTTAATTTTTCTTTATTAAGCATATAATAATTTTTGGTAGTACGTTTTTCTGTGTGTAGTTTTTTCAGCGATTTTCTTCAAACAATTTTTGGATTCTACAGTTTGCACAATACAACTGGCTTCAACTGTTTCATTTGAAGCATTTATTTCATAGCGTGGGGATTTATCTCTACCAGGACCTTCTAATGTGTCACTTTGTTTACTTAATTGGAGCACTTTTCGTTTTTTCGAATCTCTGTAATAGGCCTGGTTGTGTTTCGTTTCAATTGTTAATTTGGATGGCAAATTTTCTATTCTAGTCAATCTAAATACAATGGTAATATCGCATTAAACACTATTTAGACAGCATTAATCATTACTATATTTCTTTATTTGCCAAACCACGTGGGTGTAGCAAAAAGTAAATCCTAAGGATTCAATTAATCCTTATTTGAATTCAATCCTTAGTATTTCTATGGACGTATAAAACAAACAAACAAAGACAGGCATGTATATACAAGGTAATTAAAAATTCTATACACTTACTTCAAGATTTCACTTTAAGAAATAAATCAGCGTGTATACTGGTCACCGATTTCTCTCTAAGTGATAGAGTTAACGGTTGTTGGTACAATACCGTTACGCCAAAATGGTTGCCAGTTTGCCATTTTGGCGTACTATCGCCCTGAGATTAAGGATGCGACATCGATTGTCGATGTTTTTAAACCATCGATTTATTGAAGCCGATGTTTTTTTAACATCGATGTTTTGTGCTCGATGTTTGACGTTGTCTCGATGTTTTTTTTTAATGAAAAAGTACCATAATAAAAAAAAATAACCACGTAGCATAATTTTCACACTCAGTAAATGTAAGTCTGAATTCTGTAAAGGATGAATAAAAAATTGGGAACGATTCCTTCGCAAACAGACAAATGGCAATCAACAACCACTGAACCAATCAGAGCGCTTGAATGTTCTTGGCACTCCAGAACCTTCGATGGGGTTTTATAAATAGTATATACACGAGAGCAGCCATTTTATATTTTGTTTTGGTTCTGGTTTTAATAGAGTTGACGCTAATATTATTAGTAAGATGCCTCCTAAAAGTACCGTTTGGAATATTTTTGCAAAACCTCTGACAAGTTAGCGAAATGTAATATTTGCCTTAAGTCCCTCAAAACTTCTGGCAATACCACGAATTTATCTGGACCTTTAAAGGCAAAACAGGCTAAATTACGAGAATTTTGAGTCATCAATGTAGCCTAAGGCAAAAGCAACCAAGTTTTTGTCATTGTGTCAGCCCATCAAGGATTAAAATTAAATCCCCCCCCCCCCCCACACATACACGACTAACCGAATTAACATTAATGTTAGTTAAACAGTTTTAAAAATGGATGTTCTAAAACATCGATGTTTAAAACATCGATGGTTTTTGGGCGATGTTTTATTAGCATCGAATGTTTTAATATTGAATATCCATGTTTCAAACATCGATGTTTTGTTATCGATGTCGCATCACTACCTGAAGATGCTAATTTTGCAGTTTTATGCTAATTAAAGATAGAAATATTTATTTTTTTAACTGAAACGTATAAATATTTTAAGGTTAGTGAATAACTCATCGAAAAAAAACAAGCCTCATTCGAATCTGTTCAATATTAAACTCTATAGGTGCTTCTTAAAATGTTGACGAAATCTTCGTTGGCGAGAAGTAAAATCTAGCAAAATACCTAACTTTACGGAAAATTAAAAATTCCATATCTCGGTTAATTTTAACTTGTTATCTCAATTTAAAGTACTCGCTGATAGGATTCTTCTACTTTTTGTTTTAATTTCGTACGATGCTTGGTTCATTCAGAATTTATAATTTACGCAAACTGCTTTAACATGGGGAGAATAGGAGCAAACGGTGCAGAGTATATTAAGTAGTACAGCGGTCTGACGAATTTTGTACTTGGCGTGTTTATTCATTTGCAATCTATTCTGTTTGTTTTTAGCTTGGTATTGCAGGTCGTCCGCCCTGCTTGATTTCATAACTTTAAATAAAATAAAGTCCAGCATATTTTTGCTATTGATAACTGCAATAAATAAAATTTCCTTTGAAAACATTTATATGAACTAGTTGGTACCCGTCGAAACAGGACGGCTGAATAGTAAATAAATGTACTAATACACTTATACTCAACACATCATTTCCAAATGTTGAAATCATAATACACTGCTGGCCACCCAAATTGCAAACACCAAGAAAGACAAGATATCACAACAAATTTATTTTGTAGATAACATGTTGCCCAAGTATCAAATGATTAAATTTATAGACTTCTGTGAAGTGTGGTTCCTGCCAAAATTAATAGCCAGAGTAGCCGCCATTGTTGGAGATCACCGCTGCCACACGCCCCGGCATTGAGCCATAAGCCTCGGCACTCATTCAAAGAGACTTTGGATGAGTCTTGGGTACAGCAGACCAAGCAGCTTCCACACGTTGCCAAAGTTGATCTGCTGTGGCAGCTGGGGATAGAATCTGGGTCAATCGTAGAGCAACCATCGACCACATGTTTTCTATCGGCGAAAGATCCGGAGAGCGAGGCGGCCAGGGAAGCAATTCAATCTGGTGATTGACGAAGAACCGTTGGACAATGCGTGTCACGTGTGGTCGCGCATTATCCTGTTGAAATATGGCTGTGGGCAAGCCCTGAAGGACAACTGGCTCCAACACCTCGGAGATGTAGCGCTGGCTGTTTAACGTACCGGCAATGCGTACTAGAGGTGTGCGAGAGGGATATCCAATACCGCCGCATACCATAATACCCGGTGCAGAACCAGTCTGGCGGTGCATAACGCAGCTGTTCAGCATCCCTCTGTTCACGGTGTCTCCAGACTCGAATGCGACCATCGTGGTGTTGCAGACAGAAGCGTGACTCGTCAGTAAAGACAATTTCATTCCATTCTGCCGTCCACATCCTTCTGTCATCGCACCATTGGCGGCGGAGACGTCTGTGGTTCTGCGTCAAGGGTAGACAAAGCAATGGACCTCTTGCGGACAGACCACTCTGTTGTAAACGGTGTCGAATGTTACGCGCAGACACTGGATGATGCGTTACAGACTGCATGTGCTGTGCTATGGTTCGTGATGTGACTGAGCGATCCGTCACTGCCATGCGCACAATTTGCCTGTCATCACGTGAAGGGTTGCGCTGAGGTGGATGCGATCGAACACGCCGGTCCGTCGTACCCTCCTGCATTCAACGATCACATATCCGCATTACAGTTGTTTGGTTTCGTCCAACACGACTACCGATTTCCCTGAAAGATAATCCACAATCTCGGTAGGCCACTATCCTTCCTCTGTCGAACTCGGATACTTGATCAAAAGATGATCGCTGTTTTCGACGAGGCATAATTGGTCGTTTTTTTAAAAAAAAACACAAGAAAAGCACAATTGCTGAACTTGAAATCGTCGAAATCTCCAATCCTTAAATAGCGCTTTGAAGTGACGCCACAGGCGCGCGTGATGTGCGTCTGCGCTGAAATTCTAATCATTTGCATATCTCACCCTCCGCTAATGCATGTTGTAAATTTCATGTTATTTGCATGTTTCCTTCAGGTGTTGCATTTACAGTGGCCAGCAGTGTAGTATTATGAATAGAGAAATGCACTTCAAAAAATTACTAATGAACCCAATAAAAAGAAATTGGGTTACTCAATGACAAACTAAAAACTCTGTATGTGTACTCAGTAACTCTGTAACAAAAATGTTGAAAATCACAATACTAAGAGAGATACACATTAAAATTTGCTATTGTACACAATAAAAATAAATGTGGCTCTTCAATGACAGTTTATTATAATTAAAAACTGAAGCAGCGCGAAGTAAACAATTTCCGTCAGATTTAATTCTATATCTCACACACATAATTAAAAATACAAATGGCAGATAGAGAGAGCTAGAGAGATTCCTCGGAATGAACAAATTAACGTGTGTATGCGGACCCGTGCTTAGTAAGTATCTAAATCCAGAATTCAAACATGTCCCTGAGCATGCGCAGAAAGCAATTTTTGATTGTAAATCATCGCTAATTAATAGAAATTGCGGTTCCAAAAACCAAATTTGACACATCTATAGATTAAAATCTTTCGTTTAAGACATAAATAAATTGATGCATTATTTTACTCTCACAGATTGCCCAAAAAATCGGCTTAGTAACTTAAATATGTAGATAAATTAAGCCCATGACAATGGATGGCATATCTTGTGACAGTTGGAAGGGATTTACTTCTGAGATGGTTGTGGAGGATCAAGTAGTTGATAATTCGGATGTGCTCAAGACAAAGGGTTCCATAGACATAGATAGTAATAAATTGTGAAGCATGGTAAAACAGTTTAATCTCTGTTGAAATGTTGTTTTCTTAACCTAGATATTCCTTACTTTCGAATTGTCAGTTCTACAACCATTGAGACCAGCTTTTCGATACCAATAATTACCCCTGTATACCCGGGTACCGGGTTTTGCAATCCTTAGTGGCGCTACTTGCATCAAAAGCACTGTTGACGTCTAAAGTAGGCTTTTCATTGTTTTTTCCACTGATGCTATCTTTATTTACTGCCTGGGAATATATTTACTCTTAAATGCGTCTATTTATTTTCCAGTCTTTACTACAGTTGCCTAATTATTCTATGGTATTCCTTTATTTTGTCTCAAACTTCTTGATTTATTTCTTAGCCACGTTAACGAATGTGTATCTTGTGTCGGTTGATGGTCATAAAATTTATCTCCCCGCGTTTACCTTTCCATGTGTCCACATCTTCCGCCACTTACCTTGACATTCTACTGGCATTTCCCTCTGTCTCCCCTGTTTATAGGAAATAGTTTGATGATTCTCGCATTTGTGGATTGTCCCTAATGACAATTACATATAATTCTCGCTGACCTGATGAAGAATTATTAGCTAAAAAATACGTGCAATCTTTTAATTTTTTATCGTGGATATTGAGAAGCTGTGTGTTCGTAAGTTTCTTAAACGTTATAATCAAAGAAAGGCCAAAATATTTCATTGCACCTTCGAGATATTTTCAAAAAATATCTAAAAATCGTGCAACAGATACCACTTGAAAACCCATTGTATTCAACATTATTTACTTCTTATAGGCCCCCACCTTCGTTATCGTTTCCTGATATCTTAACCACCTACAATATGAAGAAAATTTTAAAAATCCTGATAGCTCATCACCTTAAGAAATACATACATTGTAAGCTGAAAATTCCAGGTCTATACTGTGGAAACGGCAGTTGTGAACTGTCGTTTGAATACATATAATTGCCTGTACCATTTTCCTTTTACCTGAGTTTCATTAATATTTAACTTGATTCCCATTTAATATTTCATATTTTTATGGTGATCAGCTTGTACCGATTTACAGAGTATTTTAATGATAGATATGGTTTGGAGCGCTACGGTCAAGGAAGATGATCTCTTGAAGTTTTCCTTATATTGACATAAATAAAAGGTTTTACATGTGACCGAGTAGAGCTTCGTTTACGTTATGCTAAAATAATAATGAATGTATTTTTTTTATTTATCACTACTAAATGATATAAAAATATTGACTTAGTTAAAAACGTGTACATAGAAACATTCATAACAAATTATATTGCATATAAAATTTTTGTTTAGTCAACGATATCAATAATGCCTAACTGAAATAAGTCTTTTAAATTAATACCTAAAAAATAATGATATTTTTCTCCACAGCAAGAGGAAATATATTACTTCAGAAAGAGCAAATGATTAAAAAAACTGTTTTTTAAGAAAAATACCATTTGTGTAACAGATTTTAGAGATTCAGATGAGCGAGTCCCATTTCAATGAATTCATTTGCATTCCATTAAAAAAAATAAAGGTATATGTTTAAGTACTCTCATTAATACACTGCTGGTCACTGTAAATGCAACACCCTGAAGGAAACATGCAAATAGCATGAAATTTACAACATGCATTAGCGAAGGTGAGATATGCAAATGATTAGAATTTCAGCGCAGACACACATCACGCACGCCTGCGGCGCCACTTAAAAGCACTATTTAAGGCTTCGAGATTTCGACGATTTCAAGTTCAGCAATTGTGCTTTTCTTGTGTTTTTTTCAAAAACACGATCAATTATGCCTCGTCGAAAACATCGATCATCATTTGATCAAGTATCCGAGTTCGACAGAGGAAGAATAGTGGCCTACCGAGATTGTGGATTATCTTTCAGGGAAATCGGTAGTCGTGTTGGACGAAACCAAACAACTGCAATGCGGATATGTGATCGTTGGATGCAGGAGGGTACGACGGACCGGCATGTTCGATCGTATCCACCTCAGAGCAACCCTTCAAGTGATGACAGGCAAATTGTGCGCATAGCAGTGACGGATCGCTCAGTCACATCACGAACCATAGCACAGCACATGCAGTCTGTAACGCATCATCCAGTGTCTGCGCGTACCATTCGACGCCGTTTACAGCAGAGTGGTCTGTCCGCAAGACATCCATTGCTTTGTCTACCCTTGACGCAGAAACACAGACGTCTCCGCCGCCAATGGTGCGATGACAGAAGAATGTGGACGGCAGAATGGAATGAAATTGTCTTTACTGACGAGTCACGCTTCTGTTTGCAACACCACGATGGCCGCATTCGAGTCTGGAGACACCGTGAAGAGAGGATGCTGAACAGCTGCGTTATGCACCGCCACACTGGTCCTGCACCGGGTATTATGGTATGGGGCGGTATTGGATATCACTCTCGCACACCTCGATTACGCATTGCCGGTACTTTAAACAGCCAGCGCTACATCTCCGAAGTGTTGGAGCCAGTTGTCCTTCCTCACCTTCAGGGCTTACCCACAGCCATATTTCAACAGGATAATGCACGACCACACGTGGCACGCATTGTCCAACGGTTCTTCGTCAATCGCCAGATTGAATTGCTTTCCTGGCCGCCTCGCTCTCCGGATCTTTCGCCGATAGAAAACATGTCGTCCATGGTTGCTCTACGATTGACCCAGATTCCATCCCCAGCTGCCACAGCAGATCAACTTTGGCAACGTGTGGAAGCTGCTTGGTCTGCTGTACCCCAAGAACTCATCCAAAGTATCTTTGAATCAATGCCGAGGCGTGTGGCAGCGGTGATCTCCAACAATGGCGGCTACTATGGTTACTGATTTTGGCAGGAACCACACTTCACAGAAGTCTATAAATTTAATCATTTAATACTTGGTCAACATGTTATCTACAAAATAAATTTGTTGTGATATCTCTTGTCTTTCTTGGTGTTGCAATTTGGGTGGCCAGCAGTGTACTTCGCATTAATACGTGGCTAGAAAAAAATGTGCTAGAAAAGTATTAAGTTCTGAAAAGTAACTTTTCTATCGAAAATATTATAGAGAATATTTCACCTCTACCCAGACTTGGATGTATATAATTTGAAGTGGCACTCTAAATGAATTTGATACAAACACAGTTTATACATGAAACAATGTTTATTGAATTCGTTGCACATATAGAATTTGCTTTTACAGCAATAAGCATACGTACTACTTGTACGGAATATATATTAACATTCATTAGAAATACATTTGCAAATACTCACAAACCAGCAGAGAGTCAAACCAGCAGTACTGCCACGTAAACTTTGGGCCTGCTAAGCACAAGCACCGGCTAACACCTGGAGCTGCCTAACTCGTAGTTTCCTCTCGCTTATCTATCAACTTTAATAACCTCTTTCAACCTTTGTATTAATCAAGCTGCTTGGTATTTATATCAAGCGCGTATGCCGAAATTAGCATATCTCAAGCAGCTTCTTTAATTCATTCACTCAAAAGTTCCATTCTTGTGAATCGAAACTTATGTATACATTACACTTGCCTCCCTCAAAAAAAAAATTAGGTAACTGAGGTCTGAATGTCTTCAGTTAACTAATTTAAAACACGTGCTGGTCTGACTTTTTACATAATGGGTGGCACAGCCAAAAAAATCTTCCACATATTATGTGGGGGGAAAACGCCACTCCCATTTTACAAAACTAACCCCGAAGTGTCCAGGTGACACCATCAAACAGTGGATATGTAGAGTTGCTGATACTGGGCTGGGCAACTGCGCCCTAGAAAATCTCTTTTAGTTAAATGTGTCAATACAATTGCACAGCATGACCTTTCTTGACTGTTTGTAGCTGCTCTCCCCCAATTCATAATGCACATGTGTTATGTTTTGTGAAGTTAGTACATTAGTTGGTTAATTGTTATCTGTAGTTAGTATGTATTTGTTTTGTATTCACAACATGTCCCCTTCAAAAATTTATAAAACATCAGTATGCCGTTTTTTTTCAGTTGCTCACCTCTTCCCCTTAAAATGTTTACACAGTATATACAATGGGGACTTCAAACCAATTGGGTTCGATTTTATTGAAGAGTGGGAGGTAGAATAAGAAAGTTGATACAAGACTTGTTCCTCATGAATCCAGCAACTTCCTTGCACTAGTATGTCCATTCCGTGGAACCTCTCTTGATGGTCGCAGTCTTATTAAAGGGATTCGTTGACCGTGTGGGCATCCTTCGTGCAGCAGGGCGTTGGTACTGAGGCGCTGGTCCGGCTTGACGTTGGACAGGAGGTCTCTTGGGAGGAGGCCAGCCTTGCTGGGCGGCTGATATCTTCCGCTTCCTGTACTTATGCAAAGGACCTTTAGAATTGTAATTCTTCCTTTTGATAACCTTGTGTACCTTATGTGTGACACGTTCATCCTTTGATGGAAGTTTTGTAGTGCACACTTTACTTTTCTCCGTACTTTTTAGAGAATAGACATTAAATTTTAATGCAGATTCTATTTTTTCAAACTTATTCACCGCACCAACGTGTTTAGTTACTGGCTTTAACTCGCCATTTATGATACGTTTACAAATTGGTTCGCCGCTGGTTTCATGTTTTTCAACAAATTGACTCTGATTTTCGTATTTGTGCTTACACGACTTCTTGTTTACCGCCTTAATTACTTCAGTATTAGCAGTTTTAATGCTGGAAACTGAAGGCGCTTTTTCCCGTTTTTTATCCCCCTTAACTCTAGTTTTATCCTCTTTTGACGAAAAAGTCTCTTTGAAACTTGCGACATCAGAATCATTATCATTTAAATTCTTTAATACTGCTTCAGTTTTAGGAAGATTAAGCTTTTCGTACTCGTGCGTTTTAAAGCAAATTTTCTCTATAACTTCCGAAGCATCAGCTAAACTACTTACAGCGTAACTCTGTGTCAACTTTTCATCCTGATTCTTAGTCTGGTTTTCATGTACTTTATTTAAGACCATATTATCAACCTGGCCTACAGAATCCCCATTCGGCTAGGAACTTGAAATAATATCATCATTACCTAGCGAGTTCCTAATATCGTTTAAAGAATTTTAATTGTCTTTAACTAATAAGTATTCACTTTCTTCCGTAACGCATACTTCGTCATCTACTAAATTTCCTTCATTAACAGATGTGTGAATATCATCTAAAATATCAGGTATAGCATTAATAGAAGTATCAGATGATTTATTTTCTAAACCACTAGCATTAGTATCGGCACTATTTTCAGAAATTTGTACTGGAATTACCACATTATTCCAGCTAGACTCACTTTCATTATATGCCACAAAAATACCCCGACTTTCACTATTCTCAAAATAATGATTACTGCTCGGACAAGTTAATACATTTGACCACACAGTTTCAACAGGTTGAACCATATCATGTGAAACAACTTGCCAGTGCACGTAAGGTGCTTGCATATTATTTAGTTTAAGTGCATTAATTTCTTTGTAACGCCGTGAGCTTCTATTATTTCGCCCTAGATACTGGTTTCGCTGTTGGTTTGAAACTCGCGAAAAATTTTGGCAGGGGGTAATAAAACTTCTTGTACCTCAGTGAGGGTAAGGGGTAGCGAAGAAATGCCTATTGTCGTGTTTAGATAAAGCTTGAAGGAGTGTAGTCTTGCTTGTAATATTTTGATTGTGCAAAAAATCTTGAACACTTGGATTCAAACGTTGGATAACTATTTTTAAGATAACCGCTTCCGTCACCCCTTCTAGATATTCCTCACACTTGGAAATCTTTTCCATAGCAAAATCTAACGCAGACTGACCTTCACGTTGCCTTAGCGAATAAATTTCCGCTTCAATTTGACTTTGTCTAAAGGTCTTTGGAAAAACGCTAAGAAACTGTTGCTTGAATGACAAATAATCAAAAATCATATTACTGCTTTGCATACACGTGTACCACTGATATGCACTACCTCTTAAAGCGGCTAGAGCAATTTTAAGTTTACCCCCCTCTGGGGTGCATTTTTGCTGAAAGTAATGCTCAATTTTCTTTAGTAATTTGCCTGAGGGGCCGCCATTGAATGTGGCTTCGAATGGCGCAAATTGTTGAACCATAATTATCCCAGAAAAATTATCAGCAGGGTTTTTTCTTAAATACATTTTCAACAGTAGATAAGTATAACAACAAGATACTTCCCCAATTTAATTTTATCAATATCAGAGTATACCACAGTATAAAGTTCAAACTTCAAATATGTTGTTCGTTTTAAATGTAACGAGAACAACCAGGGTATATATAAACTTTCGGACTTCAGTATAGAGAATATTTGACTTCTACCCAGACTTGGGTGTATATAATTAAGTGGCATTCTAAATGAATTTGATACAAACACAGTTTATAGATGAAACAATGTTTATTGAATTCGTTGCACATATAGAATTTGCTTTTACAGCAATAAGCATACGTACTACTTGTACGGAATATATATAAGCATTCAATAAAAATACACTTTGCAATACTCACAAACTTGAGAGTCAAACCAGCAGTTCTGCCACGTAAACTTTGGGCCCCCTAAGCACAAGCGCAGGTTAACACCTGGAGATGCTTACCTCGTAACTTCCTTAACTCGCTTATCTATGAACCTTAAAAACCTTTTATTAATCAAGCTGCATGGTATTTATACCAAGTGCGTATGCCGAAATTAGCATATCTCAAGCAGCTTCTTTAATTCATTCACTCAAAAGTTCGATTCTTGTGAATCTAATCTTATGTATACCTTGCAATATATATTTTCAATATATTATATTTTTTGTATTAAAATGTAAGCTAGTTTTCATTCATTATTCTGCAATTAAAGTCTGCCTAAATTAAAGATTATAAGACTTCTAGGAATTCTATACTTTTTGATGAAAATTTAAAAGAAAGTGTCTGTCCATATTCAATAAACCTTACCAAGGGATTATAGTTATATAATATGTATATAAACATTACTAAGGGTTTATTGCCTATTCAGCTTTATAATTATTACTAAGTAAAAGAATATATGATGCTAGTAAAATCTGATGAATTTTCGCACCATATCATGAATAAAGAATTCAAGGTAAACACAAAGATATAATATAATTAATATATATATATATATATATATATATATATATATATATATATATATATATATATATACTATATGGAAGATTGAGAGGTAAAGTGAACCAAGTCTATGAAAATTAGTTCTGAGAACGCTGGCCTCAAAGTTGAACGATTATGATTAATTAACCATTGAATTTTGGTTTTTTTCCTTTCTCAATAACGTAGTGCTATGTTTTATTTAAACTATTTTATTGATATTGTTACACAAAATACAGCTAATATTAAGCCACGACACACAATTTGAGTGGACACGGCACTTGGTTCCCTTTACCTCTGAAATTTTGGGCTTTGGAAGATTGTTATCACTAAAAGTACTTATGTCAGCAGATAGCCCAGCAGATAAGGGACAGTTTTACATGTCTATTTTGCCTAATGCATGATAAAACGTTGAGTTTGTAAGCATTTCTCTAAAATGCTCTCAAATACAAGAATAAAGATCCTCAAAACCTTTACTTCCACAGTTTCGTCCCAGACATATATCTAGCCAGTGAAATCCTTGAAGCAGTAAACCAAAATTGAATAAGAACATATTTTTGGGAAAATGCAATGTTTTTTGAAGATCAAATATGCAATATAAGCCTCATTTTAAGATGAGTGACTGTCATCTTTAAGGACATAACATGTTATACGTGACCGAAATCAATGCAGTTTTTTTTCAAGTATGTGTTTTATTTTCGGGTCAAGTTTACTTTTTATTTTATGCATAAGCTTTTCACACAACCTGTAAGTGTCTTTAGAAGGTACCTTAAACAGTAAATCTTTTCTAAAATGCTTGATAATAGTATTTTTCTTTCACCGTCTGTTTGTTTTTATTAGCACACTTCGCAGAATTAAAATGATACATTTTTTTAATGTTAAGGTAAGGATGCAAAAAGTCTTTGCTCACATACGTCTTTCGTGAGTAGTTACACTTGTAGCTTGGGAAAGATGTCATGTGGATAACGACATCACAATGTTTAATCCTGTTTGAAGATGCCGTGTTCCTACAATCGCTCGAAAAACCTCGTTTTTTCTGACCCGTATATACAGCCTTTCCAAACTTATTCTTACTATTCAAAGAAAAAAATTATTGTTAGCTCTCACATTACCCTCTTTATAAAATAGTGAAATCCTCTGGGTTTAGCAGAACGACTGCCATTCTTTGGACATGATTTCATAGTCTTTGAGCTCAGAATTATGTAAGAGAATATTCTGTTTAGAATAGTCTGTCAACTTCCTAAATGATATAAAGTATATCTCAAAAACTACCTCTGAAGAAAGTTCACGGCAATGGAATAAATTAAATCACAGAATACACCTACTGAAGTATGTTCTTGTTGACAACTGAGAAAAAAAAATATATATTATATATATATTATATATATATATATATATATATATATATATATACAGAGGCTGTTCGCACATTTTTTAGACGCTTTTGGTAAGCGGTAATAAAAAATCGTTTGCTGTAAAAGAAATAATTGCAATTGTACTTATAAAAGTCTTTTTAAAAGTATTTTTAAAAGTCAAAATTATCGTCTAGGGCTTGAAAGTTTTGTTTTTATTCAAAATGGCGTTTTTAACAAAGCAGTGGCTCGAAGGCTACATTTATGCTCATTCCGAAGAGAAATATGCATACTCCGTTATCTAAAAACGATGTAAGAGTCATGGTTTTGTGATATCTAAAGCGTCGATAGGTAATATCGTCAACAAGAAAGGAAAAAAAACGTCAAATTGGAGCCTCAAGTGGGACAAAAATTCCAAACAAATATCCAAGGAAAAAACGGACATCTTCGACTATTGCAAAGGTACGTTGTTTAATGTTAAAAGAAAATCCCCCTAGTCAAAGGACAGTTGCAAAATCATTAAAATGCTCGGTGTCCACTGTAAATAAAATGATAAACGTTGATTTAAAACTTAAGAAAGCGAAAAAACGCAATGTGCATCGTCTTCTTCCAAATCATATCGCTGAACGCAGGACACGCTGCAGAATTCTATATGAGAAACACTTATCCAAAGAAAAATGGAAAACAAATGTCACAATAGATGGATAATGGGTATATTTAAATGATTGCAACAAAAAAAGAGCCATTTATTATCATAAAAGGGAAGAAAAAAATTTAAGTACATGGTTCAAAGAATCGAAAGAAAGTTTTTCTAAGGAATTCATGATTGTTGCTGGTTCTTCTTATAATGGCAAGTTAAAAATAAAGAGAGTGGAAACAAATGTCAAGATTAACTCCAAATAATATCAGGAACATATTTTATCACCAATTTTTCTGAATGAAATACCATCGCTTTACCCACAGTGCCATCAATCTGTGAGACTCCATCAGGACAAAGCTAGTAGTCACACATCAAAATCCACTGTAAATTTCTTAAAAGAAATGGAACCAAAAACTTGTATCAAGTCCATACCCTTCACTGATATCCCTACTAAATCTCCCGATGTATCACCTATGGATTTTTGTGCTTTCGGACTTTTAAAATCTGCATTATCCAAACATCGTCCCAAAACCCTTACCGGACTCTGGAAAGCTGTTCAGGTGGAATGGGATAGAATACCTCTTCTGACACTTCAAAAGGCATTATTATCCTGGAAATTGCGGTGTCGAAAGACAGTTCAGAATAAGGGATGTCAAATAGAACATTTAAAACACAAGAATTTTATGTAATTTAGTTTTGTGAATACAATATACATCGTCTAAAAAATGTGTGAACAGCCTCTGTATAGTACTTAAATCATAGTTGTAATTTAAGTTGATCGCAATAAATGTGATTCCTGACTGTAAAGGATTCGTAACTCTTTCAGACATACAGAAGATATAATGTTTGATTCCATGATTAAAGTATTTTTTACCTCAAGGGCAAAACTGACTCGAAATTGTTATTTATCATTGATAACATGAGAGTAAGCTGTCTGCTTAATCTTTTTTTCATAGGAAGAAAGACTAAGAAAAACTTGTTCAATGCTTAAAGGCAGTCGGAACACACAACTCAATTTTTTTTTTTTTTTAACAGATTTTCTTCTGGTTTTTTTTCCTCATAAATGTCTTTATCACGATCACTGTACTTACAAAAAAGAGTTAAATAATTTGAAATTTCTTCGTAGTTTTATAGTTTAAATTTTAAAGTGCGTTTAGTGTTTTGTATGTCTGCTGAACAAATTGCTCTGTATTTCATTTTGTGTACATGAAAGATTCAAAATAATTTGTCTCCGACATTTATAAAATATTTTTTACAGAAAATTTCAAACATTTTAATGAGCAAAATAAAGATTCCTTTCTGATAATTTTCTGCTTAAGTAAAATATTTTTAGAATATTTACTCTAAATAAAGTATTTGAAGATGGCATAACGATACCAGGAAAAAGGATTTTATGTAATTTAGTTTTGCGAATACAATATACATCGTCTAAAAAATGTGTGAACAGCCTCTGTATATATATATACACTGAAGTACCACTGAATTAGGGATAGCAAAGCCTATGCAAATTGTGTAGCGCTGCGCATCATGTATGTGCAAGTGAGGGCGCTGTGGTAACTGCATATATAGTGCGTACTGTGGTTGATCTGAATTAGTTGTTGGAATTGCCAGTATGGGTAAACTGCCTGATTTAGACGCCTTCGATCACGGATAAATCGTAGGTGCGGGACGCTGGGCCATTCAATTTCCGAAATCGTCAGACAGCTAGGATTTTCAAGGTCGACAGTGTCATGAGTATACCAAGAATACATGGATGGTGGAAAAAAACTAGCGATTGGGCAAACTGCAAAGGACAAATAGCCTTGACAGTGCGTGGTGAGAGACGGCTCAGGCGTATTGTACGTAGCCAGCGAAACCAAACATTAGCTCAAATTACCACCCAGTTTAATGACGGTGCCAGTCGTACAGTCAGTAAACGGACAGTGCAACGCTCGCTTCACCGTATGGGTTTCGGGAGACGTCGACCTACGAGAGTACCATTGCTCTATACTCGCCATCGGGCTGCACGTCTTGCCTGGGCAAGAGAGCACAGAAACTGGAGTGTAGAGGACTGGAAACGAGTAGCATGGAGTGATGAGTCTCGATTCCGACTACTTAACGCCGACGGGAGGCTGAGAATATGGCGTCAGGCTCATGTAGCCATGGATTCTGCATGCCTGGCTGGAACTGTACAAGGACATGGTGGCTCAATCATGGTCTGGGGTGTTTTTCATGGCACAGTTTGGGATCTTTGGTGCGTGTACCAACCTCCCTCAATGCAATTCTGTACGTAGAGTTGCAGGGTGATCAACTCCATCCGTTTATGCTGTTCTGTTATCCGCACGGTAATGGAGTTTTCCAGCAAGACAACTGTACCTCTCACAAGTCCCGGTTTTCTACTGGCTGGTTGGATGAGCATTCCTCTGACTTCTCTGTCATGAATTGGCCACCTAGAAATCCAGACTTAAATCCTATTGAGCATCTTTGTGATGTATTGGAACAAGGCCGGAAAGGCCATCACACAGCACCAAAGAACCTTACTGAATTATGGACAGCTTTAGCCAATATTTAGCAAGCCATTCCCGTGGAACGTTTCCAGAAACTTGTTGAATCTATGCCTAGTCGTGTGGCAGCCGTTATCAAGGCCAGAGGAGGCCCAACTCGTTACTAGGTAGGTATCCCTAATTCAGTGGCACTTCAGTGTATATATATATATATATATATATATATATATATATATATATATATATATATATATATATATGTGTGTGTGTGTGTGTGTGTGTGTGTGTATACATATATATGTATATACATACATATATATATATATATATATATATATATATATATATATATATATATATATACATACATATATACATATATATATACATCGCCACCAGACAGAACATTTGTTTTGCTTAGTGGCGATGTAAGGCTTTCAACGAAAGAGAGTAATGATTCCAAGGAAGGAGTAAATACACGTTGAATTATGACTATATATCATTTCAGATTGATAATGAGTTTACCCCTTAACACCGATGAACTTCTACATGTATGAAATGAATAATCAATGGTCCACCACAATTAATATCATTGCAAAACGTATAGATGTCACATTTAACTGGGGGATTTAGAATGATTAGAAAAAGAACTAAATGAAGTAAAGAAGTTCAAAAGAAACCAGTCCATAATCGAATTTATTTCAGTTCGAATATTATAAAACTCAAAAACACTATATTTCTGATATTTTGCATGTAAAGAACAAAATAAAAGAATTATAAGTTATATAGATCAATGTGAATAATCCTAAGATGTCTGCTCGAGAGTTTTCAAATTAGAAAAAAAAGAGTTAAAAAAATTTCTTAGTTCCAAGTAATAATATTAATATTTTAAATTACTTTTAAAGGCAGAATAAGCACTTTGAATGAGTTAAATAAATACTAGTTTCATATTTATCGATAGCTACTTGCTTCACCACATTTTACAGAGACACAAAGAGCAAAGTATTTTAATGTATGTTTTGGATAAAAGAGATGTAATGTCCTTCTTTAATCTTTTCCTCCGCTAATATTAGTGCTTATCCTATTTCCAAAATTACAAACTTCTTCAATATAAAATTGGCGCCCCTCTCAATTCTTCTACCTTACTTAAACATCACCTAAATGTGCACTTTTTAAATGTTGCGAACTGTAGACAAACTATGATGATGTCAAAAATCTACTTATCAAATAAATGTTCTAAATCAAAAACACTGTGAAGACCAAAACATTCTCATATGAAATCAAATATTTAGTTCGTTCTAACAGTACTTGTATTTTCAACTAAAATTTAATTTTTTCGACAAACAGACTGTGTCGGCCTGAAACTATCCCATTTACTCAAAAATCCATTACACATTGAATATCCTTCTCGTATAGGTTTAATGTTATCTATAAACATTAAATATGATAATACTATGTTTCCTTCTAATTAGTATGTATATATATATACAGTGGAATCTCGATCTATCGCTTTCGAAGGGACTGACTGAACTAAACGATGTATGTGGGAAAACGATAGATGAAGGGCCATACAAAAAAGTATTAACATACCTTAAAGTTTGATATCCCTAAAATATATTAACTCACATACATAAATGCATACATACCCGTAGTGCAACTGAAGATAAAATTACAAAGTTGTACTGAATCCAAGATAACAATAATAAAAAAGAAATACACGTAGATACACAGGAATTTTGATTCAAATAAAAGTACTTAATCGTCTGTTTTTTGGCGGTTTTCTCTCCACAAGTAAACAATAATTTTTTTGTGTTGGAAATTGCATTCTTTTCGGTATCGGTTATTGTGTGAGAGTATAAAGAAGCGGCAGCCGTGAATCGTTTGTAACTAGAACCATTCCATTGCACTGGATGGGGTCCGACATAAGACCACCAGGAAGTTCTGCTTCCGGGTGAAACACTCATCGGCCAGTGTAGAACTGCAGTAATCAGAATCTTCTCACACACTAGACCAAACACCAGGGCGCCTCCAACCCAAGGCCAACAAAAAAGCTGACTGTGAGCCATTGCTGATAAGAACAGAAATGTTGAATAGTCGGTGAATTTGGAATGGGTTGCCGAAAATAGGGTACTCCAGGGGCTAAAGAATTAAGGAACACCAACGACGAACAAATAATGGGAGTGGAAACCAGGCTAAACAAGAGAGAACAAAAATACGAGACCGTGCATCTCAAATGTTCTGCTCATTGTTTAATTAGAGCGTCATTCTAAGCTCAATGCAGACATTTATATTTCAGCTTCAGTTATTATGAAAAAACGATAGATCCGATAAATTAATGTAAAGCTGCGATATTTTGAACAAATATTGCGGGAAAGCGATGAATCGAGGAACGATCCATGCGGTCTTTTTTGCTTGTTTTCTATGGAATTTATTCGGGACTGGGTGAAATAAACGACATATACGGGAAAACGATCGTTCGGGGAACGATCGATCGAAATTCCACTGTATGTATGTATGTATATATATATATATATATATATATATATATATATATATATATATATATATAGTGTGTGTGCATACATGAATGTATACAAAAATATATTAATATAGCCTATCGCTCAATAGAATACTAACCTTCTTATGAAAAGCATCATTAAGAGAATTTCAGTTTCCATAATGTTAAAATTCAAACTCTGAAACTTAACGTAAGATCTTTTGAGACGTAAATGCCCCTAGATTCATTATAGGAACAAAGTTTATATTTTAAGTTCATTTAAATGTATCATAGTTTTAAAAAGTTGGAAAAGAATTCTTGATATTAAGAATTACCGAGAAGTGTTGTGTCTCACATTTCATTAAGTTTGTCAAAAATGTTTAAATTTCCATTAATGTGTCAGATAGTTTGAAGTCTGCTTGCTCAAATTTCCATAACACAGAATCCTTGAAGTTAATTATCCTTTGCTTACTATCCTCGTGTGACTAACTGTTAAAGGGAAATTTTAATTTCCGTAGCTTCTAAAGCAATGTACACACTCCCGAGTAATTAATATATTCGTAATATTAGAATATATACAAAGCTACAATGATGTAACGTCCTATATCTCTCAAAATTCAATAGTTTTGAAAAGCGTGCGGTATGATAAATATTTAGTGAGGTATTAAAGAACTGTGGCATAGCGCACTCGAAATTTCCTTAAATTTGCCGTAATAAGGAACTTGAAGTTTGGAATATTATAATGGGACTGACGTATAGAAAGACAATTTTACGTGATATTTATTAGAATTTATGAAACCAAATAGCGATGTTAAAGGCTTTTTTTCCTATCAACTAATGGATGATGGAAAATGTGAGAAAGGGAGTTAAATGGGGCCAATTTCAAAACGGACACTATAGGAACCCAGAGAGGCCTACACAAGTCGCAATTTAAAGGACAATCAGTAAGGGAAAAGCTCCGAAGATCCTCTTATAGTTATGGGTTACACAATGAGGTGACATTACAAACCATAAGTGGAAAATAGATCTGCGAAAAATAAGTACAAAAAAATAATCGTCATTTGACATGATAGTTGAAGTTCTCGTAGGTCTCGATGCCTACAAAACGATTAACTTGTTCTGGAAGAAAAAAACCCTGCAGTACGCGCCCCGAAAAAAATCCTAAAATTGGGAGCTTCCGTGACATCATCGTACGTGTAGCTCGTGATCACAACAAAATAGAGAAGCTGACACTCTTCGGCATGAACCTCGTGTCGTGGGTGGGATAGGAAACCTACGGAAGAATAAATTAGTTCTGACGATAAAACCCTGGAGCCACCGGACTTCCGAATAAATCTGTAGAACGGTTACGACATAGAACCGAAAGTACCAATTTTCCCGCTCCCAATAGGACAAATACGGAGGTATGGGCACGGTTCGACTTCAGTTTTGCGTATAAGGGAACCCCATTGTCCTGGAACATGGAGATCTGCTCCGAAAATACAAACCCCAGGGTTCTGGGTGTGATCGAGTCTCCGACATTTCGAAGTCCGCGATTCCGCCGGACGTAAGATGCATCTGCCACTTAGTGGCCAAAAATGCCTCTAGAAACTGTTCGACATGCTTCTTGAAGCTCTTGTAAGAGTCGAGGCCTCAATTTGTTCTGAAAAAAGAAACGCTGGAGGGGGGAGTTGCGTGCCCTGAAAAAAACTGTGAAATGGAGTTTCAGTGACATCATTGTAAGTACTCTTTACTAAAGCAACCAAATGGAGGACCCGGCATCCGCCTCCTGTCTCGGGTGGGCCACTAGATATAAGCACGAATAAATTAATTCTGACTATAAAACCCCCAGCCTTAGACCCGATTTAACCATTAAAGAGATGACATCATACAAACGAAAGCACTAATTTTCCCGTTCCCGATCGGACAAACACGGAGATGTTGCCACGGTTCGACGTCCACTTTGAGACGAAAAGAATACCTTGATGACGAAAAGTTGTTGCTACCACTTGTGAGAAACATGTTGTAAGAGAAAAATATTTGCAAATATCTTATTTAATATAGACACATCTTATCTGACCCATAATGAAATCATGGATGAGAAATAAAGAAATTTCTAATAAAATCTTTTATTCGAATTTTAATGCATTAAACAGATGTCCTGAAAGCATCTTTTAGAGCTTTAGAAGCTTCTGCAGATAAAATGGTTTTAAAAATTAACCATAACGGAAATAAATATATAGACTGTACACAAAAATCACCTTCAACTCCCTTTTTTGAAACTGGGTAGTGTAAATTTGAAACTATAGAAAGTTTTATATACGTATGATCTCAAATCAGTTAAAACAACAATATTGACCATAAATTCTGAGTAGAATTTTTTCCCCGGCAACAGACGCTTTAATGGTCTATAAACCCATTTCAACTACCATTTAATAAGGAGAAAGAATAAATTAATTTAAGTATAAATTTCGTGTGAGATATTTTCAGAATTATGCATTTGAAACTTGGACACTTGGCAAGCACAATGGAGATTTGCCTCTTATCTTTGAAAGAGGGATCTTGCGAAACAATTTTGGCAGAGTTCAGAAAGATGGTGTTTGGAGATTAAATTTAAAATTTTTAACTACATAATGTGTTTAAGGGACCCGATAGTACATAATATATCAGATTAAATAGATTTAAAAGGCTAAGCAAGTGTTCCGTCCAACATCAGCAATGATCGTTCATAGGCGGCAGCACTCACCTAGTAATTTTCTTATTTTTGCAACGGTTTGTGGCAGAATCTATTTTTTAATCAGAAATCTGTTGCACGTGTAACGGGCAGAGGGTCTAAAACGGCTTTTGCCCAATAATTCTGTTATTGATGTAATCTCTAAAGTGAAAGGTTTGGATGATATCTGGGGAAATAAAGATATTCTTCATCATTGATCTGCAAGTCAAATCATAATTAATATTCTTTATGCTTATTGGGTTTTTCATTTCCCCAACGTTGATCCATCCCATATATTCAATTAAATTATGCAATTGTATTCTATTAATTGGACAAGTGTATTAAATGGGCAAGCATTTCTATCAAAAACTTTTTGAAAATGTATTCTTTTAATTGTGCAAAAGTATTCTATTAAATATGCTTATGTAATTATTTTGTTTAAATTCTAAATAAATCTTAAAAACTTACAGTCCACTAAATCCATAAATCTCACAACATGTTCAAACAAAGAATCATACAATAACTATGAAAAGCGCTTTCTATCAAAACCTCAAATCAATAGACAGAGGGGAAGACCCCAACTCAGATGGGTTGACTGCATTGATCAAAACTTCCTCGCTCTTATGGTGGAGCGTAGATACCACCACTATCATAGAGGGTAAGTCAGTCACTCCAAACTCATTAACAAAACTTAACAACTTTATTGACAAAGTATTAGTATTGGCAGATTACGCCGACATACACAACTTAAATTATGGCGTGAACCTGCTTTGGTAAGATCGACTTTAAACATCTCGAGAGGTCTAAAATAATTTGCAATATGTCGTAAAAGAGGGATCAACCGCCTCAGCCTCCAAATTAAACATGCCAGTCAAACTTACAAATGGCTAAAGCAAACAAGCCGAAAAACTAAAAACTTAAGAACCTCTGACTCCCATCGGTCTGGCTGTGACTTATAACTGCTTACGCAGTCAATCAGAGTTTCCTGTGACGTTTGCTGATACGAAGCGATTTAATGCATAAGTTAACGTGATTCATTGAATATTTAATTAGTAATTAATCTTTCTAAAATGTAAGCGGAAAATGTAGACCATGGAGCACCACACTCTAAAGGAAATAAAGTGCCGTATAGTCTGCCTCAATAGGACAGTGCAGGGAAAGTTCCTGCAGAAGGCCGAGGCCCACACCAGACTGTGACCCTAGTGAAGAATATGAAGACAACTCAGATGGGTCGACTGCGTTGATCAAGACTTCCTCGCTATCTTGAATAAAATCTAGCGTACAGTTTGTCTCAAAAGGACAGCGTGGGGAAAGCAATTGCAGAGGGACAATACCCACACTGAAGAAGAGGATGATACGTCAGACAGGCTATTCATAAGTTATTTTAAAATATTAATTTAATGTCGCATCATCCGTAGAGAAATGGTGTGCAGTTTCCCGAGAATAGAAACAAACTGTTTAAATTATTCAGCAGATACAGCCATTTAAATATTTATATTTACTTTAATGTCTGTCAGTGGTACTGTAAAACAATTTTTTAAAATACTGTATATAATTTTTTAAAAAGAAAAATTAAAGGCAATTGATTTTCCTTTTTATCTGCTATTGCCAAATTATATATCTATATATATCTATATCTCTCTCTCTCTCTCTATATATATATATATATATATATATATATATATATATATATATATATATATATATATATATATATATATATATATATATATATATATATATATATGTGTGTGTGTGTGTGTGTGTGTGTATGTGTGTAGGTATGTATTTAATATACACTGCTCAAAACAATTAGGGGAGCACATGGTTTTAACGAAATTACGCAAATACTTACACCGATAAGTAACAAAATAAATCATCCATAATTTAAAGCCTAGCAGGAAACAGAAGAAGTAAACTTCATATTCAAATCAAAGTTCATGACGTCAAAAACCAGAAAAAGAACATAAGGGCGGAAATCGGGATGTTGCAGAAACGTCTGTTTCACTGCCTTAACTGTGAAATTCGATTGCTCAGTTATTCTTTTTGAGAAAAAGTGACTTGAAAATGTCTCAACAACGTGATTTACCGGAATCCATGGCATGGCGTATTATAGGCAGACTTGAATCCGGGCAAACACAACGTAGTGCCGCGGACGCTGTTGGAGTCGCCAGAAGTGTCGTTGCAAGGCTGTGGAATCGATTCCAAGAAACAGGGAACGTTAGACGTCGACCAAGGCAAGGTCGGCCACTCGCCACTACAGAACTGATTACCGGTATATACTGTAAACAGCTCGTCGAAACAGAACAGACAATTCTACTCAGCTGCAAAGACAGTTGCTCTTGGCAGCAGGACGAAGGGTGTCCAGCCAAACAGTACGTAATAGGCTTCATCAGGGATGTCTCTATGCACGTAGGCCAATGGTCTGCATTCCGTGGACCTCACTCCACCATGCGGCCTGAAGAAGATGGGCTGCTGAACATCGAGATTGGGAGCAATATAATTGGAGCCAAGAGCTGTTTATAGACGAGTCCCGATTCAGTCTGGTGTGTGACACCCGGTGTGTTTTGGTATGGAGGGAAAGGGGCACTCGAAATAACCCCACATTCGTTCGTGAAAGGTCACAATACAGACGAGCTGTTTTTATGGTATGGGGTGGAATGCGCATAGGTGGACGTACGGACCTGCATATAATTCAGAATGGTACCTTGACGACCCAAAGGTATGCAGACGAGATACTGAGACCTCATGTCATACTTTACGCCGCAGACAGAGGAGATTCCTTTGTTTTCCAGCATGATAATGCCAGATCGCATACAGCTCGTCTTGTGGAGAACATGCTTGAAGCTGAAACAATACAGTGTATGGAATGGCCAGCGTGCTCTCCTGACCTGAATTTAATCGAGCTTTTTTGGGAGATGCTCGGACGACGCATTGCTGCGGTACCAATGCCTCCTTTTACTCTCCGAGACTTGGAGTTGCACTTCTTGAGGAGTGGAACAGTATTCCCCAAATTCCTATCGATAACATCAGGGCATCCATGGAAGACAGGTGTGCAGCAGTCTTAGCTGTTCGAGTAGACCACACGTCATATTAAAAATCTCTCATCATTTCTAAACAATACTTTTTTTATCGTTTACATGTAACCAAATTGTTACCCTAAATCATCTTTTCATGTTTTTTCCACATTTTCAAATAATTAAAGCTTAATTACTAATTTTTTACGTCTTTTTTCTGTATTGCGCATTGATACGCGTGTACTATCCATTTTATGTCAATACGCGGCTGTCTCGCACAGTTTTCTTAACTTCTTTGCTTGCTCCCCTAATTTTTTTGAGGAGTGTAATTCTAATAAAAATGGATTATAGGAATCTCCTTATCATAGAGTTTGTATTATAGTATTCTGAGTGACAGAAGGTAAACATGTATGCTCTGTCTCGATGTCATAACGGGCATGCCAGTAAATTAAAACACCTATGATATTATACTGTAATACTAAATGTCCCGGAGAATCAAGTGCGATGCGCATACAATATGCATAATTCAGCAGTGCATTACATTTAAACTAATTCCCGCATTTAAATTCAACGTGTGGTATTCCTGTAACTCATACATATTTAACAATGACTGTTAATTAATAACCTCACATCTAGTTTCAGGAATTTAATTTGATCCGAAAGTATTTAAGGTATGATAACGCTTTCATGGCGTTATTCATACCTTAAATACTTTCTAATACGTAAAGATTAATTAATTGTCTTCTCTCCCTTTGTGATGTATTGATCTCTTCAATAAGAATGTTTGGATGGAATTAGAGAGCACATTACTAGGTGTAATTTCGTAACACCTAATAAAAATAAAAATAACCTATTTCGCTATTTGGTATAGGTGCTTTGTCTCATGACTTACAGAAATAAGGTAAGTTGAGGTAACTGGGCCATAGATTTTCAACTTTTTTATATACTATTATTTTCGCACATTATAATTATACTAAAATGTATAATTAAAAAAATCTTTGTGTTACATGCATTTTAGTAATTTTTAGGGAGTATGTTTAAGCTACCATATTGATTTTTATCATATATACACATTATATATAAATATTGTATACATTTTTAAATACAGGAGGGCCTAGTTCCCCTGATAAATGGGGTAAGTGGACCACGGAAGTGTATATCTCATAAGAGACAACAGAATCTGTGACTGGGTAACTGGGTCCAATGCTGGTATATCTAGAAAAAAGAAAAAAAATTCTACCCGCGTTTAAAAATAATTTTCAAAGCAATTTTCAATGTTGTAAGGTAGATTGTAGCGAACACAAAAAAAAATAACATACAGAGTGGAATTCCCACCTAATACGTAGAGGAAAAATCTGGAAGGGGATGGTCCAGTTATCCCATGGGCCCAATTACACCAACTTACCTTACGATATTTGCAATTTTAAAATTTTAATTTAGTATTAACTCAAATAAATGAATATTTACGACGTACAAGAAATATATTAAATGCATACTTTTAAATAAAAACAAATGTATTAAATATCTATATAGTGCGATTCATTTGACTAACACTATTATACATCTGATTCGCGCTTTGTTATCACGTTATGATGCACGCGAACGCTGTTTTTCACGGTTTTTAAAATGCATAAGAAACACTGTTCGGGCACTCTTGGAACTTGTGAAGTATCAGTGACATTTCAGACACACAAAAGGATTAGAAAAAGCTAAATCTCTATACCTTGGTTGGCAAATGACTACTCAGGGACATTGTTACAGCCACGTGTTGCCTCGCATTATGGCGGAAGATTCCTGAGAGTAGCAATGAAAAAAGACGCATCTTAAAAAAAAAATTGGTCAATTAACACTGTTGCAGTTCATGTACAATCTAAAATTTGGTAGAGGTAGAGAACTTCGAATAATTACACTCTGTCACAAAAAAAAGTATATGCACCCACAAGGAAACGATCTACTATCACGAAACTTAGCATGTATGTAGTGTATTAGGATATAAGCAAATGATTACAAATTCAAAAGAACAGACCGTTTTATTAAGAAGATATGGCATGAAAAAGGTTACAAATCGGTAAGTATTAAATCCACCTCTGGCAGCTATACAAGCCGAAACACGGCGTGGCATCGAATCAATGAAGTCACCCGTGACCTTCTGCGCAAGATCATGCCATAATCTTTGAAACTCGGCGGTTAATTCACCAGTATTCCGGGATGGCTGCAGTTGCCTTCCAAGAACGTCCCAGACGTGATCTATTGGCGAGAAGTCTGGTTACCTGGCAGGCCATGGGGGTACGTCATATCCTTGAAGACAATGTTGGGAGAATCGCGCAGTATGTGCATGAGCGTTGTCTTGCTGATAAATGACACCTGGGCGACTTAAAAGCACAGGCAGTTCAACTGGCGTTAAAATCTCGTCCACGTAACTACGTGCTGTCAAAGTGCGTTGAAGTACGACTAAAGGTGATCGTGTGTCCCAACAAATCGCTCCCCATACTCTCACACCTTGTGTAATCGCCGTATGTCTTTCGACAACAAATGCCGGATCGGACCGATGGCCTGGCCGCTCCACACGCGTATGCGCTGGTTCAATGAAAATAAGCATTGAGACTTGTTAGCAATGTGAACTAAGAATTGCTTTAAAGGTCCATTAATTACTTGCCTTTCCGAAGTTTGACGTCTTATTTTGCATTTCCATTTTAAGCCTGTTCAAGTTAAAGCGATTCAATTCATAACTAAGCCGAATCACTGACGCAAATTTCTTGTGATTACGCCACGTTTGACAGAATGCCGTACGTCATATAATTAAACATAAAAGTCTCTAGTAGAGGGCGTATTTCGTAGTAGTTACAACCCGATGTTTGAATATCAGCTTTTGACACGTGTTTATAAGCCGTGGATACTTTCAGGAAAGATATAGGGGTGTATAGAGGTGATGATATAGAAGATATGAGATGAGTATCTGTATTATTAGGTAGTGTCAAGCTGCTCTGTTCATCAATGCGTTTAAGAAGTCGGTGTCTGTTTTGATAAGATAACAAGATACTGAATTAAGCCTGCTAAAAGTAAGGTATTTTATATTACTTCAACATTTAAATCCCTTTTGATAGTCCATCACAGTATAGGAAATAGACTGTTTCTTTAAGAAATTGATTCAATGTAAAACCCGGTGTGCATTACTAATGTTACCAGTGAAGAATGAAGACACTGACATTGTTGTTTTTAACTAATTTTAACTAGTTTATCAAATGAATAAATACTTTTATGTTATTGTTAAAAGGCTTGTCGTCTATACATTATTTTAGGCATCTTCAATGGTTTTAACGCATACCTTTTTTTAACAAACATAGCTTTTACTGCACAGCTTTTACTCTGCTATTCAAATATATATAATAGAAGAATTATTAGAATTGTTGACGTACATGTTTTACATATACGCTGACAATAGATTGGTTATGGGCAAGCGAAGTTATTGAAGGATACGATCACGAAAATATTGATTAAAAGCCTGAAATGTTTTGAATTTTTTAAAGTTTTATAAAGCAGTATACCAGTAGCCCTGAAGATGGGGGGGGGGCTGCTTTAAGTTTAGTATTAATATTAGTAAATATAGACGACAAGTGAAGTTTTTTTTCTATTAATTTATATTTAGTAAAGATAATTGAAAATGCAGACACAAATAGAAAAACTCAATGGAAATAACTACGGCAATTGGGCCGAAGATATGAAATACATCCTTATGGAACGTGGATGCTGGGGTGTAGCAGCAGGTACTGAGCAATCACCTATGATAAAAACTGAGCATGAAAAGATAGTTGCAGCACGTAAAGATGCCGATAGCGTTAAAGGTGTATTTGGTAAAGAGCCGATTCCGTGAAAAGTGTAGTTACACAGGCAGGGTATTCTGGCTCTGAAATCACGTATCGCGATATTAGAGATTATAATCTCCGTGCTGGAGCAGCGATTTCCTTGATTTATTTGAATATTTCTCCTGAATTTCGGAAAGTTATAGAAGGAATAGAAAACGCTCGTGAGGCATGGCTTAAGTTAAAATTATTTTTCTAACCTGACAATAGGTCACGACATATGCAGCTGATCTCAGAGTTATTTTCAAGCCGAATTCAACCGCATGAAAAAATCAGCCTATTTGCAACACGTTTAACAAGAATTATCGAAAAATCACGTGCAATAAATCAACCTATTAATGAACTTTACGTTAGTTTCCAGTTGTTACGCTACTTACCGGAAACATTTGATAGTATATCACAGTCCATATTACGGTGGCCAGATTAAAAGTTTAAGTTTAAGAATATTCTTGTGGAGTTAGTAGCAGATGAAGATAGACTAACCGTACGGGAACAAGACCGTAATAAAGTACATGAGATTAAGGCCTACTCTGCAGTAACACGCAACATGTTTCAGAACAGTTGGATATGTTACAGGTGTAATCAAGTGGGACACATTAAGAAAAATTGTTCTGTTAAAGATCCAGTTCCTGTATACTAACCAGGACAACTTGTTTCGCCAGGGAATACAACACATTACCAGAAAAGTACGCCAAATCGAAGTCGGTCTCCCACACGTGGTATGAGTCCTGTACGTTATAAGTCAAGATCAAAACGACCTATTAAGAAGGTGACCTCTCAGTCAGCTAATTTCGTGCAAGCTTATGTAAGCAATTTCGAAGAATCTTCAAACTCGAGAACTTTCGATACTGCAGCTAGCCATTATTTTTGTAAGGTAAAGGAATGGTTCAAGAACTTTGAAGAGATACATGACGATAAGTTGTCCGTAGCTATCGAGGGTATGGCTTTCCCGATCAATGGCAAAGGAACTATTCAGCTTCAGTTTGGTTCCAGAATTTTTCATTTATATAATGTTATGTACTCACATAACCTTAAATTGAATTTGATTTCAGGTTCTGTTTTGAACAGCCGAGGTCTCAGATTCGAAGGTGGTCAGAGGAGGGTAAGAGTCAAAAACCGGTATGGAAAAACCATTTTTTGGGCTAAATTAAAAAATGGCTTGTATCAGGTTATTCCTAAAAATCCCCGGATCGCTAGTCTGAAGGAAGATTACAGAGCCTGTGTGTCCAGGAAAGTTGACGATGAGTTAATACATCGAAGGCTGGCACACATTAGTCCATATGTAATCAGGGACACGATTAGGAAGAATGCCACAAGGGGTCTAGAAAAATTTGAGGGGCATGATTTCGTCTGCGAAACCAGTACACTTAATAAATTTAAAAGAGTCAGTTTTAAACCTATAAATTTTAGACGTTCTAAACACCCCAATGATTTGATCTATATGGATGTTTGGGGTCCTTGCAGTACTATTGGTCGGAATGGTGAAAAGTATTTTTTATCAATTATAGATGACCAATCAGGTAAATCCTCTGTCTACCCTATGTGTGAAAAATCTGAAGTATTTAGAATTTTTTAAAATCATGTCGCTGTTTCAGAGAGGTTTCTAGGATGAAAGGTGAAGTGTATCCGTACGGATAATGGAACGGAATTCATAAATAACAATTTCACCGCAATTTGCAGTGAACATGGTGTAAAACATGACCTTACGAACACGTATACACTAGAGCAGAATGGGACTGCAAAGAGATATAATCAAACAGTATCAAATGGAGCAAAATGCTTGTTAGCAAATAGTGGATTAGAAACAAAATTTTGGCCTGATGCAGTTTTGAGTTTCACCTATGTCTGAAACAGGGTCGTTCATAAAGGTTTAGGGAAAACTCCCTTTGAACTTTTTGGTGGATATAAACCATCAGTAAACCACTTGAAGTCGTTTGGGTCCATCGCATATGTTTGTGTACCACGGCAGCATAGAGCGAAGTTGGACGATAAGGCGAGGAAGGGGTTATGAAAGGATATGCCTTTAACACCAAGGGTTACAGGATATGGTTCCCTGATACCGACAAAGTGGTAGAAACCATAAATGTCAGATTTTGTGAAGATTCGCAAGGTGTAGAGGGCGACAGTGGAGCATCGATGGGCCCCAATGAGAATTCCAACACTGAACCACACTCCGAAGATAAGGGAGAAAAGGATATTTCAGTTATTCCGTTAGGTCAGAACATATCCTTTGAGAGTGATGAGGATTTGGTGGAAAGAAATGTTTCTGGGAAAACCCACAGTGATGAGATTAAAAGCCTCTTACCAGCCCAAGGTCTAAAACGCGTCGATTGGGAAAGAAAGGTGGCCCCACGAACAAAGAGTGACCGTATAGATGTGTACTATTATGAAGTAGGTTCCAACATTAGACTTAGGTATATAAATGATGCCTTAAAGTACTGTAAGAAAAATGGTATAAAATTCACGGAACACATTTTCGATTTTTCCGGTGAAATCCGTATCAGGGAATAATTTCAGATAAACCGGTTACCGCCTCTGCAAGTTATGCCAGTTCCTGACTAGATGAAATCAATATTCCCAACACCTATAAACAAGCTTTAAGCTCCCCACAACATAAACAATGGGTGGAAGCCATGGGAGAAGAAATGAAAGTCATGGCAGAAAGACATGTGTGGCACCTTGAAAAGTTACCGTCAGATAGCGATGTAATTGGATACCGGTGGGTTTTTACACTGAAAAGAGATGAAAAAGGCAAAGTGGCCAGGTATAAAGCAAGACTGGTGGCACAGGGTTTTAAACAAGGTAAAGGAGTGACTTATGAAGAAACTTTTAGCCCAGGTAAATGGTGTCGAACCGATTCTAGCGACGTTGTTGCTGCGGACGTTGCCGCTCTTATGATTGCGCGATCCTCGCGCGCGTTTATGTTCCTGGGACGCCCTGACCCTCCGCGAAGGAACACTTTCCCTTCCGTGATCCATTGTTGCCAACACCGAGCAACTACCCTATCACTCCGACCGAGGTGGCGGCCTTTACGCCTGTTCGACCAACCTGCTTCTCTGAGGACTACTATACGCCCCCTCTCAATGTCCTAAAATTGTTCGTATTGTCGCCGGTTACGTCTCAGAGGCATCTCTAGTCACAATACCGTCCAAGCAAGTCGACAGATTTGTTTGAATAACCCTATGGCAAAACACTCATGCTTTTAAACTCTCCCAGCTTCGCATCTTATATGCGCATAGCGCGCTTACCCTTGTCTCATTTGCGTCGAAATTTTAATCATTTGCATATCTCTTACCAGACTACATTCCTGCAAGTTTCGTGATAGTAGATCGATTTCTTCTGGGTGCATGTATTTTTTGTGACACAGCATATAATAGTGGCCTCTCAAAGTGAAACAATTGCATATACGTATATCAGGGGTGGCCAAAGTGGCGACCGCTGTCGACCGGTCGACCGCGTAACTATTTCTAGTCGACCGCCTGTCTGATATGTAAACATCTCAGTCCCTCGTCTCACATATCATGCGAGACAAACCGTCCGACAGAGACGACGCGCTACAATCTTAAAGTTAGCCGATTTTCGGCGCCAGTCTCTCTCTAAAACCCGACGGGTAAAACACGTGATGTCTTGTGTGTTATACAATCTTAGTAAAAAAAAAACAAAAAAAACGATGCACCAAGAAGGAGTTATCCAAATGGGAGGGAAATCGGTAGGTGATGTACGTGTACAGAAAAACAAATGGTTCCATCTCTGACCCTTATGCAAGCAATTATTCGGCTTGGCATTGATTGATAGAGTGGAGGATGTCCCCCTACGGATATCGTGCCAAATTCTGTCCAATTTGCGCAATAGATCGTCAAAATCCCAAACTGTTTGGAGGGCCTTACCCATAATGCTCCAAACGTGCTCACTGGGGGAGACATACGGCGAACTTGCTGGCCAAGGAAGCGTTGGGTAAGCACGAAGACAAGCAGTAGGAACTCTTGGCGTGTGCGTGCGGGAATTATCTTGCTGAAATGTAAGCTCAGGATGGCGTGATATGAAGGACAACACAACGGGGCATAGAATATCGTCGACGTACCGCTGTGCTCTAAGGGTGCCGCGGATAACAACCAAATGGGTCCAGCTATGAAATGAAATGACACCCCAGACCATCACTCCTGGCTGTCGGCCCGTATGGAGGAAGACAGTCAGGTTGGCATCCCACCGCTGTCCGGGGCGTCTCCAGACACGTATTTGCTGGTCACCGGGGCTCATTTCGAAGCGGGACTCATCACTGAAGACGATTCTACTCCAGTCTGTGACATTCCAGGTCGAATGTGCCCGACAGCACTGCAAACGGACTTCTCGGTGTACAGAGGTCAATGGAAGTCGGCGCAAGGGCCGCCGTGAGCTCAGTCCCTTTTTTTGAGCAGCCTATGAATGGTCCTTACGATTACTGAAGCACCAGGTGCACGTACGATCAATGATAATGATGAATCTGGGGCTCTGAGTGCCGCTCAGATGATTGATCGATCCTCACGTTCTGTTGTTTCTCTAGGCCGACCGTTTCCTTCCTGACGCTGTGTTCGGATATGATTCACCCATTCCTGCCAACATCGTCTAAAGTGGCATCGCTCCTATCCAAATGTGGAGAGATTCGCAGCTTATACCAACCGGATTCTATGAGCCCAACTACACGTCCTCTCTCAAATGCTGATATCTACGCATATTGTTCGCTCACCTGTATGCGAGGCGTAGTTATTGTCTACCTGAGTACACGGAATGAAATTCGTAAACAATTTATGACCTGAAATCGAAATTTCTCCTCTTTAATATCCTGCCACTTGCACAGTTAAGATGAGCTGCATTGTCAAATATTCATTTATTGGCCGCCAAAATTTAAAATTTTGCACTTTCAGTCGAAACCTTTATGCATATCAATTTGTGCCCAATTTGCATTACCCCTTCTTGGTGCGTCATTTTTTTTATTGTCTAAGAGTTTATATCAAATAACAGATATTAAAGTAAGAAGAAAACATTTTTCTATTATTAAAATAACTTGATATTGAATATAATGAGTAATATCTATGATTTTTTAAAATTTAAACTAATTTTTGGCTTTAAATTACTAATCTTCTTATGATCACTCAACACATACAATGTTGGTAGACCGCCGCCTATAATTAAAATCACAGGTCACCCGTAGTGATGAAAAGTTTGGCCACCACTGACGTATATAGATTGTTTACCCAAAGTCCTTGTCTTGCGGGCTGTTCACATTACATCTGTCAATGTGGGAGTCAGTCACATTGAAAAATAAAGACCTCTCAGCAAATTACTAAGCGATTAACCACGAAGTTGTAATGCCTTTTTATTGGTTAAAATATTTTGATGCGACCTGGTGCTAATGAATGTAATGACAGCAGCTCCGTAGTGTCGTGACACAGACGCAATTGCTCCTGTGCTAATTGAACAAATTTCGTGATTAGCTAATTGAGCATATTTCGGGAGTTAGTATACATGGCAGTTCAAAAGAGGAGGATGGTTAGTTTGGAAATTCTTCAGTCACCTTTAGCTGGTCAATGGTTCAACAGTCTGGGACCTATTTAATAAAGCGGAATCCGAACGACTGCATGTGCCCATACCAGTAGTGCGGTTCAAAATCACAGACTGATGACTCAGAACAATGCACAAACAATGGACAATGCTAGCACCCTAGCTGTTGGGCCTTCTTCCAGTTGATAAAGATATGGACGTTTATAACTTTAGTTGGTTTCGCGAGGAAGTTAAAATTCGAAGATCATTTTAAGAACAAGGAATAACTTTTTTGTAATGCATGCCAATGAATATGCATAACAGGTTTACCATATAATAATGGGACGAAATTAAAAAGAAATTTGTAGCGAACAAAGTAAAAACCAGCATTTTACCGGTCTCACCTGTCACGTTTCGATTCAGTCGTCGGAGCTAAGCGCATCTCTCACAGGCAAACAGTAACTTGATTTTTCTATAGACGCCGTACATTTTTCTTTCCGAGATAACCACTGATGGCTAAAGTGCTATTATTCGCATTGTTTAATCTGATGACCTGACTACGGTGGATGACATTGTTGCTTATAGCCGTTCGGAATAATGCTTTAAACTGCAGATCCCAGCCAGTTTAGCCACAAGCACTAAAACATGACCCTATAGTTCTGAAACAACCGTGCAAAGTCAGATGAGGAACAGTCATCATTGAGAGTTCTCTTTTTAAAGGAAATTTAACATTACAGATTTTGCAGGGGGGGTAAAAAATTCGTGTTTCTGATAGCACTGTCAGATTGGGGCGAAGATAGACATGCAGTATTCTTTAGCAAAAAACATAATTAGCGAGATGAATGACGTCGATGTGAAGGAGACTCATTCTGTACAGTTGTATGTTGATGAATATCTGTGATGTAGAAGATTATCGACTATTGAAGCTTATGGGATGAAAACAGTCTCCTCAGGAAAGGGAAAATGAAGGGACGGATACAGTCTAAGTGGAAGTTCGGAAGATAACTAGAAGATTATCGGCTATTGATGCTTATGGGATGAAAACAGTCTCCTCAGCAAAGGGAAAATGAAGGGACGGATACTGTCTAAGTAAGTCTTAATAATATCAGTACTGTTGAACGTTGATGAGGGATCAAATCCAAGTTGTAGGATCCTTGAAGTGTCGTCCCATGAGATCAGGAGATGTACAAAGTACAGATTAATTTCTTTAAGGGACGAGAGATTACGGCTCTTCAAAAAGTTCTACCAACGGTAGCAGGAGTCCCCTAATTCAGGTGGCTGGAGAGAGGAGTCGATTACCGGATCGTAATACACTGGCTGTCCGCTACAAACACTAGGTATTCACTGTCAACGTTAGCATTAAAAATAGAAGCTGGTAAGCAAGTAATTTTCCAAGGCATTTAAAATTTAAAAACATGTTTTTTTTCTGTGACAACTTGGGTAACATGAAAAGATATTTACAACAAAACAAAGGAGCTCGGAGTTACATGAGCTGCAGCACATAACGGATGACCGCATTGGTCTAAAGACTGAAGATGATCTCTAACCTTTAACATATAAAAAAATAGTCCCCCGATGCAGAATTGGCAGAGCCAAAACTGATGGGGTGCTTAAACCTCAATATATAAGAGACCACTCTCTCACTAAAAAACGGCTCTATGCTATTTCTTATCATCACTGGACAGGCCTGCAAAAACGCGAAAAAAGAGGGTTACCAAAGCGAGAAAAGCGCCAATTAAAAACTCTACGGACCACGTGCACGGCGTATGCAATATTACCGTAGCAACACCGCGAGCGCTTAATGGCCAACAAAAGAAACCCGGCCCTGCCGAAACCTCGCCAAGAGGAGAGTACGGAGCGCGCCGCCGAAATGGAGGACCGTGAATGGCTCAGCCTTGATACAACGAAATTCGCGCCTCTGCATGATTGGTCGAACGAGGGGAGAAAGATCATCTCGGAGAGTGTCTTCACGCCAATCTGACGCCAAGTTCACTCGTGGGAAAACTTCCTCTCGAACAAAGGAATAGGAGAGAACACACATATATTTCTAACTTAAAACTGATTTTATGGTCCAATTTAGTGAGCAAACTTAACACGGCATGCGTGGACAAAAGCTAGTTGGATGTTCACATGACACACCCTGCAATTACCAGCCATAAAAAGTGCATTTTACTGAAACTTAACAAGGGAATACTGAGATTAACACCTGGCTAAGGAAATTATGGTTGAAGCTTTAACGGTTTAAGAGAAATGGGCACGGCTAAATTCTCAAGAACACACACGTCGAGGGAACAGTATAGAAATATCACTATTTTATTTTAAGGGACAACTATTTAGAGTTAGAGATTTTACATTAATTTAACGTGCGTTATGAGCCAAACCGAATTAATTATTTCTGGAACGAATTCCTCGTTACAGAATTTCCCTTCTGTCCAGAGATGACAAGAAATTTGACAAGGTCCACTCTAACGTGGAAAAAATATATACATACACTCATAACAAAATATAAACAAAACATGCCTGAGATTACATAAAGCAGTCACGAAAGTGATTCATCAGTAGATGGATACATTTTCCAAGTTTTTACAGAAATATTTATCATATACCTAGTTATATTCATGCGAGTGAGTGAAATTATTGACTGATCTTATAGCAAAACAACTTAACATGATAACCATTGAAATGTCGTGATATGCCTTGTATATTTACATGGACATTGAAAACCATGAATTCGTTACATATAATGGGAGAAAAAAAATGATGTTATATTACATAATCTGCATTAATATTGCTTCACACATAGTGACATACAGTAAATTAATCCTCGTAACCTAAGCTAACTATAGTTTCCACGGAACACAGCAGATGATCACTAAGAAACTAATTTAATCTACCAGAGATATGGGAACTATAATTTTGTAAGTTACTTAATTAATATCATAAATGTAAGAAAGTTATCACGGAAGTAACTCAATACAACCTAATCTAAAAAGAAATGAAAACTTCTTAATTTGACATTGCTCCACATTGGGAAGGCATACAAAAAAAAATCACTGAAAAAAAGTGTCAGGCTCTTTGGCTCTAAATAAAAACATAAACCTAATTTTGTTTATGCAGATGCATGATTAAAATAGTGTGATCTTAAAATTAATCAATAAATGCATCAAATTGTAAGCACAAGGTGTCAAATAAAATTACTGAACATTTGGGTACAAAACAAAACATAAAAAAAACAAAAGTCAAAATGAGGTAATTTAGGATCAGTAATGTTTCCGCAAAGAATTATTACACCTGAAGCCTAAGAGGAAAAAAAATGCACCAAGACCTAATCCACACAAGGGATGCAGTTAGGCAAAAAGTAGTAATGACTATATCATATAGCCTTAGGTAAATTCCTACTTCATGTGAAAGTTTAAAAAATAAAATAAAATTTGATCGAAAGATCTTCCAACACAGCAAGACAGAGCTAGAATCATAAACAAAACTTTGGCCAAAAAGGAAAGTATATGAGACTTGTCCCAAGAAGGTCGGTGACGTCCTATCTTAAGTGAGGAAATTTAATTTTACAAAAAAAATAAAACAACAATGTAGTAATATTACTCTAGGGGAAAACAAACGATAAAAGTATACAAAAAATGAGAAAAAGAAGGTGGTTTGAAGAACTAGAGTAAATCTTACTAAAGTGCAGAAAAATACAGAACTATGGAACTAACTAGCATTCGAAAATAAATAAAAGGAATGCAGCTGTTCACAAGAAGTGAAGGATAGTATCAATCAGTGAAAAGCAAATTGTCAAAATTTGACAAGGTGAGGTAAAAAAAAATTGAAAAAAATACAAAAAAATGAATATTTAAGTTTATCACATTGTTATATAAACTTAAAGTTTGTGACCATTAAAAAATATAATCCTGGAAGGATTAAGTCAAAATTCGTGAATACAAAGAGTAGTTTGGAGTACATGTTTTGCTTAACTACAAACTATGCATTGATCAATTTGTTGGACCTATCCTGACCTATCCTTATTTTTGTTGGACCTATCCTGAGATTCAATATACACGATATCACCTCTAGAAAGTATACGTAATTTTGCATGTTGATGTTGCTTGGTGTTTTGGATCATACGTTTATCATTTAAATTATGATAAACCAGAAGTTGGACATTATGCATATTTTGAAGTAATTTATTAAGGTATTGAGGTTTATCAAGCTGTTCATGAGATTTTGTATAGTTAAAATTATCAAATATAAGTGCGACCTCCCTGCCAAAGTGAAGAAGAAACGAGGAAAAATCAGTCGATGAATGATGAGAGCCATTATATAAGTGCTGGTGTAGTAACACAGCATGTTTAAATGCTACATTTTGTTGCAGCAGACAATTAATCGTGGATTTAGCAGAAAGGTTAGTTCTCTCACAAATTGCATTAGACTTAGGATTACCAACTGTTGTCTGATTTAATTTTATACCAATAGTTTTAGTAAAATGGTAAAAAATTTCAGACGTGAATTGAGTACCAAGATCCGTTAAAATTATAGAAAGTCTGCCATATTTACAGATGTAACTTAGTAAGCACTCAGTGACTGCCTCCGTTGTAATTTTGATAATGCAAGTATATCTCCGTCCCGGCGTTAGCCACACGGAATTCAACTGATGCCTGGCCACCACAACACAATCTCCCCAGACGCCGACCCAAAAGATCGGAGTCTAGGTCACATAGACCCCTCGAGTCCATTAAATAGCTACCAAATTTCAAATTAAGATAAAATTAACAATTTAATAATAAATAATAACTTAAATTCCAGAATCCAGAGCCAGTTCCTGTGCTCCGCTTGAACCTAGTCACTGCTTTATCACTTTAAACTTCAACAACAAAATTTTAACTACAATTTAGTTAACAATTCATAAGTGAACATTTAACTTCATATAAGTATATACATGCATAAAGGCATCTGCGCTTACATAACAAAATATAAGCATTTATATACTGACATAAAAGCAACTGCTTTATAAAACATAATTTAAACAATTATAAACACATATACATACATAAATTAATATTTGTAAACCACGTATAGCAAACAAATTCACAATTCGCAATATCTGTATTACTTACATTACTTTTACACATTCAGTTATTTAATATTACAACAATTTCATACAAATTATTCTATTAAATTCAATCAATTTTCAAGTTAATTACTTTTACAAGCCATATAATTCGATATTTAATAGCATACCATATTAATTCATATATTGTTTTAAAACACAAAGATAAGTACAAAAAAAACCCTCAACGGGAAAAAAAAGGGATGTGGACATCCATCAGAACCCCCACTATATCTTTTATTACTTTTTTACTATAATAGTCAACAAAGAGTTTGTGTTTACTCCAGCTTGTGTAATCTGAGGGAAATCTTTCTCTATAAGCCTGTAGATCTATACATTCATAGATGCAATGCTCTACAGTCTGTTTCTCCCCACACCAACATTTATCATCTTTCTTGTGTATTCTGTGCTGGTATTCCGCAAAGCACCCATGTCCTGTAATAGCTTGATTTAACTTGAAATCATTACAAAGTCTGTCTTCTGAAACTTCAGGATATATTTCATACACTCTCCTGCCCTTATCAGACTCATTCCATAACTCCTGCCAATTGGTCATTTCCTCTCTTTTAATCTTTCCCTTAACTCTTTTCTTAGAGTGTTTATAAGTTGTGCCAGCATATTCGAGCTCTGTTGCCTCTTTCGCGACTCTGTCAGCCTCCTCATTCCCCTCTTCACCAACATGCGCTTTAACCCAATGGAAGCTGATATTCATATCTTCATTACTTATAACCTCTTTAATTTTTCCGAAATTTCGCCTTTATAATTAACCGCCTTTAATGTTTCCAGCGCACTTCTAGAGTCCGTATAGATATCAAAACTCTTAACTTCTTTCATTTTCATAACATCTATCGCAATTTGAATAGCTCTCATTTCTGCCAGATAAGAGTTGCCATTTATAATCTTTTCCCTATATATCTCCTTTTCATTGTCTTGCATGTATACCACAACACCAACTCCCGCGTTTTCCTCAATATTAGAGCCGTCTGTATATATTCTTACTTGTGTCTTCGGCGTATTATCATACGTCCATTCAATACTCATTAAATCTTTCCATTTTCTTATTCTGCTTGTTCTTACTTCACAATTTGCTCTATTCAATACTTCATCACCTATTTCAATCTCTACACCTTCATCATATATTTTAAACATTTTACAATTTATTCTTGCTTTCAGATGCAGTGGCATACAGCCTGAAAGTACGTTTAGGGCATCCGTAGACACGGTTCTATAACATTTCGTTATAGCCAACATAAATGGTCTCTGTGTTTGTTTCAATTTTCTATCTATAACTACACCTTCGTTATACCAAATTTCCACAGCATACAGTAGTATTTTCTCAATTACAGTGAGGTAAATTTGTTTTATAATGCTGCCCCGTATTCCCCATGTCTTTTTAATAATTCTCGTTAATTTATAAAAGAACTTTAATGATTTTTCCTTAACCATATCCAGATGCTGTAAATATTTCAACTTGCAATCAATTAACACCCCTAAATACTTTAATTCTTTATGATACTTTATATTTTCCCCCGCCAGCTTAATTGTTGGTTTGGTTTTGATAACACCTTTACTAGCAATTATTGTATAAGCACACTTATCAATACTGAAATTTAATTCATTCCTATTTGCCCAATCGTAACATCTATCCAATACTTCTCTTGAAATTTCCTTAAACTTATAACTAACCTTACTATTAATCATTATCATTAGGTCATCAGCAAAAGCTTGCATATACCAATTATTACTGTAACTATCAATGTCTAGTAATTCGTTAATTATTATGAGCCACAATATAGGGCCGAGGGAAGATCCCTGAGGGACCCCTACGTTATACTCATGCTCACCACTTCTCATAATAACTTTTCTATCGCTAATATAACTAATTATTAATTTATATAACTTAGGTTCAATCTTTAATTTATTTAACTCCCTTATTACATTACTTCTTCTCACAGTATTAAAAGCATTCTTAATGTCCAATGAAATAAGACAAGTATGTTCATCCCTACTTTTATTTTCATAAATTATTTTCTTGATGTTATTGAGCGCATGAAGAGTGCTCAGGTTCCTTCTGAACCCATATTGTGCTTTCGATAGCAAATTGTTTGATTCCAAATGCGTAACCAGCCTGTTTGTAATTATTTTATCGAGTATCTTACCCAGTACAGGTAGCAGACATATAGGCCTATACGAACTCGGAAGTAATGGATCTTTCTCCCCTTTTCTAAAATAAATAACCTTAGCCTTCTTCCATTCCTTTGGAAAGTAGCCATCGTTCAAGCATCTATTAAATAAGCAGTACATCACTCTTATTAATATTATATGTTTCTTGAATAATACTTAGTGTGAATCCCTCATATCCAGGTGCTTTACCTTTTGGCATTTCACTCATAGTTAATTCAATTTCAAGATTAGTTATTTCAATAGTATTTTCACTGTTATCACTCACTTCCGTGTCCTCTTCCTCTTCTACTATCCTATTAAAATGATATTCCGTTAGAACTCGATCTATTTCTTCTTCATTATCCACAATTACGCCGTTTAAATCCTGTACTCTTTCAGTTACATTTTGTCTTTTATCAGAAATGATATTCGTTACTGCACCAAAAGTATCTTTCACAGTTAATTTATCTAAATATTCCTTGAAAGTACTTCTTTTCGCATTATTGATCAACTTCTTATACCTTGCACTCTCTTCTTTGAATTTAATCAGCCTATTCTTTCTATCTTGGGGGTCAGTCGTCTTTTGATACAATCTCCTAAGTGCTCTCACTTTGCTTCTTTTTATTCTTAAGTCCTCATTCCACCAATAAGCGTTGGACTGATTCTTCTTACTTCTTTTCTTCCTATGTTTCTTACATAATTTCGTAATTTCCTCATTAAATTTCTCTATTACCCCATCAATGCTCATTTCTTCCATATCTTGCTCTAACTTTTCCATTACTTTTCTAAGTTCCATTCTAAAACTCCACCATCTCATATTCTTTATCTCCCATCTTGGATCAGTATCTCTTCTTTTACTTACATCATCCATTACTATATCAAATAGTATAGCGTTGTGATCTGTCAGTACATACTCATCTACTACTCTCCACTCTCTTATGTACTCTTGCTTCATTCCAAAAGTGATTGTCAAATCAGGCCAGCCTTGTCCTGCTGGACCATAATATGTAGGTAAGCTTGTAGGGTCATTGTGTATAATGCCATCTAATCTAATAACTAAATCTATTATTGCCGCACCCCGTACGTCAGTGGGCCTCCTTCCCCAAACCGTAGACTTTGCATTAAAATCTCCTAATAAAACAATTTTCTTTCCTTTATTTCTCTCTAGAATGTCTAGCAGCTGACCCCACTGTGGATCTACTCTCTCCATTTTTCCACCTGCAGGCGGTAAATAAACAGTTATAAATAAAATTTCTTTATCACCATTTCCACACTTAATACCTACCAGATATTCCGTGTTAATCAAATTAACATACTTGATACTTCTTTTAATGATTAACGCCGCTTTAGGTTCATGACAAAAATAGATACTCTGATAGTTACTCGGGAAACCTTCCAACATATGTTTCTCACCCCTTTTAAAATAAGGCTCGCTTGCAGAAATAATATCAAAATCTAAAATACTTGTAAATTCCTTTACTGCATTAATAGACTTATTAAAATTAAGATGTGTGCATTTATACACAACTGGATTGCCATAGTCAGAATTAGAAACAAGACTGTGGGAACCACCAACAAAAGAATGCTGAACACAAGTAAGAGACAAAAAGTTACTTGCCATAAAATGTAAGATTCTTAATGCGCTCCACCTCGGCACAATATTTAGGGCACCTCATATCGGTGGGCATATGTTTATCGTCAATTTTCACTTTATTTACCGCATTAAACCTCAAGCAGTTCACACAGCATGTCTCTTTTACACATTCTTTCATTTCATGTCCTTCAGTCCCACAGTTTTTACAAATACTATTTGTTTGCCTGCAATACTTCTTTGGGTGCCCGAACCGCCAACATTTATAACAGATTCGGGTCCTTACATAGTCACGAAAATTATAACATTCCCACTCTAGTTTAAAACGCTTTAGGTTCTTAATTTTTGGGTACGCCTCACCATTTATGCTTAATACCCAATTCATCCCTCTCTCAGTTTTATACTTAGTTAGTACTCTTAATTCCACTCCTTCCAATTCTTCATTATGAACAGATAACTTTTCTATTAGTTCCTTATCCTCATATTCTCTTTGAACATTATATATTACAATATTTGGATTTTTTTTGGGGGGCTTCTCTATTTTATATTCACTTTTCAACACATCATTCTTTTCTACTTCTTCAATAATTTTGTCAATTTCTTCTTCTTTCTCAACCCCTATTAGAACTCCCCCTCTGTTAATTTTTTTTAACATTGTAACTCCAATCTTCAATTTACATGGATCTATATACTTCCGTACCGTTTCTTTTGTATCTTCTGTCGATTGCTCTAACTTAGGGTATACAGCAATAACATGCTTTTCCTTATCAGCCCTAGTTCGCGATCTTGATCTCGACTTACCTCTCGATTTCTGTTTCACCACATCAGCATATGTAGTACCTGAACTCTTTTCTAAACCTCTTACTAATCCTGTAAGGTATTGCGAGTGTCCCTGCTGTTTTTTGAAAATTGACACAATTGTATTGATATGGCCTATAACTTCCTCCTTTAACTCTTTTTCCAATTTCTTAGAGTTAAGCAATTGTATTGCTCTCTTCTGGCATTGATTCACTGTTTGTTCATTACTCATGAACATATTTTCGTATACATTTTCCTGCTCTTTTTTCTCCCCTTCAACTTTCTTTTCATCTTCAACACTCACTGTGCTGTCTGTACTTCCTCTAGCAGAGCCCCTAGCAACTACGGCATTCCTCGTGGTCCTTACTCTGCTTCTTACACCACCACTTTTTATATCCATTTTTTAACTACTTATATATATATATATATATATATATATATATATATATATATATATATATATATATATATATACACATATATATTCAAAATAAGTTGCCGTGTTGATAAGCAATCACAAACAAGTTCATATATCTATCATTATCGAGTGGACTTGTAATTTTGATAAGAGGAAAAAGCTCTAAATGCCTCGAAAAAATATCAATAATTGTCAAAACATAAGCATTATTTTTAAAGGGACCAAGAATGTCCATAGAAACTGCCTCATTAGGTAAATTGGGAATGGGGTTTGTCTGAAAAGGTGCTGATACGATGGTGTGAGGCTTATTAATGGGACAAAGGTGGCATGATTTTACAAAATTCACCGTATCAACGTACATGCCTTGCCAAAAATATCGAGCTTTTAGAAAGTCGTATGTCTTTCGATTCCAAAATGAGACACATGACAAATTTTGAGGACCTTATTTTTTAAGGTCTGAGGAACAACAATAATATGAGAATTAGTATTAACTTTAGATTTATCCCAGCATAATAACTTAGATGTATCATGAATATAAAAATCAGTAAATTTTGAGGATTTGCCAGAGTGGGGTTGATTTAGATATTTAATAATTTTGATTAATTTGGAATCCCTACTCTGTTCTGCCAAAAATGTGGAAGTGGATATTTCCATAGGGGGATCATTAGCCATGGGAATAGCTGGAGAATTTTGAATAGGGTCAGCATTGATTACATTTACAGAAGTAATAGGTAACACATCATTACTATCAATTATATTAGGATCATTTAACAAATTTTGAGAAGGAGGGTCACAGTTGAGTCTAGAAAAATAATCAGCTAATACATTCAGTTTACCAGGAATATGTTGATACAAAATTGAGTATTCACTCATTTCCTGTAACCATCTGGTGACAATATCGGTGGGAGAAGAGGTATGTTTGTAGTTTATAAGGGGTTTACTATCCGTCAACACAGGGAAATTTCGATTATATAGGTAGTACTTAAATGCTATGATGGATGAATAAAGTGCAAATAATTCTTTCTTTAATGTTGAGTAATTTTTCTGGCCATGCTTAACTGACCTGCTAAAATATGAAATGGGTAGTAGTTTATCGTCAAACTTTTGCATAAAAATGCCAGAAATAGCTATATTTGATGCATCAGTGTTTAAATAAAACTCTTTATACAACATTTGTAATTTTACAAAAGGCTTGGAGAAAAATATCGATTGTAGTTTGTGAAACCACAGTTGCAATTCAGGTGACCAAATAAATTTAACTTTAGGTGAGGTTATATCAATTAAAGGTTGAGTCAAGGCAGTAAAATTTGGAATAAGAGTGCGATAAAACCCACATACTCCTAAGAAGCGTTTAACCTGTCGTTTTGAAGTAGGTACAGGAAAAGCGGTAATTTTAGTAATATTGTTCTCAATAAGAAAAATAGCATTATCTTTAATTTTAAAGCCTAGGAAATCAATAGTGGTTTTGTGAAAAGAACATTTATAAAGAGATAAATTTAAATTAAATTCTGATATCACTTTAAGTAATTTAGTAATTTTGGAAACAGACTCTTCAAAAGAATTAGCACCAATGACAAGGTCGTCTTGGTAAGCAAAAAGACCTGGCAGGTTTAACTGCTCTAATACTTTATCAATTAAATTTTGAAAAGTACTCGCCGCTGTCTTAAGGCCAAATGGGAAACGTTTAGAAAAATAAGAGGCGAATGGGGTTGTGAAGGCGACGACTTTTTGTAGATCAGCTGGAAGATCTAATTGACAATAGGCATTGCCAAAATCAAGGGTGGAAAAGTATTTAAATTTAGACAAGTTAGAAATTATAGTTGAAATTTTAGGGAGGGGATAGGAGCATGATTTTATAACAGAATTAAGTAAGCGAAGATCTAAAGCTACTCTAAAAGTGGGAGGGGCAGCAGGATCAAGTGGTTTTTTTTTACTAATAACATAGGCGCAGAACATTCACAATTGCCACGTTGAATTATTCCAGCACTCTGCATTTCATTCAGTTGGTCTAAAGCTGTCTGTTGGAGAGTTTGGGGAATGGGTAAAGGCAAAGTCCTAATAGGGAAATCCTGAGTTAAGGAAATATGTGGTTTTACCCTATCAGTATGCCCTAAGGTTGATAAGTCCTTAGAAAAGGCAGCAAAATTTGATAGTAAAATGTTAAGAAGTTGTTGTTGATGGTCATTCGACAAATGTTCAAGCATGAAGTCAGATGCAGAAAGCATTTCATTTCTCTTCTTGAGAATATCAGGGGTTGCAGAAATAAAATTTATAATATGGTCAGAATTATCAACAGTAATATCAACATTATGTACAAAATTAGGGTCATTATTTACAACATTAAGGTCATCCAGCAATTCAAAATTAGTAACCTGGCCTATCGTAGAACCTTTGTTTAAATGTAGGGGATTATCATCCTTATTTTCAATGAAAATGTAGAAGGTATTTAAAGTAGTGTCCTGATTATCATGATCAAATGTATGTAAAGATGGATGGCAAATAAATTGATTTTGAACTTCAGGTATAAACAAACATTCTTTAAGATTCGTATAAGTTTGAACTTTAGTGTACTGGCAGCTCTTACTTTCTAGCACAATGTTTTCACACAATATTACCTCACAAGTTAAAGGTATCATTAAGATCATCGTTAATAACACATGACTAAACCCTTTCATCATTAAAATCTGTATCAATATCATTATTTACATAAAAATACTTCTCATTATCATTTATCTCATCACCATGATCATAAAAATCATCCATAGAATTTAAATTTTCATTTTTTGAGTATTCAAAGCTCTCTGGTGCAGTATGACATTTAGTAGTAGTACTCTGATTAATTATTTTATTAACATTAGTTTCACTAGTATAGGTATTGTTGTTAGCATTAACCCTTTACTTCCCAGTACCCTTTAAAGTAGAAACTATGACCTAAAAATTTGTAGGCCCTCTGTTTAGGCTTAAAGGAGTACACAGTTAAAATTTCATAAAGATTGCACTTCCGGTTTCGATTTTGTGGGTGTTCCATGACCTGGAACACTGGGAAACTAGCGCTTTGAAAAGTGCGGCTAAGCGAGCATTGCGGTGAAGGTAACAAAAGAAAAAACGCACACACACAAATAAAAATACAACAAAAAAAACTTGATTATATATGATTTTAAATAAATATTTGCAGTTCCTATATACAAAAGCAGTTCCTATGTACAAAAAACACACAAATAAAAACACAATAAAAAAACCTGATTATATATGATTTTAAATAAATATTTACAGTTCCTATATACAAAAGCAGTTCCTACACTAAAAAATATTCACTAATCTATTTTTTTGCTTCGCGATATTTTTGGAAGCACGTCAGTCCCTTCTGAAAAAAGCAAAAACCAACATTGCAGGTTTTGCAACATTGCAGGTCCTCGAGTTTACGAACAATAAACTCGAGGATGTGTAGGATGCTGCCCAGACAATCGACGAACAACGAGGAGCCCGGAGGACTAGTATTGCACAGGATTTTGGACATAGGGCTTTTGTTCGAGGTATGCGGTAGAAGTTGAACCGGTTTGGACTGGCTAAGCTGGACAGAGAGGTCTCCAGAGAGAAACACGTGTTCTACTGCTCAAACTACTCTAGTTTCCCAGTGTTCCATATCATGGAACACCATTTCAAAGTCTTTTGTTATTACTATGGTTTCGGTATAAAAAATTTAAAATAATATAGAATAAAAAGTTTAGATTATAGCCAATACAATAACATAGAAATTATTTTCCTTGCAATTTTTTTTGTATTTAAAAATGATTTTTAAATTATGGCTCTGAAATATGGATCTTTTTTATAACGCCACTGGAACGAGGGTATGTATGGGCTTGTGACACGCTGCCATGTATTATCAAAAAGAGTAGATCAAAGTAAAAAATGAAGCTAATTGCTTAATTTTTCGCAGAATTTTGACGGTTTTAGAAGCGAGTAAATTATGGTGTTCCACTATATGGAACACCGGGGAGCAAAGGGTTAAGGATGTTGGAGTAGGTTATAGTTGAATTTAAGTGATTGCTATTGTGAAATGAATTTTGAATAAATGGGATAGTTTCATCTTCAATTTTTATTGATTTGTTGCTGTGGTCCATAATTAGACTGTACTTATTCAGAAAGTCATAGCCTATTAAGATATTGAATTTAGAAGAGGAGAGATCAGTTAGGAAAAATGTGTGTTTATGTGACTTTCTGGAAAATTTAAGAGACAATTCTACACAAGCTGAGTATACAAGGTTAGAGTTAAGTGTTTTAATAGTTACGGCTCTAGAAATTAATCTGTATTTAATTTGATTTTTAATTAGTTGGAAGGTATTTATATCAAAAAGAGATAGACTGGACCCAGAGTCTAATAAAGCAATTAATCGATTATTTTAAACTTGAACATGCACCAAATGCAAGGGAAAAAAAGAAGTATCATTGTCATTTAAATCAAAAGTTTGAGAAAAATCATCATGAAGGCACTGAGAATAAGCATTCGTATCACTGATAGAGGAGTTTTCCATCTCAGTATTGAGAAACTCCATTTTTAGCTTAAATTACCTTCATTGTTTCTATGATCACCTGATGGGATAAAAGCATTCGCACGAGCGTTCAACCTATTTTGATTCCCTTAAAGTATGAGTTGGGTCTTACATTACCTCGACCCCTACTGAAATTACTCTGCATGTCATTAGCTCTAGATGACAGCATATTTTTAAACTGGTAGCAACTTCTTGTTAAATGCCCCGGCTTTCCACAAAAATTACATATTATGGTCCTTTTCAAAGGATTGGCTCTAAAATCTTTAGAGTGTGGTCTGTGAGGATTTGTTCTGAAAGATCTAAAGTTTGACTGATTATGATTACTTTTGTGAGAAGATGAATCGGCAGCTAAATTTGTGGGATTCTTTAGATCAACCACCTGAGTTTTCAAAGAGTTTACCTCAGCAATTAGTTCAGCATAAGATGGCTGATTAGATGTCGAAGGGGCCAAGATTTCAGATTGACTCTGAATATCTTGTAAAAGCTGCGCTTTCTTAACAATCTCATCAAAAGACTCCAGACCAGACTCTAAAAGTTTTATTTTATGGCTGGTAGGTAAAGCATTGAGGAAATGATTGTATTTTATGGAATAAAGGTGAGTTTTCTCTCTAATAGTGGGATGAACTTTTCTCACTAGATTATCTAGTCGATGAGCAATATTTATAATAGATTCCCCTGGCATTAACTTTAAATTATCTACAGCCACACGTAACGAATGCGTATTGGCTGGTTGAAAGAAATCCACAAAAATCTGCTTGAGCTCTGCAGTAGTGGTGCAATTTCGAGCATCAGCTGAACTGATAAAAAATTTTAAGGCATTGCCTATTAGTCTGGACTTTAAAAATGTTAGGGCCTGATGTTCTGACCACTTATTTAAATCCTTCATATATGTTAATTGCTAACAGAAGAACTCTAGGAGATCTGTGTCACCATCAAATGGTGCCAGACTGCACTGAAAGGTGTTTTTTGAAGCCATAGGTATTAAAATTAATGCAAATAAGTAACGTTTAGAAGATTCAACTATTCACTTGTTACTACTTATAATTACTGCTTAGTTATACACAATTACTAGTTCTCTCTACATGATTCCAGGTTATATTGACAAAAACTACATACAAAAAATACTTATACACTATTCATACTCATAGAAAAAAAATACTTATAATACTTCAATACATGAATATACAAACAAAAAAAATATATAATTATAAGTTGGAAGAATTTTTTTTTTTAGTTACCAGCAAGATGACAGGTGACAGGTCTTAGGCACCATTCTGTGAAGGGAGACTCATTCTGTACAGTTCTATGTTGATGAATATCTGTGTATGCTGATGAATATCTATGTAGAAGATTATCGGCTATTGAAGCGTATGGGATGAAAGAAAATCTCCTCAGGAAAGGGAAAATGAAGGGACGGATACAGTCTAAGTGGAAGTCCGGAAGATAACTAGAAGATTATCGGCTATTGATGCTTATGGGATGAAAACAGTCTCCTCAGCAAAGGGAAAATAAAGGGACGGATACAATCTAAGTAAGTCTTAATAATATCAGTACTGTTGAACGTTGATGAGGGATCAAATCCAAGTTGTACGATCCTTGAAGTGTAGTCCCATGATATCAGGAGATGCACAATGCTACAGATTAAGTTCTTTAAGGGACGAGAGTCTACGGCTCTTCAAAAAGTTCTACCAACGGTAGCAGGAGTCCCGTAATTCGGGTGGCTGGAGAGAGGAGTCGATGGCCGAATCGTAATGCACTGGCTGTCCGCTACAAACACTAGGTATTGACTGTCAACGTTAGAATGAAAAATAGAATCTGGTAAGCAAGTAATTTTCCAAGGCATTTAAAATTTAAAAACATGTTTTTTTTCTGTGCCAAATTGGTTAACATGAAAAGATATTTACAACAAAACAAAGGAGCTCGGAGTTACATGAGCTGCAGCACATAACGGATGACCGCATTGGTCTAAAGACTGAAGATGATCTCTAACCTTTAACATATAAAAAAATAGTCCCCCGATGCAGAATTGGCAGAGCCAAAACTGATGGGGTGCTTAAACCTCAATATATAAGAGACCACTCTCTCACTAAAAAATGGCTCTATGCTATTTCTTATCATCACTGGACAGGCCTGCAAAAACGCGAAAAAAGAGGGTTACCAAAGCGAGAAAAGCGCCAATTAAAAACTCTACGGACCACGTGCACGGCGTATGCAATATTACCGTAGCAACACCGCGAGCGCTTAATGGCCAACAAAAGAAACCCGGCCCTGCCGAAACCTCGCCAAGAGGAGAGTACGGAGCACGCTGCCGAAATGGAGGACCGTGAATGGCTTAGCTCTGATACAACGAAATTCGCGCCTCTGCATGATTGGTCGAACGAGGGGAGAAAGAACATCTCGGAGAGTGCCTTCACGCCAATCTGACGCCAAGTTCACTCGTGGGAAAACTTCCTCTCGAACAAAGGAATAGGAGAGAACACACATATATTTCTAACTTAAAACTGATTTTATGGTCCAATTTAGTGAGCAAACTTAACACGGCATGCGTGGACAAAAGCTTGTTGGATATTCACATGACACACCCTGCAATTACCAGCCATAAAAAGTGCATTTTACTGAAACTTAACAAGGGAATACTGAGATTAACACCTGGCTAAGGAAATTATGGTTGAAGCTTTAACGGATTAAGAGAAATGGGCACGGCTAAATTCTCAAGAACACACACGTCGAGGGAACAGTATAGAAATTACACTATTTTATTTTAAGGGACAACTATTTAGAATTAGAGATTTTACATTAATTTAACGTGCGTTATGAGCCCAAACAAATTAATTATTTCTGGAACGAATTCCTCGTTACAGTCGACGAGGAAACCAGCAGGAGGAAAATAAACTTCTCAAAAGAGAGACAGTTGTTGTATTTCTAAATGTCCTAGAGTAGTTTATTTTTGTGGAAGGTAAATGTCTTCTTTTTTTAATTCATGAAAATCTATTCAGAGTTAGGAGTGAAAGTTTTCACTGCCTTAAATGCTTGGCTGGACGTATTTCACGGGTAACATGGCATTATGTTTAGAAAATTCTAGAAAGAATATGTTGTCGTTCAGCGATGTTTGTGATAAATGGTTAAAATAATAGCTAAAATTAATTGAAAATTATTCTACGAGGCATATTTATAGCACTACTGAAACTCGATTAGTCGACTGTCATGTACCTATCTCTGTGATATCAACACTGCGGTAGTAGAAAAGCTTTTAGAGCAATAAATAATTTTATTGAGAGTGGAATTGGAAAACAGCAGATTGGAGCTTTTAGAGTTAGGGAAAACAGGTCTACCTCGATATTTGAAAGCACTAGGCAGCTTAAATGTATCACGGAAATTTAATAATTTATATACCGTGATTATTTAATAATATAGCGTGAACAACTTTCGGAAACTTTTAAGACCAGCTCACAAACTTACCCGAGAGTTTTGTAACGCAGCATTAGCGCCCTTTACACATACGCTCTTTCCTGCGTTAAACCACAATCCCGCGTGATTGAGTGCACGTGTGAAGGTGTCGGAGAGGAAGGGAAAGTTGCTTTGGAGCGAACAGCAAGTTTTCCCGCGCGCAATCCCGTACGCTCCAAGCACTCGCGAAAGAGCGTACGTGTAAAGGGCGCTATTGTTGTTCGGAAAGAATGTTTGTGAAAAGTTTGTTTGTGAAAAGTTGTGTTGTTCATTCTATTCGCTGTTCTATATGCTGTTCATGAAGCATATAGAATTTAAAGGTTAATACTTCTGCAACATAAAAATACCTTTATATGCCGCAAAATGGAATTTCTAAATATCAACTAATGGAAGGCGGCAGAGTTCAGTTATTAAAAACGCGCTAACTGAAAAGAAAACAAAAAGAGGTTCAAAATGGACTTAAACGAATAAAAATAATGTTAATAATAATAATAATGATAATAATAATAATAAAATAGTAATGATGATGATGACAATAGCAATAATAATAATAATAATAGGTAGTTTTGAAGTAAAAGCCCGGATGTACGGAGTTGGTATCTAAAGAGTGTGCTCTTATGGGCTAGGATTTGGGGATCAAAGTGAATATAAACATTGTTGGTGAAATTTTGTCCACAGTAAAATAATCATTTGAAGAGACTAACAATGATAGAAAAATGTAGTGTAAAAATATATTGAAAACATCCACTTATTCAGAATCTTATAAAACTTCGATGGTCTGAGAACTTTATGTTAAGTATACTGGTTCTATAGAATTAGATTTTAAATTGCTTTAAAAATCGAAGCCGAAAAACGATGATGAATGACGAAGTGCCACCAAACTTTAACTGATTTTTTTTTTAGAAAGTTAACTAAATTTTTTTTGATGAAATATGATTGTTGTCTGTGAAACTGCATATATTCATTATTGGGATCATATGCCTTTAAAATCGTGACAAACAAAATTAGTTTTCCCCCCCCCCCCAAAAAAAAAATGCTAGAAGTATTTCACTATTATCTCCTCTTTACGTAAACCCATCATTTGTAGTGAATTTTTTCAGTCAAGTGAAGAAAACGTTTTTAACCTACTATATTAAATAGTTCAAAGTGAAAAAAAATATTAGTTTTAACACTTCATAATTTTTTAAACATTCACAGTATAAATAATCTATTAAAAATAGTTTATTATATTCCATCAATATCTTGACAGATTTCTTATACGAAATGAAGGACCAGGAATAGTCCTTTTTAAAGACAAAACACATTCATTATCACTCTCTAAATGACATTCATTTTACTTATTCTAGGGGGAAAAAACGTTTTTAGATTTTTAATATAATATTTTTACAATATCTTTAGAAAGTAAATTTTCCCCAGTTGTGTTTTTTTTTTTTTGCAAAGGAGATCTCAATCTGCTTAGATAAATTAAAGATATATCATACGAATTTTGTTTTATAAATTAAATTTTCATCTTCTGTTGACCTAAAATTGTAAGGTTTTTTTTTCTTTGTTCACAAACAGTTTATACTTGACTCAACTCTCCTGTCGGATGTCTACAAATAGTAAAACATTAATTTAAATTCTCATAAAAAATAAAATGCAGTAATATTTTCCAATTTACTGTGAAATTTAGGTATGTAAAATTAAAAACATTGTTTTAAATACTCTTTTTACTACTCTCTGTTGCCTTAAGTTAAATTTAATTAAAAACTGATGAAATATCCTACTTAAATAAACATCTTTGATCATTTTGTCTTTAAGATCGGTACTAGGTGGCAGCACCATACAATGAAAAGGGCAGTGCATACTTCTTTTTTTTTTTGTCTCCTTGGTTTTGAACCACCTTTAAGCTGAGCAAACAAAATTTATGCGCAAAATTCTGATTTTTAATAAATCTCTAAATATCATGTCAAATTATTTTAACTTAGGCAGAAAAATATATTAATCTGATGTTTATGATTAAATTTTAATTTTGTTGCAAACATTTTTATGGTTTTAAAATTATTTCAAGGAAATTATACGAATCAAGTAGATTGGCTTTAAATGAGAGTTTAAAAATATTAAGAAAGACTTCACGTGTCCACAAACCTTTAAAAAAAAAAGACCTTCAAAGCACCCTGCATCGTGTGACCAAGATACGATTGAACAATTTTTTTGTGTCATTATCAATCAATCAGTCAATATATATATATATATATATATATATATATATATATATATATATATATATATATACGTACACAGTGCATTATGAATATTGAATTTGTATTATAAATACTTTTATCCATTCAACTCGCTCCCCACCGTATAACGAGTATAACGCAGTAATATTTGCGCCCTTTCCGGGATTCAAATTCTGGCCCACGCAGTAGGAACTTAAGACGTTAACTATTGTACAATAAGACTTGTATAATATATATGAATGAATTTTAGAGAATCTAGAAATTTGGCAAGTGTATCCTTAATGTGGATTTATTTGGCACACTTCTCTTTTTTTATTATTATAATAAATAACTGCTTTTACGCAATATTTAGAAATTTTTGCCATACGAAATCTCAGCATTTTAAACACTTTCTCTACTCCAACGCAGCTGGTCATAGGTAATTTTCCTCTAGAGACTAAGAAATAAGACTAAATTTGTCTGAAACATTATTTAAGATTGTGGTATAATGTTAGGATTTCGTAGTTTGTAAAGTTGATACTATGAACACTTTCTTTGAAAATAATTTCATGTAATGCCTTATTTGATGTTATTATATACCTTGCATTAAGCATCAATCTCCAGAATTTTGGTTCTAACACTTTTAAAGTTAAAGAAACCCAATTTTATTACTTTTAGCTTTCAGTGGTTTACATATTCTGAAAATTCAGAATCAAAATCATGTATTCTGAATAAAACTCTTAGTTTGGTTTTTGCGCACAGATAGAAATTGTTATAATATAACTGTTTTAATTAACGTTTTTCTTTAGGGGAATGGCGGGCAGTTACTTTGACAACGTACAGTTGATATAAATAAAGCATTTTTTATCTATCAGAAGGTAAATGCTTTGATAGCTTTCAACACGGCCCCTGTTACCTTATAAAATATTCTTTGTTATGCTTTGTTTGCACGCACTTTTGAAATATAAATCTTGATGTATAACTTTATCTAGAAGTTTAAGAGATATTCATTAGTTACATGAAAGAACTTTGTGTCTCGGACAGCTTTGAAAATCGCTCGCATAAGATTATTTAAATTTAAGACTAAGACGTTCATTCACGGGCAATTTCTCTTTAAGATTTATTACTTTAAATAGCTGTTTTTTCCTACATCGCAGCCCCAAATGCTCGACTAGAAAGGTTTATGTACAATTAATTTTTCCAGGGAATGCAATAAACAAGGCTTATAGTCCTCAGAGAATTTCTGAGATTATTTAAAACTCTTAGTTCTGAATCATCTCAATCATTCATTATAAATGAATTTACAACAATGCATAATGAGGGATATGCATACAATAACAGCAGACTGAATCTTCTTAGGATGTGAGAGCAAGCTGGGATTTGTAAACATATAAAAAAATGGTTAACACAGATAGATTAACATGGAAAGATAAATGTTTATTTACAGGTGGAGAAGGAAAGAAAATGAAAAATTTAAAAATTCCGGGATTTACTTTCTTTTAGAGCCAGAGCTTATTTTTTACATAACATTCCTCTTTTGAATATTGCTACAACGCTGCATCACATGGAAGTACCACAACACATGTGGCCCGGGTAAACGTCGAAATTCAAAATTGAAATGGACGCACTACATGCGTAAGTTTTTGTACTTTTTTTTCATCATTAAGTCAAGAATCGTTTGTTAGGGACTAGCTGTTTATAAACGTTAGATAATTGATTTAGTCATCAGAGGAATGGTTCGATTCCTAAACGTCTTGAAATTGGGGAGTTTATAAAAAGCAGTATAGATATCCGACTGTATTAGGCCTTCATGATCAGAGAATGACGATGCATTGTCTCGAAATCAAAATAAAATACCATTATACAGCATATGATATGGTAGAAATTTAGATCATTGAGCATAATCTGGAAACTAAAACAGACACTTTTCTCTGTCTATACGAATCACAGCAAAATCCACCTAATTATTGGATTGGTGGACAAGCTGTCCACCACAGGCTACACCACAGGGGTTCTTGTTTTAAAATATTTGCTCTTATCTGTGTAAATAAAGTAATCATCATCATTAATCCTTCCCATGACCGTCTTCTTCGGTTTTGTCTTCAAACAGTTATAACGGCAACCATTTGGCATCGCACTTTCATTCGGTGTAGTTTCCTCATTGAAAAGAATTTGATTGAACAGGCAATCGAACAGGGAACTTAATTTCTTGAACTTTACCCAGAGCTTAAAAGTGATCTTTTCCTAAACATAATGTCAGCTGAAACTCAAAAAAATATTTCTCACTCTTTATGATCATTGAGAGCTTACTGAAGAACCTGATCATTAAATTTTAACTTTATCTGCAGATATTAGTAATGCAGAGTGAAACTAATTTTTATTTTAGTTAGTCATTTCAACAAAGAGATGCATCTGGGCAAGGGCGATATTCTTAAAACTGCAAACATGACAGTTTTTCTCAGAATCTCAAAACAACTAAGTGGCAGTGAAAGGGGCAGTGAAAGGCTCTCACTTTTTAAAAATAAAACATTCTCATATGACTGGTAAGACACTCTGAGAGATGCTTATAACTGAAACATCGCTTTTGGTTCAAGGAAACACACTTCTGGTATTTGTGCTCTTATGATTTGATAAATACCTTTCTACTCTAATTTAGTCATTCAAAGAGATATATGAATATAAAGTGTTATTTCGTAAAAGACAAATCTGAAGGCGGAACCAGATATCATCTTTTAAGTATTTTTCAGGGAAATTCAAAGTCACAGATCTTTCAAGAGTTGCTTCTAACTGGATTGACTAGATTTTTTTTTAAACACTTTATTGGACAGATGCATACTAAAGATTTTGACATATAATTGTTGACGACGTTCATATTCGGAATGAAGGGGATTAAGTATAATGCATTGCTTAGGACTTTTCTCTCCTTGTAAACATCAGAACGATAGTTTTACTCAATAAAGATTTATTTCAGTACAAATTCAGATTTGTTTAAGGATCGGATGCATTCAGTACATTAAATAGTATATAGCTTAAAAGTGTGGAATTTTTTATGATAGTTAATGAATTATTGGATTAAAAAATTTTTCGAGGAATAAGAAGGCTTATATTTTAATTCAGAATTGTTAGTTTAGTTTTATTATTTATTATTTTCAATCAGTTACTTGGTAAACAGGAGACAATTTTTATTTTCAAATCAGTATTGCATTAGAATGATTACAAAGTCTTTAATTATTTATCCTTAGAATAGAAATGTCGATGAGTCTATTAAATGCACTGTTTAAAAAATTTGAGAATTTTTGTTTTAACACTTTTAGATTAATTGAAATCGTGATTAAATCTTCAAAAAAATTAAGCCTTATTGATTAGAGGAACCATGTTTAAATTAAATATTTGTTCCCAAACTTGCATTTTTAAGAAAACATTTTACTAAGTCAACAAAATTTTGTGCGTGTTTGCGAATATTTCTGTAAATAATCGTGTAAGTGTACTTCAGAGAATACGAAGAATAGTTCTCAAACAAGTAATTTAATTATTTTATGTTACACCAACGTTATTTTCAAAACGTTTGTTTGTATTAATAAATAGTTCTTTACAGTTTCAAATTTGGTTTTGTAAATTTTGTCTTCTATCTTAAACAAAACGTGTTTAAAATGAAACATAAAATATTACTTTAAAATAAATCGACTGGGTATTTTGTTAAAATTCTTTTCTTCAACACTAAAAAGAAGTAAAAGATGAGTTAGGAACAATTTACTCAATCAACTTCACTTGCGTGTTTACAATGATAAAATGGTTATTATTGCAAGAATTGTTTTCGAAAAAGACACACAGAAAGATGTGTTTACAATTTTTGAGAACTATAACACACATTAGGGCTGATAGCTTCACAGCATGGAACAGTGTAAATAATTCCCCCCCCCCGTGTATAGATCTTTTATTAATAATAAAAGTAAGGAAATATATGTGTATATATTAAAAGCTTGAAATAAAAATTCAATGAGATTTATTTATGGAACAAAATGGGATAAAAATCAGAGAAATCCATATACACATAAATTTTTTCATCGTGTCCTCGACATTTTAACAAACCTGGTTTGTTTTTCTGCTAGCTTCTGTGAGACTCTAGAGTGAATTTTCTTACCTTATGTGAAATAACCATTACCGAAATATTCTCTCTAATTTTTTCACCAGTAACAGATTGATAGTGGTTTATTTTACAAAATCCTTCGATGAAAATAAAGAGCATTAATTTGTTTAATTGTGCATGCGGTGAAAGCTTGCTCTAATACTTTAAAACGAACAGAGAGTAAAGAATAACTTTTCTTTGAAATTCTCCATTACCCTTTTAAAAGATTCATTATCTGTGAATATTGTCACTTTCCATTATTTCCGTGACTTTCATTCCTAATATTGAAAGTCAATATGAAATGAAATTTAGTTCACAAAAAGTGTTTGTGATTATTTTAAGTTTACACTTGAATCCAAAGACAAACAAAGCATTATGGATTGTCTTGGATAATTTTGATAGAATATTGTAAAAGCAAGAAACAAAAGAACGGAACTGGCTTGGTTTAAACTTTACTAAAGAAAGACAAATACATATTGTACTTCTCTGGGTGTAGGAAGCAAAGTTAGTAGGTGGCAAAAAATGTTTATTACTCGGAAAATAGTTTTGAACATACTCTAGTTTGCTGTGGTATGAAAAGGAAGTCATTTTGTTAATTAATTTCTCAAACTTAATTTTCTTTTCGGATTATGCAAAATGTCGCCATTCAGACTTTCAGGCTTTGTTTTATCGAAAATATGTGAAATAGAAAATGAATTACCATACGCGTCTTTCACACTTACTCTCCATTGTCAAGGTTAATATGACTTTAAAAATATATGTAAAAATAATGAAAAATGTTAATTGCTTAAATGTTTTCCATTGTGACAGCTAAAATACGCTCAACGACAACGAGTTTCAAAGAGAATGGGTCCAATTAACCACACGAACTGCAAAGATTAACAAGGGTATCATTGATTTCACTTTTATATTTTATGCGTTACTGTATGAATATTTTATGCGTTACTGTGCGAATCGTAAGGAAAAGAAATTCTGATAATTCAATAAACTTTTATAAAAGTTATCAAACACAATTAGAATAAGCTGTCTTATCGAATATAAACTTGCCCCAAATTGTAAGGATTCTTTAAGTAAGTACTATTAAAAATTAGTTTATACTGCACTATTAGTTTATGCATTGAATATTTTAGAAATGGATTAATAAACAACATAAATTCAATTTTGTTTCGTTAATTATTATTCTGGAAACACTCACATAATAAATTATTATCATTTATTACTGGATGTCATAATACACAGAGAAAAAAAAGTCGGTCAGTCTCCGGAATAAGTGGGTTCTGCAACCCACTTCGTGTGGGTTATTGTGAGACGTGAGTTAAATAAACCACTACCCGTGTTTTTGAACGCGGATGTAAGTGAGTTAAAATACTACTGAGTTATTGTTACTGGGTTATCGAAACAAGTGTGTTAAATAACGCACATGTCGTAAGTCTTTTATAGTGAGTTTATTGAACTGGAGAACCATATTCAGGTATTAAAACGTAAATATTATGCAACTTGAAAGGTTGAAATGGAGTTCATTTGGAATGAAAATTTTTAACATTACTTAAAATTTTATCCACTATATTTTATTGGAAAAGAACTTAATTTTTGGTATACAATGTCTTAATTTTTTAACGAGAATAACAAAAATTCTTGTATCGTATTACAAATCAATTTTTTGTTTATAATTTTTAGTTCTCAAGATAGAAAATTTTACTTTTGAGTAGAAATATTTTCATTTAATAATAGAGAAATTTAATAATACAGAATTTCATTTAATAATAGAGAAATAGCTTAAAAAAATTAATAATGTCATAAAAGCACAAAGCAATTATATGTTCCAAAGAAATTTTGTATCAAGAGTAACATTTTTTAAAGAAAAGATACTAATGTTCTTGAGTGTATGCTATTAATTTGGTACGTCTCGATCTGTGTGCACACTTACAGGTCCAAAGATAAAACTTGGATTCGCAGATTTGCGTTTTCATATTTTGCTCCTTAATTTTCGAATGGTTTGCTTAATAGCTTACGATTTGCCCTCGTTGAAACAAATACTATTGATAATAATAGTTAAAAATAAATGAAGTCAGACTTATTATGGGACACTACTTATTAAAAATCATGTAAAATTTATTAGTTTAGAATAAATCTCCATTACACAACTACCAAAGTTATATTTATTTACTTTCCCACACGTACTCAGTATTTTTACACTACAACATTTGCCATACTGAAACTGATTATGGTAAAGAAATGAATGTTTTACAAAAACATATTGTTTCTCAATACGTTTTTTTCTTTTTTTGTGTGACACTTATGTTTTTATTTTTATTTTCAGACTAAAAATCTAGCAACTAATAGCGTCGTACACCAAAATAATTCAACGGTTGTGGTTAATAACAGTATAAATGATTTCTCGGGTTTTTTTTTAATCTGCATTTTTCAACTCTAATAATAATTAGTTTATCAGCTCGCACAGTTAGATCTCTTAAGTTGTTATTCTATCACTCTAGTCTGTTTTTAAAGAATCATTAAACATCCCAAATTCATGGGGAATAATATTTTACAATGCAGGGTTCGGCCTATGGATTGTAGTTCTCATTATACTTCCTAAAGCTCCTGAACTGAAAAGTATTTCACATCTGCTCGCCAAAGTCCTGACAGGAAATGGTCATTTCCCGTTCGGTATTTTTTTCCCGCCCAAGCAGCGATGCACATGTTTTTAATTGTAGCAACATAACACACAGCTTATAGTGTGCCAGGATTTTTGAGTACATAGTTTTCAGGACAAAGCCTTACCAGGATGCCGACGGATGATTCAACTGGCCATTGCTTTACTTAGTTTCTAAGGTGATAATGGATGCTTGATTAACATTTTAAATATCTGATATCCTTATAACTTTTAGGCAGCCTTTCATCACTTATGATATAAGTTTGCAAGATTTTATAACAATTATTTAGCTTTGTTTTTATGAGACTTAAACTTTAAAAAAATCCTTAAATTTTAATACAAATTATATTCCAAATATGGGTGTATAGTGCAGTTTTTTTTTCTCCCACGAGAAAGTATGGGAGGGAATAGAGATAATAAACACACAAAACAACGAATAACGAATTACTAGCATAAAATCGCTTAATTTAAAGACGGGATGGGTGGGAATAGGCAACATTTCGAGTACTATAGCGTAAACTCATTTACTTAAAAGAACTCGTTAGTCCTGGGTTTTATAACCCAAAATATAGTGAGATATTGAACTCGAAAGAGGAGTTTGTCTACTCATGTTGGTGTGTTTTTTCGACACACTTTAAAGTGAGTTGTATAACCCCTTTTAGTGGGTTGGTGGCGGGTAAATCAACCCGCTTAGGATCTGGGTTCTAGAACCCACTTTCCCACATGGGTTGTACGACTCACCAAAAGCGAGTTCAACTGTGAAGTGGATTTGAACTCGGAGAAGTGGGTTCAAAGAACAACTTTTTTTCTGTGTGTAGGATCTGAAATAGAAGGTTTTGGGAATTACTAAGCATAAAAATTGCAATTAGAATATTGAGTTTGTAAAATTTTTAAAATTTAATTGCATTTCTATTAAATTTCTAGTAAAAAATCTGAGAACTTCTCTATCAATTGAAGAGGGAAAAGATTCTAGGCTTTGGGGAGGTCTTATAGAGTTGATTTATGGTATTTAAATGTATTTTAATTGCTTTTTCTTTCAGTAATAATTCAAAAACCCAGTGGGCAAAGTTACCTGTACAACAAATGTAACTTAGCCCACCAGATGTTTTCTATTGAAAACTGCCTATAAAGTCATTTCTTGGCAATGTTACCTTTGTCGGGGGGTAAAATGAGCCAAAATAAACATGAGAACAGTTAGAATTTTTTTATTTATTATTATTTATTATTTTTATGAATTATATTTATACTAGGCACTCGTTAAATTGTTAGATTATCGTTATAAAATTTAAGTAGATAGCAATTAGAATACTAATGAGAAAAAAGAGAACATATCGTTGGTGTTCTGTAAAAAGGGTGAATATATATGTTAGTTAATCTCTATGTGTATTCACCCATTTTACAGAACACCGACGATATGTAGGTAATATGACTCAAACTGTTTAAAAGAATCTTGAGAGATCTTCTTCAAAAAAGAATTTGCCTCGTCGTTCCCTTGGAGATAGAGTTTGAAATCGATCACATGGAAAGATTCCACATTTCTTGAAGCCAGCTCGAGTGTTTTCTTCAATTCTTTCAGATACAGCTTTCAATGGATGTTTCAATAAACATGGGAATCTTCCTTTTTATGGAGAACAGGAGTTTGAATTCTTTGCTTTGTATCTCTCCAAAACTTTTCTCCGCACTCTCTTTAATGGACCGAACACGGACACACCGAGGGGTTGACACAAGTGTGTGGCATTGGGTGGTAGCAAAATGAATTCGATGTTCTCTTCTCCTGAAAACACTGCAATTAGGTACTTAAAAGCCTTCATAATTTTTTCACATACAGGAGAGGTGGGCAAAATAGCCCCAATTTTCCTATTAATCATGGGGTAACATTGCCCATCAAAACAATGGCATGAAAATTAAGGTATAAAAATTCCACAATCATATCCCTCCAATGGTTATTCCACTGCTGGCCACTGTAAATGCAACACCCTGAAGGAAACATGCAAATAACATGAAATTTACAACATGCATTAGCGGAGGTGAGATATGCAAATGATTAGAATTTCAGCGCGGACGCACATCACGCGCGCCTGTGGCGCACTTCAAAGCGCTATTTAAGGCTTGGAGATTTCGACCATTTCAAGTTCGGCAATTGTGTTTTTCTTGTGTTTTTTTCAAAAAAAGGATCAATTATGCCTCGTCGAAAACAGCGATCATCTTTTGATCAAGTATCCGAGTTCGACAGAGGAAGGATAGTGGCCTACCGATATTGTGGATTATCTTTCAGGGAAATCGGTAGTCGTGTTGGCCGAAACCAAACAACTGTAATGCGGATATGTGATCTTTGGATGCAGGAAGGTACGACGGACCGGCGTGTTCGATCGCATCCGCCTCAGCGCACCACTTCACGTGATGACAGGCAAATTGTGCGCATGGCAGTGACGGATCGCTCAGTCCCATCACGAACCATAGCACAGTACATGCAGTCTGTAACGCATCATCCAGTGTCTGCGCGTACCATTCGACGCCGTTTACAGCAGAGTGGTCTGTCCGCAAGACGTCCATTGCTTTGTCTACCCTTGACGCAGAACCACAGACGTCTCTGCCGCCAATGGTGCGATGACAGAAGGATGTGGACGGCAGAATGGAATGAAATTGTCTTTACTGACGAGTCACGCTTCTGTCTGCAACACCACGATGGTCGCATTCGAGTCTGGAGACACCGTGAAGAGAGGATGCTGGACAGCTGCGTTATGCACCGCCACACTGGTCCTGCACCGGATATTATGGTATGGGGCGGTATTGGATATCACTCTCGCACACCTCTACTACGCATTGCCGGTACTTTAAACAGCCAGCGCTACATCTCCGAAGTGTTGGAGCCAGTTGTCCTTCCTTACCTTCAGGGCTTGCCCACAGCCGTATTTCAACAGGATAATGCGCGACCACACGTGGCACGCATTGTCCAACTGTTCTTTGTCAATCGCCAGATTGAATTGCTTCCCTGGCCGGCTCGCTCTCCGGATCTTTCGCCGATAGAAAACATGTGGTCCATGGTTGCTCTACGATTGACCCAGATTCCATCCCCAGCTGCCACAGCAGATCAACTTTGGCAACGTATGGAAGCTGCTTGGTCTGCTGTACCCCAAGAACTCATCCAAAGTCTCTTTGAATCAATGCCGAGGCCTGTGGCAGCGGTGATCTCCAACAATGGCGGCTACTCTGGCTACTGATTTTGGCAGGAACCACACTTCACAGATGTCAATAAATTTAATCATTTGATACTTGGTCAACGTGTTATCTACAAAATAAATTTTGTTGTGATATCTCTTGTCTTTCTTGGTGTTGCAATTTGGATGGCCAGCAGTGTATATGCAACGCTTATAGAAATAATTTGAAAAACTTTTCAGCTATCCCTATGGGTTTCATGGACCAAAGTTGCTATTCAAATTACTTGCTCACAGTCACTTTACAAATTGATTAGTTTCACACGGATAAACTATCCCTAAATGGAAAAACTCCCGCCTCACTCTTGCTAACATTACAACTAACAGCACTGCTTATTTGCAGAGCACTCAATGCCATTTGAGTAACCGCTGTTTGGCGCTCAACCTTTATTTTTATTTTTTTAAATGGGCAAAGTTACCCCGGTGGGTAAAGTAACCCCGGTTGACGGTACACTTAATCAAAAACACATGAAATCAAAACCACATATATCTATAAAACATATCAAAACCACATGAAATATATAAAACATATATGATATACATTATGAAGTTCACTGTATTTATCTTACTTTGAGGCTATAGATATAATATCTCTATATATAAAACAGTTCCGTAACTGATTGACTGACTGACATCCAACGCACAGACCAAACCGCTGGACCTAAATGGCTGAAATTTTGCATGGCGATTCTTCTTCTAGTGTAGGGGTGCACTAAGAAAGATTTAAAAAAAATTCTTCTTAGATTTTTTAAATTTAAATTTGTAAGCTGCTTTAGTAACTTTTTTTAAGTTTGCATTTAAAATAATAATTTGAGGGTTATAAAACTTATATCAAGAGAAAGTTCATGAAAATTCCCTTAAAATGAAATCTCTTTCGAATCTTTACCACCATTTTCTGATCTTTGGTGAATTTTTAAAAATTAATTTTTAGAATTTAATTTATTACATGCTGATCACGTGGTTTCTTTTTCTGGTACTTTAAATAAGTTTATTGTCACGTGCATAACAACAAAATATTTTTTTCTTGCTAATGCGGCAGACGATTGGACATTATCCAAAAAAACATTAAAATACAGTAAAAGAAATGTTCCTCAAACTGTACTATATTAACTGTACTATATTCTTTAGCATGTCCTATTAGATTTAATTTGAATATTTTGTCTATAAAAATATCCCTTACGATTTTTTTATAAATATTTTTTTACATCAATTGTATACATTGGTCGTCTTATTTATCTATACTAATAAAGGGACAAGGAGAAGTCGGATCACGTGACCGTAACTCATCCGGGCGGGCACCGATCCTCGAAAAAAAATGGCCGACAAATATACAGGAAAATCGGTGTATTTTTTTTCTCATGAAAGTACATAAATGTTACATATTTGGAAAGAACTTCGAAAACTGATACTTTTTTCTGCGTACACTTATTCTGTTAATTCAATAGTTTTAGAGATATTTCATTCTAAAATCCCTCACTGCTGAGAAACCAAATCATCTTTTGCAGTGGTGCTGCCATCTGTCGGCAGCGACGGGAATGAAAATTGAAAGGAATTGATTTGATTTATTCACTTTGATTTAATACATTTGTGGGCTTTTTTTTTCTTTTGTGGGGCCCGAAGTACATAAATATGTTACACGGATGGCTTGAGCGTAGCTATGTGAAGCCCGGCTAGTGATAAATAAATAAATATATATATATATATTTGTTTCTTTTGGTATTAATTGCATACATTGACCGTTGTATTTAATTTGAATGTACTCCGTAACGAAGTGCGGGTTTTCAGCTACTATATATATATATATATATATATATATATATATATATATATATATATATATATATATATATATATATATAAAATTCGTCCCACTAACTTTGCTGTCTTGACGTTAAGACTACTTGAAAGGAAATCGCCAGGTCGCCGGAACAAATAACGAACTCAAAAACCCCTTCGATGAACTTGGCAACGTCCAAATGCTGTACTATGACAAAACAATTTTTCTCTTCTTCAATTTTTTCGTTTGTTGTACGACCGTGCCTCGTGTCGTGTGTCTGCGATCTGCAGCTCACGCCGGTCTATGCTTTCTCTTTATAAGGGGAAAAGTAATGCAAGCTAAAGGGCTGTAACGCCAACCGTTGCTGCATTGCATTCGCGTTTGATTCTTCTTTGAATTATTTACCATATACCTTGATTTTCTTTAACCGGAGGGGGGTTAATTTGGATCCAATACCGCACCACATTAATAGCAATTTATGAGAAGACTTTTATTTTCTTTCCTTACATATATACATTTTCAATAATTAAATAAGAAAACTCACACTACTGAAGTTCAAAGCTTTAAAATCGCTATTACGGGAAATATTTAGGTGTAAGTTTGCAAAATTTTGCCCATTTTTCAGATATCCATTATTATGTATTTGATACATTTATCCTCCTCATATCGTTTCTCTACGGTATAATGATTGAAAACGACGGTATAATGACAGTAAAATAAAATATTTGGTGTCATTTAACTTTTTAGTTAAACTAAGTTCGTATTAAACGTATTAAACAAAGGGCTTTATCAGAATGATATAACAGACAGTATGTGTCTGAATAATAATTCCCAGAACATGCCACTATTAGAAAATTTTATATAAACTGCTCAAAGGATTCTTAAAAAAATGCATACTTAAAGAGGTGAAGTGGAATATATATATATATATATATATATATATATATATATATATATATATTATGCCAGGACAAAGTATCTGCCTCGTGGAAAAAATATAAATATATGTAAATAATATATCGATGGATAGTTATTATTTTTTAAATATTTTGATACCCCGTTTAGGCATAAGGTTTTTATGAGCTTTTATTTAATTCATTTAAACTGTTTTTTTACGCAGATGATAACGGGCAATTCTTTATATGTATGCATGAAGCCGAAATTTCAGTTAATGTTTGAAGAAAATGGTCTTTGCAGATGTTGACAGAGATTTGTAGAGGCCTATCATTAAAGGGCTTACTAGTAAACAGGCAATTACACCTAGCATTAGAGCAGGCTATCTAGGTTTGATTCTCATCCTTTTTCATTATTTAAAAAATAGAAAACAGAAAACAAAATGTGATTGACAACATTATGTTGATTAGTCATTACTATAATGGGGCAAAATATAATAAAATAGAGGTTTGAAGTGTGATATCAACTGGGAAGCATGTGAGCTTCTGTAAGGAAGACCTTGTTCAATAGCGTATTGATTACTTCTCTTGTCAGAAATGAAGAAGGGACAGGTTTGACTCCCGTTTTCCTAGTTTATTTTCTATGAGTGAAAAGGGGCAAAATTGACAGATTCCTAATCATTTTAGGTTCTTAATATAAAATTGACCTGAAAAGAAAACTGCAAATTTTGGAAAAAAATGTGAGGAAGAAAAGTATGGGACTTTTTTAACATCTCGTGACTCGTACGAAATTCGTCAATTTTGTTTACATTTTTATATTTTTTTATTTTAGTGAATTCACTTTCTATTTTATCATTATGAATCACCAATTAAGATGCAACATTGAATAGAGTTTTTAAGTAGTTTCTGTTACAAGAAACGTTCCTGTCGTATAAAAAGTAATAGGTAGGTTTAAATAGATTTTTTTCTATGTTTTAATTTTTTACTCTAAGTGTTCAAAGAATGTTTTAAAAGAAACATTCTCTGCTCAAAATATTTCTGACTGAGATATTGGAGAGAAACAGTTTTTAAAGTGACATGTGAAAAGAACGTTTTGGAAAACGCATGCTTAATCTATATATATATAAAACAGTTCCGTAGCTGACTGACTAACAGATAACGCACAGGCCAAACCGCTGGACCTAAAGGGCTGAAATTTTGCATGGGGATTCTTCTTATGGGGTTGGGGTGCAATAAGAAATCTTTTTGAAAAATTCTTCTTCGTTTTTTAAATTGAATTTTTAAGCTGTTTTTGTAACATTCTCAGGGATATAAAATTTATATCAAGAGAATATCATAAAAATTCCTTTAAAATGAAATCTTTTTCAAATTTTTACCTCCATTTTCTGAGTTTTGGTGAATTTTTAAAGTTTAATTTTTGAATTTAATTTATTAAATGCTGATCACATGGTTTCTTTTCTTTTTGTGATACTAATTTTACAAAAATTTATTTTGTGTCACGAGCATTACAACGAAATAAATTGACCAAAAAATATTAAAATACGGAAAAAGATGAAATTCAACCACTAGACTAACTGAGATGGAAGTTTTTTAAGAATTTAATTCAGATTAGTACATTTTATGGATATTAAACATACAAATTAATTGCATACATCGACCGCTGTATTTATTATATATATATATATATATATATATATATATATATATATATTTATTTATGTGTGTGTGTGTGTGTGTGTATTCACTGCTGGCCACTGTAAATGCAACACCCTGAAGGAACCATGCAAATGACATGAAATTTACAACATGCATTAGCGGAGGTGAGATATGCAAATGATCAGAATTTCAGCGCAGACGCACATCACGCGCGCCTGTGGCGCCACTTCAAAGCGCTATTTAAGGCTTGGAGATTTCGACGATTTCAAATTCGGCAATTGTGTTTTTCTTGTGGTTTTTTCAAAAAAAACGATCAATTATGCCTCGTCGAAAACAGCGATCATCTTTTGATCAAGTATTCGAGTTCGACAGAGGAAGGATAGTGGCCTACCGAGATTGTGGATTATCTTTCAGGGAAATCGGTAGTCGTGTTGGACGAAACCAAACAACTGTAATGCGGATATGTGATCGTTGGATGCAGGAGTGTACGACGGACCGGCGTGTTCGATCGCATCCACCTCAGTGCACAACTTCACGTGATGACAGGCAAATTGTGCGCATGGCAGTGACGGATCGCTCAGTCACATCACGAACCATAGCACAGGACATGCAGTCTGTAACGCATCATCCAGTGTCTGCGCGTACCATTCGACGCCGTTTACAGCAGAGTGGTCTGTCCGCAAGACGTCCATTGCTTTGTCTATCCTTGACGCAGAACCACAGACGTCTCCGCCGCCAATGGTGCGATGACAGAAGGATGTGGACGGCAGAATTGAATGAAATTGTCCTTACTCACGAGTCACGCTTCTGTCTGCAACACCACGATGGTCGCATTCGAGTCTGGAGACACCGTGAAGAGAGGATGCTGAACAGATGCGTTATGCAACGCCGCACTGGTCCTGCACCGGATATTATGGTATGAGGCGGTATTGGATATCACTCTCGCACACCTCTAGTGCGCATTGCCGGTACTTTAAACAGCCAGCGCTACATCTCCGAGGTGTTGGAGCCAGTTGTCCTTCCTTACCTTCAGGGCTTGCCCACAACCATATTTCAACAGGATAATGCGCGACTACACGTGGCACGCATTGTCCAACGGTTCTTCGCCAATCGCCAGATTGAATTGCTTCCCTGGCCGCCTCGCTCTCCGGATCTTTCGCCGATAGAAAACATGTGGTCCATGGTTGCTCCTGTGGCAACGTGTGGAAGCTGCTTGGTCTGCTGTACCCCAAGAACTCATCCAAAGTCTCTTTGAATCAATGCCGAGGCGTGTGGCAGCGGTGATCTCCAACAATGGCGGTTACTCTGGCTACTGATTTTGGCAGGAACCACACTTCACAGAAGTCTATAAATTTAATCATTTGATACTTGGTCAACATGTTATCTACAAAATAAATTTTGTTGTGATATCTCTCGTTTTTCTTGGTGTTGCAATTTGGGTGGCCAGCAGTGTATATATGTTAAGAATTAATTAGAAAAAGAACAATAATTAAATAATTTACAAGGGGGCTTCAGGGTAGTTCATTTCGTGGAGTAAAATGCCACTATTTTCATATCGTATGTCGAAACGCGCCGCGAATTCAGGGGAATTCCCTTTTTGAGCGAGCAAAGAGAGTATCTATTAATAGTATCAAACTTAAGCTCCGCCTTTCGGTCCATCGCCTGCGCATACGTCAAGCGCTTGCGCTATAGCTTTAGACGGCTTGAAATAATAGGATTTTAAAGCAGAGCGGTGAGAGGATTTCAATCGGTTTGATCACGCGTCACGAGGGTCAAGATGATTTCTTGGAAAATAATTAATAGATTGAATCGGGGTAGGTTACTATTCGTAATAAACTCTTAAGTGAAATTAGTTTTTAGTTCTTTGCCACATGCCTTTATTCACTGACTGCTAAAACATTAATAATTTTATAGTAATCGATAAAGAAGGAGTAACGTTGGATATAAGACGACATAATGCAGATGGGTAGTAATAAGCTCCGTGTCATATATATATATATATATATATATTTTTTTTTTTTTTGCATTAACTGCATACATTGACCGTTGCATTTAATTCGAATTTACTCCGTAACGGGTATTCAGCTAGTCTTTGCATACAGAATTAAAAGTTTTTAAACACATTATAGTAACTTTTTACATAAACGCAAGAAAAAGTACTATACCCTTTTGTTTTAAAGGAAATGTCATTGTTAACCTCTTGTATTTTAGCCTTCGTATATAATATGTGTTTTCTTTAGCACCTTCAGTGTTCTAGCCAAAGTATCAATTTTTATTTGTCTCTAAAGAGTTTTGTGCTTTTTTCAACCATTGTGCAGACTAGGATATACGTAGATAAATAATCAGCTTGCATTTATATGCTCTCAAAATAATCACCAAATTTTTAATACAAGTATGTCACGTTTGGAAAAGAAAATGTGGTTTTTATAGTAAACTATCACAACATTAAAATGTTATTACAAATAGCTAAACTTTCTAAACCTATATAAGCTGAAAATTACTTTTTTATTACTAAGAGTCGATGTAATTACAATGCATTTCCCCATTAAAGAGTCGTCAAAGAGACGTAACATTTTTAAAGCATGTCCTTAGTTCTACAGTAATGTAAAACTCATTTCTCTGGGTTAAAACGAAATTAAGGACCATAACCCGAAAAGGGGAAACAAAATAACAATTTCAAACTCTTTTATGAGTATATGAGTAAGCTTCCAAAAGGATTTCTTAAAAATAATAAATTTTTTTCCCTAATAATACTTTAATTTTAATTTGCTAATTACTTTTGTTAAAAAATGTTGCAGAATTCCTCTCATATGAGTAGTTGATACAAGATATTGAACGATAGTAATTAACAGTAAAATTTTATGTGAGAACAATTATTCAATATAATAATCAGCGATGATATTTCATGACTTTAAGATATTACAGATATTGTATTATCATTATGCTGTCTTAAATGACAATAGACTGATTTTTATCTGATTATAAAAAATATTTATGAAAATTATTGCAGAAGTCCTCTCATATGAGTAGTTAATACAAGATATTGAATGATAGTAATCAACAGTAAAATTTTATGTGAGAATACTTATTAAATATAATCATCAGCGATGATATTTCATGACTTTAAGATATTGCAGATATTGTATCATCATTATTCTGTCTTAAATGACAGTAGGCTAATTTTTATATGAGTATAATATTTATTTATCACAACATAATTATTTTAATCTATATATATTATTCGGTCATCATGGCTTATATTATATCCTAGTCAACAGCAAAATTATTTTGAAATATTCTTCTCAAAAATTATTAACGAATCTTATAGATATTAACTAGATAATATTTCCTGAGTTTTAGTGTAACAGCCATGCTAAGTTACTTCCTTTTAATTATCGTATTTATACTAGTAAATTTTATATTTCGTATAAAATTTTCGGTTATGACACTTTGAAACTATCAACTCCATATAAGAAACAAAAGTTTTTTTTCACCATTGTAATTCAATGAAAAAGCGTATGAAGATGATATTAACAATGAATTGCATTACAAAGTTTAACAACACTGGATTCCAAATAGATCACTTTTTTGCACGAAACTCAACATTATAATAAAAATTCCTAATATTCTCCATCCTGACGATGAGCTATAATTTTTAATTCCAATCAAGGTGTAAATTTAAATTATTATTGTGGATTTTAAGTACCTAGGGGCTTTTCTTTTAAATATTTAGAGTAAAGTAGCAAAATATTCTAATGTATTTTTCAAATTAATAAGCAATATATTTCCTTTCTAATCTCTAGATTCCTGAATTAAGAGTTAAAAAAATTGTGGCTTAAATTTGATACCCGCAGTAATTGTTTACAAAGTCCTTACAAAGATACATCCTTCCGTCCAAAAACATTAAGTTTGGGGTAAATCCATCCGCCTGTGTTTGCGCAAAATCTCATTTTAAAGTTTGAGCTAATCTAATAATTTTTCAATCATGCTTCAGTAAAATGTTAAATTATGGGCTAGCTGGAAAACAAGAAGCGATTTAACAGTTCCTGTCGTTTTTTCATAGACTTTCAAGGAAAAAATGTTGTAATAAGATAAAAAAAAGCGCAGTAGTTTATTTTAACTCTATTGTACTTCTTTCAGCGTTTTTTCTTCAAACAATTGTTTAGAAAGTTTGAAAGCAAACTAAATCTATTTTCATACCAGCTGTTTCAATATTCATTTTATCGAATATTGAATTGAGTTCTAATTTCAAGCATTGAGTTTCTTTGTAACTCAAGCATCTATTTACAGCATGAAATAAAAAATGTGAAGCTTAAAGTACATCAAACTTTTTTAATGAAACGATCTCTTTTAATTAAAAATGATCCTAAACAGATTTAGCTAAATATAAGTCAGTTATGAAAAATAACAATTGAAGTTTACCTTACATAAATGTAATTACGTCAGCATCATCTTCTAAAGATTTTATGCTTTGTGAGTTAGCTGGGATAAATTGGTAATGCTTCTTACTTGAAATGGGGAAATTAAATTCAGGGCATAATGGGAGTACAAAATTCTTTTATTTACTTTTCAAGCGTTTCCCTTTCCATGTATCCTCCTATTTCGTCCTTTTATTTGTGTTCGCCCCCCCCCCCCTAACGACGTTCTGGAGGAACTGTTTCATGTTTCCTCCTTTTATATCGAAGAATTCCACGATCCTCGTATTTGTGAATTGTCTATAGATAGAACTACACCTAACGCTCCTACGCCTGATGCAGAACTGTCAATCCATTGAAAACTAGTTACCACGTTTTAAAATTTTTATTTTTGATATTAAGAAACAGTGGGCTCATGTTATACGTTTTCCTCTAGTTTATTGAATGTTAAGTCAAGGACATTGTAGTCTCAGCATCTCATTTCGTGATTAAGGTTAGTTTTGAAGCGTGCAGGTATCACCTTTATAATATTACCCCTTTAATTTAGGCATCGTTATTCTTGTCATGTTCCTTTATCGATGATTTTGTTTATTTAGGAAGTGTTGCATTCGTGCTAGTTTGTCATGCATGATTTTAAAACGTTTTTCCTAAATTCAAAAAGATCAAACAAATTGAATAAAATCAAATAATTTATCTCAAAAATGTTTTAGTTTTAAAAAAAAGTTGCAATTTTTTTAAGAGCATTGAAAGTCACGCTATCGTTCTTTTATTTGTGTTTATTTATCCCTCATTGGTGCAGTGCATTTCGGGTACCATATTAGATGCTTTAAAAGAAGAAATTATTTGTTCAAAATATTGAAAACCCTAATTTCAACTCACTTCTTACTTAAATGTATTTCTATAGCATTAAAAAGAATTTAAATTGCTGAATATTACAAAGAAATATTAAGTTTATCTGCGATTGTTCATTTTAAATTTTAATCCTTTTATTATCCATTTATTTCCCAGAATCCTTAAAACATATGTTAAAAATTTGACTCGGTAAGGAGAAGATGACTTAAAGTTTTTGACAATTTTTAAAGAGAGTTTGTAGAGTCTATTGCTTATTAATGGTAAGACGTTTAATCAAGAAAATAAAATGAAAAAAAAGAGATGAATCCTAAAAATTGAAGTTACTGGCTCAAAAGTTTGGTTATATATTTCCTAAAAAATACAACAGGTTGCCCAGCAAGACAAGAAAAATAAATTTTTGAGCATTTAAATATCTCACATTTATTCAAGAGCTAACAGCAGCCATTTGAAATCAATCATGCTTATTAAACGTAGTATCCCATAATATGTGTCTCATTTGAACTATTTTTTCGATTTCCTTAGCATAAGAAATAATAGTAAAAAATATTATTTAATATATAAATAGATAATGTTTCTTAACTTCTCAAAGTTAATATCTGATGAGAAAACTTTTTTGAAAAATCTTTATTTCATCTAAGAGCTAAATCCTATGCAAATTGGTTTTCAGTTAATTAAGAAAAACATCTTCATTAATGCACGTAATGAACACTTCTTCAATTCCAAAAAAGTTAAAAAAAGGATGGCAACATCTTTCGAACTACTTAACTGTTCAGCGTAAATTATATTCTTCATTAATGAATTAATTGAAAATCTTATAATGGGTTCTAGTTTCCGAGACATTTTACAATGTTTCTTTGATAAAACTTAAAAGAAAAAATAAACGGTTCAGTGAGATGAAATGCTACCAAACTTTAGATAAGGTACATTAAAAGATGCAATTAAGTAAAAGGATAATTTCTCATATCCATTCAAATACCCTGAGAAACAAACTGCATCAGATTTTCTAGTCAACAAAAAATATGATCTATGATACAGAAAGGGAGATGTTCACACTACATCAGTTCTGTGTCATAAGCTTTTGACTCTCTTTTGGTATTTAAAACTGATAATAACATCTCATAAATCATACTAAATAGAGGAATTTTTTAGAAGAAAATTAACTAGTACTTGTACCACTTTTTTCTTATTTCACCCAAGCAAACACATTGACTGATATACATATAAACAATAAACACATATGCAAATACATGAGTTAATATTCAATATAAAATATTCCTAATGCCGCACAAATGTATTCAGTTTTAAACATTCAGTATCATAAAATTACCGATGTTTCATTTTTGAATTTATTGCAGGAAAAACTACGCGATTAAATTTTTCTGAAGCTCCATAATTGGTTTGAAGCTCTTCATTTGTGACCAGCATTTGAACATGATTATGAATGTATATATAAAAAAAGTAACAAGCCATAAGTTATCTCAGGATATTTTTGCTTCCAACTGACAATACAATAATAACTAATATTCATTTTACCGACCAGCAAGGGAAATGTAAATATTTCTCCACTTCTGTCGGCAAACGGAAATAAAGGATTCTCAAAGCGTGTTTGTATTCAAATGCATTAAGCAGACCTTTTCAGTGTAAAGGGAATTTTAATTTGATTTCTTTTGATGACATAATAAATTATTTATGATGTAAAATGCATACCATCTCTAAATATTGGTTTTGTTCCCGAAATTAGCGTATTTGGCTTTTAGAAGAATTCATCTTGTTACTAGATTTCTTATATTGAAAATGAGAAAAGATTTGAAGGAAAGATAAATATTTTTATGTTTATCAGATTTCCGAAGTTTTAATTAATTATTATACAAAAGGTTTGTATTTGCCAAACTACTTATGTCTATTTCACTTTAATAAAGGCATTCATCATGCATGTGAATATATAAGATTTTTATCTTAATTTCATTCAATAATCTCTGGCAGACTGTAAATCTTTCTATTTGAAAGTAAATAGCTAAGATGAAATTATGCAGAATATGAACATCTTGAGCGTTTTGAAAGTTGCTACGTATTGATATAAATATATTTATACAAATATATGTATGCATATTCAGCATATGTGTTTTTTTTTATATTCAAGAATTTTACAAAGAATGATTATCATATTCAGTTACTTTGAGTTAAAAAGTAAGTTTTTGAAATAAAGTGGATTATTTTGATTTTATCAATTGTAAAAATGCTCTTAGGGTGTTCGAAGTCAGAATGTCATAAACATGAATGACCTGTCAGAAACATAAACATTTATACAAAATCTTACCTTAAGCTACACTTTTTTGTCCCTTTCTCTGCTATAAAAATTCACAGATTTATTTTATAGAAGTGTGGAGAAAATTTCTTACATTTTAGCAGCATTAAAATTTTTATAGTTCTTATAAAATGGAAGTGTGTAATGCGCTGAATTCACATATTGAAAGAGGAATAAAATTTTTCAGCTCCTAGGTAATGTAAAATAACCAAGTATCTCATAAGAGTTCAATGATTAAGCCTTAATTTTCATATTAAAGTAATATTAAATAATATAACAATATTAAATAATATAATTTCATATTAAATAATATAACAATAATCTATGGGAAATGTGCCCTTAATTTTAAATGTTGCCAAGCAAGAACAGTTTGCATTTAAGTAACACTGAACTATATTATTACGTTTTAAACTTTAAAAACATTGAAAAACCTTAAATTTTCAAAAAAGTATTTAGAAAAAATTTTTAGTTTATTTTAAATATCTTAACCCTTTCCACCTAAGAAATAACAGAAATAAAAATTAAAAACTAATATTAATTTTCAGTTTTCTCGTATTTTTTCATGAAATCTTGTAAGAGTCAAAGACAACAATAAAAATAGTTTAATTAAAGCCTCTTTTTCAATGATTTTTTTATAACTAAAGTATAAAAAAATAATTTATGGGAAATTAAGAGGCATCATTGGAAGTAATTTAGATAATGCGTAATTACTCATCCTTTTTCCAGTACAAAGTATGTACCCCTTTGTCATGAAAAATTTCAAGAATAACAATATGCTTACAACATTATTTTATTGTTTCTGTCACGTTTTTTTTTTTAAAGTTGTGATAAAAATGATATATGAATTCCTCAGAGGAAATGTGCCAAAAATGACAATAAGTATATCTTTAAGTCTATTGAGCCATTCTTAACAATAAAATGTATTGTAAATATTTTTCTAATAAATCAATAAGAATATTTTCTTCGGATACAAAACAAATGATGCCTATGACATGCAAAACGTATTTCTCAAATATGTTTCTTGAGAAATGGCATTATATTTAAGAAAAACATTGAATTTCTTTCTCTGAGTCTCAACATTTTTTTTTTCGTTTGGTATCAGGCCATTAATCGGAATGACTAATTGAAGAAAATTTTAATAAATGGTCCTGTAATACACAGTTTAGAATGAGATTCAAAATCCCAGAATACGTCTGATAGTATTTTTAAGATTAATTGAAAAGCTTATAAAAAATTTTAATAATAGAAATATTTCATTACGTCAAGTTTTAAAATATGCATTAGAAGCATAGTTTAAATAATATAAGTAAACCACAACTCTTTCTTCTTGAGTATAACGTTATGTAATCCTTAAATACCAGATGTTTAGCCAATGTCTTTTATATCTGTGCTTGCTGTGCAAATGGTGTTAAGTCCAGAATGGGCTAAAATGTGTTATCAAATAAGGCATGTTGGAAAAATAAAGGGTTACTGCAGGGTACAGAAATCTAAGTCCAATTCCCCTCCTAAATATTTTTATTCATCAGGGAAAATTTGGGATATGTGAAACAAAACACAAACATGTTAGTGTGAAAGGGGATATGTTCTAATCAAGAACTTAACACTCTTTATTCAACAAATAAAATTGGAAAAATGTACTTTAAAAAAATATAAAATTAAATTTGAAAAACCGACTTTTCAACGCCGTTATTTTTCAATCCCGTTTTTCTCAAAACTACGATTTGGACTTGACACTCTTTACACTGAAAACACAGATATGTTAAGGTTATTTTGACTATATTAAGTCTACATTGAGTCTGCTTTTGAGTCTACATTGTTACCCATTCTCGACATTAATAGTTGCTTCTGTCAATATTTGCAAAAAGCATTTCCGAGTGACTTTTTTAAATAGTGAGTTTATTTCAGATGATTATCATTCAAATTTCTCTCAAAAAATATTTTGCAAGAACGTATCTTATAAATTCAAATAAATGAGTTTAATTCCAAATAAAAAACAATATAGCTAATGTTTTTTATGTTTCTTCACTCCATTTTGTAACGATCCTTATTATTGTAATTCCTAATTAAATTATAACCGCTTGTATTCAGGTTGAAGTAAATAAAAATAATTACTGGTGTTCTGCTCTTCTAATTAATTTGGGATCCTCGTAATACTATCCATTATGTTTATTTTTCTCTTATAATATGAAAGAAATGCAAGGCACCATACGCTTTATGTTCTTGCCCGAGATTTACTCAATTTATTTGCTATTCAAATACCGACGTTAAATTACTCAACATTCAAGAAATGACTTATTATCTTCAAAAAATTATCTCACAACACTTCAAGTTTTGAAAGGTTCATTAAGAATAAGATTTAACTACCATTAAACTAAATTAATGAGCATTTCAGTTATGTAACTAGTGACTTAGAAATATTTTTTTTTTACCAATTGATTATGTTTAAATTACTGCGTATACACGCTTCAGCTAAGCAATGATTTTTCAATTTTTCTTTTCATGTATTCAGCGGAGGGTTTTTTCATGCGTTAGTTACAAGTAAATTTTAGAATACATATTGTCAGTATATGTGCATGTATGAAAATCTGTTTTGAAAGTAAAAATAATGTACTAAGTTTTAAGCAACAATTTTAATTTCCATGAGCGTGACTTTTTTCATGTGCAGTAGTTGCATAAACGAAAAGGAAGTATTAATGCAAGAATTGTTTCAATTTTTATCATGTTTTTCAGAGCTAAATATTTTACTAGGGTTTCTAATCTTCTTTTAACTAAATCACCTAAGTTAACGAGAAGTAAATTAACAAAGTTTTAATGAAAGAAGGATTTTTTGAAAAACCTTGATTTTTTCCAAAGACCTCATCATAGTTTACAGCATTGAATCTTTTTAAACTTATCCGTCGTATAATTTTCATTGCACTTATTTAGTAAAGGGTAAAAAGACCATAATAACTGAATTTATTACAGCTAGTTTCAGGAGTAACTGTTTCTATAACATATAAAATGTTGATATCCAATATGCAAATCAATTCTAGATAGATAATTTCATTGCGTAAGAGATTTACATCTCATATTTCTCAAAACTTTGCTATTACTAGGAGAGCTGAGTAGTGATTAAATTAATACAAAAATATTGTTTACACTAAACGTGTTTCTTCATGTTATGAAATACTTATATTTAAAAAAAAAATAATACATAGAATAGCATGATTTGTTGCATGCATCGACTGAAGACCCCCCCCCCCCCTTGTGCAACTTTTATTCTTAAAGTTTATTTTTCCATTTAAATAAAAAAATAAATTATAATATTATTTAAAAGTCAGTTAGATGCATTATTTGCCAACACATCCTTATATCGCTGTTTATATACATTCAAGAAATCCCTAGATATCGCAGTCGAATGACTGCTTTTCATACCCATTGTTATCAAATTCATGCTATCAACTCTAATCATATGAAGCAAAGCACTGAAAATAACAAATTCTTACATCGCCGGGATAATTTTGCTTGTACATCGGCCCTGAGGTTTCGATCTAGGCTTGAAGTTCAGTCATAGCATACAATCCTTTAAGTGGGACCAGACCGTTAAAAAAATTATTATGTGAAGATCAACAACTTGCACTTTTGACCTCAAATAGAAAAGAAGAATATGTAAGGGGAGACTTTGAAAATAAAACTTTGGGGCCTCGATCTCGAGGTTTGAAAACCCGGGGTCGTTAGAACCTCAGGCATAAAATACGTATTTTTGTTTGTTTCTGGTTGCCTTTCATAAACAATACAAGGTTTTCCATTGTTTGTATTTTCTTATACTGTTCAGTATTACTTTGTGCGACCAAGTGCAGTATTTTTTTCGGGTATTAACTGATTAAAAAGAGAAAATTTACCCTTACAAGTAACCATAAAATATGGCGTAGTGTTTTTTAAAAACTTTATTCATAAAATGTTGCAAGCTTATGACAAAATTGAATTTCAATCAGTTCATTAAATTCCGTGTTGAAGGCTGAATCTATTATTATATTATTATAAGATCTATTATTATAAGATCTATTATTATAAGAATCTATTATTATAATCTATTATTATAAGTTTTTCTTCAAATATTTTCATTCCTGTTTTAAAAAAAATGTTAGAAAATATTTAACATCCATTTAAGTTGTTTTGAAATATTTAAAAAAATCTGAATTATAATCTTTAATTTAAAAACAGTTAATTGTTTCTTTTGCAATGTGAAATATGCAAATACTTATTAAATATAATGAATTCAAAGAAGTGCTAGCTTATGCCCAAACATGCAATCATCACTGTTCATTATCCATGCATTTAGAGAAAATAGGATATTAATGATAGTGATATCTACCTATTCGTCAAAATGAATGAAACTGTAGACTGAAACATTTATTAAAGGGCTAAACATTAATTAAAGTTCCTTAATTTGTTGAATAAGTTATGTTATGAAAATTCCAGTTAAATAATCAGTTGTGAATCACAAATATGTATTAAAGGAATTCACAACAGTAACGAAGGTATTTCTCCAATACATATGATTAAAGTTTAAAGCCATAAATGCAGATAAACTATTCTGACTAGAGAAATCGTGGGAATAAAATTAAAATTGGGCATACTATTGATATTTCAAAACTTTTGAAAGGGATTGAGTAAAATAAATGTACTACATAATGAATTTTACATTCATAGAAAATGAATATATAAAATAAACTACTAAAATAATAACCTAATATTGTTCAAAACATTTCAATACAAGTTAAAAATATTAAACATGAATATAGGAGACTTTTAAGCAATGTTGTATAACTTGCCTATTTAGAGAGAGAATAAATCCTCGATACTAATGAATAATGAAGAAGAAAATCATCAGTTGAAATGGAATTATATTCTAATAAATAATGTGCTAGTAACTATTGGATACAAAATTAAAAGTATACCCTTATATCTTTCTCGAAATAAATTAGTTAAGCAGAAACTTAATTGAACAAAATTGCGTTATTCATAGCCTCAACAGTGACAGCCTTAAAGCAAAATTGCCCCTAAATACCCAAGAGAATGGATACGAAGTAATCAGTTAAAAACTTGTGTGAAATCTAAATTATTTCACAAATACAATTGTATCTGTCGAAATAGATTGTTTTAATGTAGTCATGTATCTTAAAATGTTAACGCAGAGAGAAAACTTGTGAGACATTTTAGATAATGAAATAGGAAAGAAAATGAGGTGTTTAAATGAATTTATTGCAGAATTTTGAAAGTATGGCTTTTTAATAACATAATCGAATACACTTTTTTACTCGCAGTTTTAAGGTTTCATAAAAATTTGCATACAGCCTTAATATTTTAATGCATTATTGAAAACATTTTTAGAAAAAAAACTTACCATATATACTTTCCTGAAAACAGTAGAATTATATCATCAACCGCTAGATTTCAATTTCGATTTTTTCAGTTTAAAATGTTTGTGCATGACGGTAAAATGTGTTATAACTTACTTTAATAGGGAAGATGGCTTTAGAAATTTATTATTTTATACTTAAAGTGCCTTTTTTCTAAAACCTTTATACATCATCTCAAAATATCACAAATTTTTCACATCTACAAATTACAAACATTGCATATAATTTTTGGGTAAAATTTATGTGAGGTTTTTAGTTTGAATTTCTAGCGCGGTTATATGTTAAATTGAGAAATTATAAATGAATAGAGTAATAGTAAACGAACTAATTGAGCAAGTTATAAACACATTCAAATCTCTAGATTAAAGAAACAAATATTCCGATATTTCAGTGTCGTATGAAATAAAAATCCGCCACTTGATTAAACCCGTATTTTGCTTTATATACACACTAGCTGAATTTTGAGAGGAAATTAAGGCTTTATATATAGATTTGATTTAATATCCATAAAACATACTAATTTGAACTAAATTTTTTAAAATTTCCATCTCAATTAGTCTAGTGATTAAATTTTATATTTTGCTGCATTTTAATATTTTCTTTGTCAATTAATTTCGTTGTTATGCACGTGACGCAAAATTATTTTAAAGTATCACAAAAAGAAAAGAAATCTCGTGATCAGCATTTAATAAATTAAATTCAAAACTTACCAAACGATTACTGTTTTGGAAGCTAGTGTTCTGCTGATTTCCAGTAAAAGCTAAAATCATTTGAAAACCACACACCAGTATTCCAATCACACGCAACACTATAAACCACTAAAAGAATGCAAGAATAAAACGTTTAAAAATATATAAATCTATTAATTTAAATAATTAAACACACAAATGTATAAATTACATAAAAGTTAACTTAAGTTTTTTAATCTGTCTACATCTCCAGTATAGATATATTTTCGGGGCATTTACAGAACATGGTATATTTCACTTTTGAAAACACGCATTAAATGAGCATCATCTCAATGAGAAATTTCTGAAATGAGCATGGCAATGAAGATCGTGTGTTCACAAACAACAGCAGTAACCGAAATGTGTTAAAATATAAATTTTAAGAGTATTATGGTAGTGAGTTGTGTATATAAATAAAAACTTTCCAAACGGTTACTGTTTTGGAAGCTAATGTTCTGCTAATTTCCAGTAAAAGCTAAAATCATTTGAAAACCACACACCAGTGTTCCACTCACACGCAACACTATAAAACTGAATTACAGTACTCTACGTTTATATGGGCATTGAAAATTATGGTTAGTAGAGGGCAATACGGGACAATCTACGCATTGTCTATAGACACTTGCTATCTTTGGCTATTATTTGATCCATAATATCTGCCTCATATGCCGTATGTTTATAAATGCCATTCCCGAATGAAGAAATCGTGTAGAGGAGGCTTCTGCAACATGTGGACGGAGACAGTTGTTTTGTGACAACTGACTGAAGTGGTGTCATTGTAACCGTGATTGTTTTGTTTGTTTTAAATGAATTTATTGGGATTGGGAGTTTATTATATTATTCTTATATTAATTATATTTATTAATTATGATTTTGATTTAGTAACTTATTGGTTCATGATTGTGGCTAGTACATTGATGTGCTTCCCAAATAATGGAAATTAACTCTGGTTATATTGACAAATCAATTTATTGAATATTAACACACATAAATAATACACTCCAAAATTACTCAATATTTCCTCCGGCATTTACACATTATTATAACTTCATTCCTACTAAATAAATTCTTTACGACACCTATGTTTGATTCATTCACTTATAACAATATTTCATACTGCCTCTATACATATTATTTTCAATTTTACTCCTACTAAATTAATTCATATATATATGCAAAACATTATATTAAACTGTTGGTACGAATTATCGGTCTATTACTCAACATCTTATATTCAAAAACTATATTCATCGCGCTCTATCTTAATCATTATGGCTATACACTGATAAGCAATGATACAATATAAAAGGGAAATGCAAAGTCGGTACCTCAGCAGATGACGGTTGAATCCCTCTGGGCAGCTGGCACTCGTAATGATGAATTCGTCGTCTTTATCATCAAACGGAATTCGGGCATCTCTTTATCTAGAATACGGCTCTGTCGTTCATTGCAGACACTCGGCATGGGACACTGGGCGCTCGACAACTTCTGACTGACTCTCACTTCTCAGGTTATCTCTCTGCCTTCACACTATTTTTTATTTCATATATTTTCTTACTAATGTCTCCGTCTCTTATAATTTCCGTTGGTTATCTGGAAATTATCATGTCATCGCCATTCATCCGTGCTGCCTCTCCTCAATCCCCTTTTACCAATGCGCGTCGAGGGCGAGATTTATAAATTATCCCTCAATTTTAACTTTTTCTCATACTTTGGCTTCAAGTAGGGTGGGCCGTTTTATAGCCATCATAAATTTTCTTTTATTCTCTTCTTGCAACTCACTCTCTTCCACTTTTATCTTCTATTTATTGCTACAAACATTATCTCTAATTTTCGTTCCGGTCTATGGCTTTCTTCCCTTCTCTTTTATTGCCCTGTTTCTTTATTGCATTTAACAATTATTTTATTTTATTTTGTATTTTTCCATGCTCCTGTCCCTGGTGTAACACTACTGTCATGTCCCTATGACAGTCATCTTAAGCTATTATTTGATCTGTAATATCTTCCTCAGAAGCCCGGTGGCGTAGTGGTTAAAAGCGTCAAGCTGCCATCCCGCAGGTCCAGGGTTCAACCCTTTGACTGGGCAAGGTCGACTCAGCCTTTCATACCTTCAGTGGGTCGATAAAAGGAGGACCAAGCATGCTTCGGAACTAAACTCTGGGGGTCCCACGTCAGGTTGACCACCTGACTGAGACATATGCTGTATGGCACCACAAGCCCACGGTTACTAAAGCGGAGATCGGTACCGCCGGCCCTGGTCCACATCGGACTGTTGCGCCGTGAGTTTAAGTAATATCTTCCTCATATGCCGTATGTTTCTAAACGCCATTCCAATATGAACCACAGCCTAATTCCTTTAAAATGGAACAAAATGAGTAACTCCAGTTAACCATGTAATCCACTACTGCTACAGGGGTATCAAAATGTGAGAATACAGAGTTTAAATCAGCCCAAACTGCAATTATGGTGTACATATGACACCTAACTTCTCCAAAAATCTTTGCCTTTGTGATGAGACTCATAAGTGATTTTTGTTTTTGATGAAACACTCTTGCTAACAAATCATGACGATCCTGTGGTTTTTGTCCAACTATTCTTTGCTGTTGTTGTCTGATTTCTTCCAGTCTCGCTTCTCTTTCCGGGGTAAAGATTCGGAAAATCATTCGGAAAAAATTGAAAAGTAAACAATATCAAATCAATTTAAGAACTAAATACAGTATAAATAACGTAGAAATAATAACAGTATAAATAACACAGTATGATTAAAAAGTACAGGATGCGGCTAGATATGCTCAGGCCAATAATACAAAAAAAAATTTTGAATCGTAGTAAGCAATGAAAAAGATTTTACACACTTCAATAATAGCAAAACAAAACATGATGGTAAAATAGAAAGGAAAGTTAAAACAGAAGTAAGAAGTTAAATTCTAAAAATATAAATGAGGTATAAATCAGCTATCGATTCTAATTTATGAATCATTTATCAGGACATGAAAAAATTACTGCATTTAAAAAAAATTAACCTTACCTCCATTAATTTCAACACTTCTTGACCTGTGGCTTGTCCAATCATGTGAAATATAATTCTTGACAATAAATCTGGTTAACCTAAACTGTTATTTGTGTTTTTTGAATTTAAATAAGTTATGTTCTCAAAATATGACAATTAAGAAAAAGATATAATCGAGGAAAAATAAATCATGCTACTTAAGAAAGTCATACCACAAATTTCTATAAAATTAATGTGCAACTATATTTGACGTACAAAATAATGCATATGTACAATACATTGCTAACATGTTTTAACATCAAAAATTTCCACAATCAAAAGCTAAAATTAGTTTAAAATATTAGTTTTAAGATTTTGTGCAGAATGATAGGTGTTTTAGCTAAATTTCATTAAAAATGATTTCAAATTGATCAATTTATAAAAAAGGTACACTATTTACAGGTAAGTTTTTGTTTCTTTTTTTGATTTTTAAGTGTTATTTTAGCATAAAAGACCAAAAAACCTTTGCAAAATTATTTTTTCTCAAAGCTAAACACAAACATAATTAACAGTTGTTTTAAAACACCCCTGGTAAACATTGTTAAGTTTCGAAGTATTTGAATGATAATAAAAAATATTCCAGAGTTTTAGACGGAAGCATAAAATGAAAAAATATGCAAAAAAGTAACTAAATTAAACAAAAATTGACAGAATACAGAAAAAGTTAACACCGGCAAAAGTAAATAAAACATTTCCTTGTGCGCATGCGCAGTTCTTATGAATGATTGATTCCAACGCCCAGAGTACCGAGTTGGAAGAACCGCGTATAAAATTTGTTTTGAAGTATCGTTTTTTAAAATTCAATTAACCCTTGTGGGTCCCTGGGGTGATATATGACTCCAATACAATTTCTGTTTAATATATCTTGTTAATAAACCATTTGTTTTTAATGATATTTTGTGACTTTTATTCTTTTAGTTTTTTATATAAAATAATACTATTATATTGTATTTATTTTATTTTTTTTTCCTGAATTTGCATTTTTTACACACGAGACATTTGGAGTCACTAGTGATCCCAGAAATATTATCTTGTTTGCTTACCACTCCCATGCTCTTATATGCTTGTAATGTTCTTATATCCATGTAAATATATGCTTTCGAAAGATAAAAAAAATTGAATGACGTTAAACTCCATACGCAGGGCCTGGACGAACTTCGTCGGTAAATATCATAAAACTAAAACCGGGAGCAACATCGCCATGTCTATAATATTCAACATCAAGAGCAATAGGTGTAAAATCTACTTTTCTGTTATATATTCCACCTACAACTGAAAGAATTATTATAGACATGGCGAATATTGAAGGTGCGAAATTATTCGGAGATAAGTGGGAAAAAATGGATTACAATGAGTTGCATTGCTATATGTGGATTCTAATCTTAGCTAGGGTTTTCAAATCACATGACGAAGCACTGACAAGTTTGTGGGATGAACAGTTTGGACGACCTATTTTTCGAGCTGCAATGTCTCTAAAGAGGTTCAAAGTTATATCTCGAGTCCGTCGTTTTGACAATAAAGACACTAGAGCAGAAAGGCGACTGAGTGATGAATTGGCTGCTATTCGAGAATTGTGGGACAATTGGGTTGAAAATTTGCCTAAATTATACAATCCAGGAAATAATGTTACAAACGACGAACAACTTGTCGGTTTTAGAGGCCGGTGCCCTTTCCGTCAATACATGTCACAAAAACTGTCGATGTATGCTTTTGTTACTTGGCGTACAATGCTTTTGTTATTTGGCGGGAAATTAACCCTTCATACCATGAAAACATAAAGAATAGAAAATGATATTTTTTGGAAGAATTAAGTTTTGAATTTATAAAACCTGCACTACAGGCACAAATTTCTCCCAATAACTGAAGCAGCCACAGCAATTGTTAAGAAATCGCAAATAGATCCTACAGTAGATCCAAATATGAGTGGAAGCAAGACAAATGCCAAAAAAAGAGGACGTTGCAACTTTTGTCCAAGAGACTGGATAAAAAATGTAGCGAAAAATTTCATAAGTGTTTGAAATTTATTTGCAAAAATCATTCGTTCAGGACTGTAACAGTTGTCAATAAATCTACAGTTATTGTAAGTTTTCCTCTAAAATTAATATTTTTTAATACATAAACTAAATTTTACAGCGTCTTTTTCTTTTTTTACCTTTAAAAAGTGTGTAAATTAAAAAATATATATGTAACATGCAATAATCATAACAAATTAATTGAAGGAAAACTTGTGGGGTCGTGTATGACCCCAAGGGTCTTGAGTGTAACCGAAATGGGAGGAACCCACGAGGGTTAAAAATCGAAATTTTAAGATAGAGACTTAGAATGAGGTTTATATGAATGAGAAAGCTTTCATCTTCCAGATGATGTAAATATTTTCTTTGTAAGATAAAAACTCGAAGAGCATCGACCGTAGATCCTCAAAATTGCGTAAATTTCTCAAAAGTGGGTTTAATATTTTGATGAAAATATTAGTCTGTTTTAAATTATTTTTAAACAAATGAGGTCTTGTTTGAAGGAGAAATGTCTGTAGTCTTAGATTGTAAAAAGATCAAAATTCTACGATCATTTTTTGCCGAGATATCGTAATCTGAAGTTAAAAAAACATAAAATATCCCACAAAACATAAAATAAAGAATTTTCTAGAATAAAATTTAAAATTCGGGCTTAGAGGTGGACCTTTCCATAGACTGCACTACCCGTGCTCCAAATTTCATGGCTGTAAGTTTCACAGATTCGCCGGGGGGCCGCACACACACACAAACTCACACACACGCGCAAACATTCACTTTTATTAATAAGATTACATAGGAATGTAGTAATGCCTTAATAATTTTTATCTATCTGGACTACAAAAAGGAACATTTATATTTAAATCATAGGTCATGTATACATTTCAAAATAATAGGGTCTAATTAGCCTTTGTGTAATGAAATGTGAGCTTACAGTTCTTTACCGTCCAAGCAACTAATTCATTTCAGAAAAGGATCCATAATCATTATTCAAACACACGAGCAATATAGCATGACTTTTCTTTCGCAAAGAAATGAAATTTCGATATTTATATTTCCTTTGTAGCTTTTCATTTGTGGAGAAGATTTAGGTTTTAAGAAATTAGTAGAACAGTTTAGTTTCCTTTGAAACCTTAAGAATGGTAGTGAGTTGTAAATAACCTCAATTATATAAAATTTAAGTAAAATATTCTAGTGATTTGGGAAAGAAATAATAATTTTATCTCCAATAAGGAGACACATAAGGAAAAACTAGGGCTTGTGGAAAAACTAGGGGTAGCTCGTTGGTTTCGGTGCTGAGGGTGTCGGATCGAATATCGACAAGGCCATTCAATACCTTCGTGACTAAGCTGGATATGTGCACGTTAAACCCTTAGACCGGAAAGTCTCGCTATCAGATCAGAGAGGGTGGGATAGGGTACGATTCCCCAAGATGCCACCTCTAGGGGGAGCTCGGTCAAAATTGCGTTTGCATCTGGCTAAGTCAGACTCCGACCCTTGTAGTGCCAATATAAACCTGCAGACACACCCTTCGGCGCACTAGCCTAAATGGGCCTGGTCTGGAAGAAGTTCCAGCCAGGGGGCATTAGAAATAACAACAACAACAACAACAAAGAAAAGCTTATTAAATATGACACTTATTAAATATGATTTGGTAATACTATTACACCTCCAATTATTTTAGGCTTTTCTAAGAAATTGGAACTCTAAAAAAGTGATGGTGGTGGTAGTGGTGGGGAAATAAGAAATTATAATCTGGTGGTATGTAATGAATCGCTGCAGGTTATGAGCTCTCATTTTTACCATGACGCTGTCATGGTGAGGAAGACACATGATCTGTTATGAGAAGCCAAATTTTATATGCTTCACTAAATGAGTTTCCTTTCCACTAAATGATTATATATAAATTTTCAAATATTTGCATTAAATAAGGAATGAATCTCCCAAGCTATATATAATTATTCGTTGGACAATATATATTCTCCTCTCCCTTTCTTTTTGTTTCGAAATTTATGTCACTCGTTAGTAGAAACAATTGAATTCATCTATTTTTGTCCTTTGCTACTGTATAGCAAAAGAAAATTTTTGCTAACTTCTTCTCAATTGTTGTAGATATATCAGAAAGATATTTATCTATGTGTCAGTTTGAAAATAGACAGCTTCATTTTAGAAAAGTTTGTAGTTTTGTATTTCTTTGTGAAAGTCTATTATTCCACATCTTTTCCAGACTTATAACAATTATTAGAATATATATATATATATACATATATATATATATATATATATATATATATATATATACATTTTTCATCTAGAAAATTCAGGAACAATTTTTCACATGTAATTAAATTTATAATAACTAAGGTTATTTTCTAAATATTCGCGTATGGTTTATATGAGAAGAAAACCTTTTTATAAATCACTGAAAAAAGAATCTTTCATTATTTTCAAAATCTGACGGAAAAAGGAACTAGAAAGAAAAAATCTGAGTGATTTGGTTCAATGAATTCAAATCTAAATTGTGCCTTTATCATCGTGTATTTTGAAGAGCGGGCGCCTCGAAATCAAAAGATGGTGTTATTCGGATAAATCGCAGACAAGAGCATCTAAAACTTTTAAAGTTTAAATTAAACTATAAAAGTAATCTTTTAAATACCTGAATTTTATGTGTTAAAATGACTGATATATATTTTAAAAGTAGTTAATCACGAATGATTATATCATGTCTTCATTAGAAGAATGAATTTAAAATACTGATGAAAACGGCTCTGAATAAAGGAAAGTGATGCTAATTCTGTTAAAACAAACTGCAGAAGAGCTGGTATGTTGTGTAAAAACTGCATAAGCTGACAAAGTAAAACACTTAATAAAAAGAAAAACTAGTACTATTTTTTGTAGTTTTTGAAAATGCAAATAAAACAATTAAAATACCTATAATACCAGTAGACAAAAGGACAGTAGTCTTGGACTTTCTGAGATTACTTACTTCTTCAAATAAGTATAAGTAATTAAAAAAAATCAGTTAGCAGTAGTAATTATGCTTAGTGAATAACGCAATATGTAGCAATACACACACACACACACACACACACACACATATATATATATATATATATATATATATATATATATATATATATATATATATATATATATATATATATATATATATATATATATATATATATACACTGAAGTGCCACTGAATTAGGGATACCTACCTAGTAACGAGTTGGGCCTCCTCTGGCCTTGATAACGGCTGCCACACGACGAGGCATAGATTCAACAAGTTTCTGGAAACGTTCCACGGGAATGGCTTGCCAAATATTGGCTAAAGCTGTTCTTAATTCAGTAAGGTTCTTTGGTGCTGTGTGATGGCCTTTCACGCCTTTTTCCAAAACATCCCAAAGATGCTCAATAGGATTTAAGTCTGGGCTTCTAGGTGGCCAATTCAGGACAGAGAAGTCAGAGGAATGCTCATCCAGCCAGCCAGTAGCCAACCGGGACTTGTGAGAGTTACAGTTGTCTTGCTGGAAAACTCCATTACCGTGCGGATAACAGAACAGCATAAACGGATGGAGTTGATCACCCTGCAACTCTACGTACCGAATTGCATTGAGGGAGGTTGGTACACGCACCAAAGATCCTAAACTGTGCCACGAAAAAACACCCCAGACCATGATTGAGCCACCATGTCCTTGTACAGTTCCAGCCAGGCATGCAGGATCCATGGCTTCATGAGGCTGATGCCATATTCTCAGCCTCCCGTCGACGTTAAGTAGTCGGAATCGAGACTTATCACTCCATGCTACTCGTTTCCAGTCCTCTACACACCAGTCTCTGTGCTCTCTTGCCCAGGCAAGACGTGTAGCCCAATGGTGAGTATAGTGCAATGGTACTCTCGTAGGTCGATGGCTCCCGAAACCCATACGGTGAAGCGAGCATTGCACAGTCCGTTTAATGACTGTACGACTGGCACCGTCATTAAACTGGGTGGTAATTTGAGCTAATGTTTGGCTTCGCTGGCTACGTACAATACGCCTGAGCCGTCTCTCACCACGCACTGTCAAGGCTAATTGTCCTTTGCAGTTTTCCCGATCGCTAGTTTTTTTCCACCATCCATGTATTTTTGGTATACTCGTGACACTGTCGACCTTGAAAATCCTAGCTGTCTGACGATTTCGGAAATTGAATGGCCCATGCGTCGCGCACCTACGATTTGTCCGCGATCGAAGGCGTCTAAATTAGGCAGTTTACCCATACTGACAATTCCAACAACTAATTCAGAACAACACAGTACGCGCTATATATGCGTTACCACAGCGCCCTCACTTGCGCATACATGATGCGAAGCGCTACACAATTTGCATAGGCTTTGCTATCCCTAATTCAGCGTCAATTCAGTGTATATATATGTATAAATGGGGCATGGTGGCCCGGTTCGATAGCCGATCTGGCAAAACCACCGACGTGTGCACTAATGGTGCCTTGAGCACGGAAAAAATTCTTGGTAACTGCAATGTTCATCAAGTTCCCAAACATTACCTCTGGAGGTGCGGAGTCAAGTGTTCGGGTCTTGTCACTTGGCCCGGTGCAATTATGGGACCGGTATGGATGTAACGTGGAACCACCCCCTGCGGTGCACCCTGGGCAACACATGCTATGCATGCGGAGAAATGGTCACACACTTCTGGGGATTCATGAACTTTGGTAATCGTGGATGCTGCGGAACACTCGAGAGGCATTGAAGCAGCACGCATAATGGACAGAGAGGCGAAACATAAGGTGAAGATAACACACAGTCACGGAATAGTTATCCTTGAAATATTTTTATTCAGTTTCAACACATTACTGTAAGGTAGGATTGCAGACTAGGGCGGGTCGAAAAGAATATTATTTTTAAGAACGCTTTAGTGCGGAAAAGTTGTTCATTGTAATAAGAAGAAAAACGGCATAAAATAAATTAAGATCGGTTAACATTTTCCTTTGGCGCGTAGTACTTAAATTTTACTAAAAATTGCAAAAATCACGATACTTTTGTAATTTCTTCTGTTAGTTAAAACTTTTAAAATAAACACGCTTTAGTTTCTTTATGCTTGTTTTATGGTTTAAATAACCTAAATAAATTAAATTCTGATCAACAATCTAATTTTTTTCCGTTCGCGCAACGTCTTAGAAAAAACAGAAATTTATCAATATTTCGCAATTTTCACTGTGCTACTCTTCGTTCGTTTTTCTAGAACAAAACGAACCAGAACTCACTTGAAATAGGTTGAACTGGTTTGAACTAGATTGAACCATGGTGAGGTTCCTCCGTACTCTGCCGCACCAGATGCAATTCTAATTAAATGCTTATGTGGGGAAAAAAATCCTGTCCTCGAGTTAAGGTGTATGTTTCTTCAAAGGAATTACAATTTGATGAGGAATTACAATGCACAGCACATGCGGTCTGTAACGCATCTTCCAGTGTCTGCGCGTACCATTCGACGCCGTTTACAGTAGAGTGGTCTGTCCGCAAGATGTTCATTGCTTTGTCTACCCTTGACGCAGAACCACAGACGTCTCCGCCGCCAATGGTGCGATGAGAGAAGGATGTGGACGGCAGAATGGAATGAAATTGTCTTTACTGACTAGTCACGCTTCTGTCTGCAACACCACGATGGTCGCATTCGAGTCTGGAGACACCGTGAAGAGAGGATGCTGAACAGCTCCGTTATGCACCGCCACACTGGTCCTGCACCGGGTATTATGGTAAGGGGCGGTATTGGATATCACTCTCGCACACCTCTAGTACGCATTGCCGGTACTTTAAACAGCCAGCGCTACATCTCCGAGGTGTTGGAGCCAGTTGTCCTTCCTTACCTTCAGGGCTTGCCCACAGCCATGTTTCAACAGGATAATGCGCGACCACACGTGGCACGCATTGTCCAACGGTTCTTCGTCAATCGCCAGATTGAATTGCTTCCCTGGCCGCCTCGCTCTCCGGATCTTTCGCCGATAGAAAACATGTGGTCCATGGTTGCTCTACGATTGACCCAGATTCCATACCCAGCTGCCACAACAGATCAACTTTGGCAACGTGTGGAAGCTGCTTGGTCTGCTGTACCCCAAGAACTCATCCAAAGTTTCTTTGAATCAATGCCGAGGCGTGTGGCAGCGGTGATCTCCAACAATGGCGGCTACTCTGGCTACTGATTTTGGCAGGAACCACACTTCACAGAAGTCTATAAATTTAATTATTTGATACTTGGTCAACATGTTATCTACAAAATAAATTTTGTTGTGATATCTCTTGTCTTTCTCGGTGTTGCAATTTGGGTGGCCAGCAGTGTAGTATTTATTGCCCAGGTGACATATTTATCGCCACACCAGAGATTAATCTGAAATGTACAAAAGCATTCGCACTTGGCGAAAATCAGCCAACTCTGTGCCAAATGTCTGCGACAAAGCGTAAAACAGCCGATTTCCAAAGAAACCTTTCAATTTCCTTTAAATATTGCGTTTGGAACATTGTTAAAAGTATTTTTTAAATTAAGTTGACGCTCTTCGGTATACATTTCAATAGGTTTTAAGAATTGAAAAATATTGGGTTTGAAGTGAAAATTCCACGAAATTTTCATCTATGGACGTTAACATGAGAGCGATTAGTTCAGGTCTCCAAAGCCGAAAATGGCATCACACTCCGATGGCGTATTGTTTTGTCCTGGTAGATCATAAGGACACGCAGATATTTGATATGTTTCGGTTTGTAGCAGGGCCTTTTTATTGCATGGGCAAGTCGGGACTTTGACCAGGGCCCCCTGATGCTAGGGGCCCAAAAAAACCCTTGGTGTATGCACCTAGTACTTCTAATAGTATGTATAGCCCATGGATAGTTCTTATTTTTATAAATGTTCGTAAGGGTGGGCCCCCAAATAGCATCTGCCAAGGGGCCCCCAGCGTTCATAATCGGGCCCTGGTTTGTAGGGATCTCCACGATACGGATATGGGCTTGATTAATAACGTATAAGCAATATTAATATTTTTTCCTTTATATTCATTTTAGTTATCCGTAATTAAAAAAAATTCATCATTAATTATTTAGTTTAATGATCCGAGAAATTCCAGAGATAAACATCTGATGAAAAAGCTCGGTTACTATCAGATTAAAAGGCTTATAAATGTAATAAAATATATAAAATTATTGCAGGAAATAACAAAGAATAAGCGGCTTATGGGTTTCTTTAGGCATAATTCTTTCGATTGTAATTTGTTGGCTACAGATATTTTTCACCACGCTCTCTCTATATTTTAATCTGATGTTGTGTATATAATACATTAGAATTGGCAATAGTATAAATTCTTCAAATTTTACGTTCATCTACTGTACAGTAGTCCATTTAATGGATTCTTCACATTTTCAAACATTTCCAAACAGTTATCTGTGGACCTCTTGTAGTCTATATGATATACGTCAGGAATACACGGCTGATTAGTTCTTTTTCAGACCTACATCTTTCAAAAATTGTATTGCGAGATTATAAACACGTAATAAAAATTCTGAACAAAAGAAATCTCTACGGCTATCATCCGATGCTCCTTAAAAATTATTTATAAAAACAATTTTAAATTCTCATATTTAGAAAAACTAATTCAGAACTGTTAAAACAAGTTTTGTCCCAGTTATCTCTCATGCAATTTATACTTGAAAATTTTTTCCGGGTTGTAAACAAAATATGCCAAATGTGGGGTGACTTCAGACTCAACCAGTCACATACTGATTTCATACAGCTCGGTATTATAGTAAACAAACAGAATCTCCCAGGCTTAAAAGAATAAGAAAAATTACATATATATACAAATCAGTAGAAACATAATTACATTACATTCTTTTTAATTAAAATTTTGGTTCAAGTATGAAACTCATTCCGATGCGCGAAGTGGGGCAATAAAACTTTCTCTGCGGTAACCGTTCTCGTTCATTTCATGACGTGCGGGAAGGTGTTTGCTTATAAACTGGATTTTTTCGTACTGAAATGTCTTTACCGCTCCGTAATAAATGATTAATGAATTGATAACAGTTCTTTTAACGCTTTATTTGTACATTTCGAAGATATTTTCCTATTGAAAATCTTAATTTTCAGAATAAAAAAAAATTTTTCAAGAGAGAGTGCTGGGTGATTGCTGCTAATTAAAGTGTAATATCATACGGATACTTTTGACAAAAAAAATGGTACTTTTTGGTATTTCTATATTAAAAGAATATTGGTGCATTCTAATTTTCTCATATTTTTCATTTTTTTACTATCAATTTTTTTTATAAAAAAATTATTTTTGGGGTGGTAGGGGAGTGTTTATTTTTATGTAAGGTTTTTAATAAAAGTTCATTTCTTTCTAAAAAAAATATGTTTTTGCATTTTTCAAAAACTTTGCAAGCAATTTTTTTATATATCCTGATTTTGGCATGTGTTTTTCATTTGTAATATTTGTGTATTTTTTAAAAAAATTGTCTATTTTTTAAATATTGGGGGATGGATATTCAAGTTACATAAGCTTCTAAATTAAAATTGATTCTTAATAATTCTCCTTTATGCATTTCCATGGATAAAATGTCTTAAGAGCCCTTAACAACATCTGTGACTAAAGAGAAATGCTAGAGATTTATGACATTCTTTAAGATTGAGTGATTAGAACTGCAAATATTTTTCAAATTCTGCTTTGCATACATCCACTCAGCAAGCTATGTAAGCACAAAGGAGACTTCTACATAATAAATGGACTAGAAATAAATATGCATGCCTATAAAAATGTACACTTCGACAAATTAAGATTAATTACAGACAAATTTATAAATAATAAATAATTATCAATAATATGATAAATAATTTAAGACAAATTAAGAATAATTCGAATTACATTCTGATCATCTTAAGTTACCTTTATACCAGCTATTAAAATAAAACATTTGTGTGATTCAGAGGATATTGGAAAACCATTTTGTTCTTACAGGATAAAGTAATCTCATAACATTTTTAATTGTGTGTACAAGTCAAATGATTTTAAGATATCCACATAGACTGGAATTATTTTGGTCAAAACTCTACAATACAGTTCAATGCTACAGGAATTCAGATGAATATTAAGCTATACCTATCACAACACTTTTTGGTTAGAGAAAATCACACCTACCACTTCATTAACAATGAGATAGAAAAGCTATTCCAAAATAAATAATTTTTCATGATACAGTATAAAATATTTTATTCTGCAGTCATAAATGTATGCACTTAGAGTAACAGCTAAGTTTAATACCATATTTCACAAAACAGTGATTTTAGAAACAGGCATAGTATACAGATTAGTAATTCTCACACGAATTAAATCTTATAAAAGTATCAGTAAATTAAAAACAAAATCTGTGGTCACATAAAATTACCTACATGAAATTAAAACTAAGTTCATATACAAGCATGTTATGGTCTTTTTTCAAATTACTTCCCATAAACTATTTTTTCTCTCCCATCTCCTTCCAAATTAAGGAAATTTCGCACATTATATATAATAATAAATTCAAACTCTTAAAAACAATACACTTGGCAGGAATAAGTAAAAGTAATTTTTCTATATTTTGCACACATAAGCTCAGGTGAGGATACTGGCAAAGCATTTATTGTATTTAATTCTAGCAAATGTGACACGCACACACAAAAAGGAAAGATTTACTTAACAAATGAGTTTTTGTTACTTTCAAAATAAATTAAAAGACAAAATTATTTTATATAAATCTTATTGGACTATCCAATATTTACAGATTGGTATAAGGCAGTTAACAATAATGGGTTGTTGAGCTTATACGAGAATGCAAATAATCAGAAAACTCAAAATATCTGGAGTATATGGTTTGGATTAGGAACATTTGGAACTTTTATAATATAACTACCCATTTCTTGACTCAAACTCTCGTCTGGACTATTCTCTTCTCTTCTAGTGTGCATAACTTGTTGTAAAATGGAGGAGTTATATACAGTTCGCACACACAAACGAAATATAGATTTTGACTATCAAACATTTGATCTCTTCTCAGTTTAGATATCCGTAGTGAAAGAACACAGAATTTTAGAAAATACGTTTAATTAAGCATTCTTCGTGCTAGAGAATGAGAATTGAATCAATCAACAGAAACCTACTAATAACACTACAAAACATTTGCATCTAAGCTGGAAAGCATTTTAAAAATTTATATTCCTTTTCCCAGACAAATTACAAGCTTCAAGCCTGTTCCAGGAAATTAAATTTTGATGTATACAAAATGGGTTGTTCTTCCTGGCTGTTGCTCTTTTTTGATAAAATCCTTAGTGGATATTGATTTTTTCCCATTTGTTACTCTTTTGCACAAAAGGAGCAATTTTATCTAGTATGTCTGTGTGGAAACTGCTCTTCCATGTGTGCAGAAATTGTTTTGATGTGTTAAATTTTGTCAGTGTGTAATTGAATAATTACCTAGAAAACTTTTTTTTTCAATCTAAAAAAAATTACAGCTATAATATGTCTTTAAGTATGATTTTCATAAGCACAACATTGATATCTGTTTGTTTCAATTTTATAAAATGTGGTTTATCCCAGTTTCCAGGTTTTACTTTTTTTCTTCATTTTTATATGTAAACAAAATTTAAGTGTTAGAAAAAGTCATGCCTTATCAAAAGCAGTTACTAATTTTAAATTTTACAATGTACAAGCTTATCTCTGACAATATAATGTCCTATTTAAAGGGTGTATTAAAATCATAGGTAGCTAGCTCAGTCAAGAGATTAATGTTATTAGATTCAATGCTGTTATAAAAATTAATGTTAAGAGAGAGCATAAATTTGGTGAGAGGGCGGGGAAATTTAATTCTTAATATATTTTATAGTTTCTGAAGTAGTAAGGGGCATTTACAATTTCTCTAATAATGTTATTTTGAGCAGCACAGAGTTTGGTAATTTGATAATTGGGAGAGTAGGACCAGGACTGGCAAGCATAGGTTAAGAGGGTCTAAGGAATGCACAGTAGATGAGCAGCTTCATATTTAGGTTCAAAGAGCTATTTTGAGCAATTAGGGGGTAGAGTTTTCTTTTAGCAACTCGAAATTAATTAATAGTGTGTGTTATGTGGGGGCGCCTTGAGTGATTTTTATCTAGGAAAATTCCAAGGTATTTACAGGAGGGGGACCAGGGCAGAGCAGTGTTATTGATTATGATTTTATATTCATTATATGATTTAGGTGCTTTTCTGGAAAACATGACAGCAACACATTTGTCTGTGTTAAGTTTAATTTTCCACTTAAAAGTCCAGAGTATGATTTGTTGTAGGTGTAAGTTAAGTTGATTTACATCAAAGTTAATTTTGTTATAGGATATCTAGATGGCTGTGTCATCTGCGTACATTGCAGTATTAGTTCTGAAATGTGTTGGAAAGTCGTTAACAAATATATTATAAAGCACTGGACCCAAAAGGCTGCACTGCGAAAGACCACAGAGTGCATTATGTTTGACAGAGAGAGTGTTATGGAGCTTTACTTGGAAAGTTCTATTTGTGAGATAGCTGTTTATTAGGTGAATAATGTTAGGAGTGAAGTTATAATTAATAAGTTTGTGTATGAGACCATGAATCCAGACTGAATCAAAAGCTCTGCTGATATCCAGGAAGACAGCCGCAGTTTATTTACTATAGGTTTTAGCTTTTGTTAGATCTTCATCTACTCTATAAAGTTGGTGGGGTGCTGAGAGAGATTTCCTGAATCCAAATTGAAATGGGGAGAGAATGTTATTACTTTCAAGGTGGGAGTTAATGGTTTGCAATATGAATTTTTCAGCAAGTTTGCTGATGGTGGATAATAAGCTAATAGGTCTATAGTTAAAGGGGTCAGTGGGGGATTTTCCAGGTTTATGAAAGGGGATAATTATTGAGATATTCCAGGGGGAGGGAAAGTTGCTGGTGCGAATAATGGTATTTATTAGGGTAGGAATATTAATGCAGATTTTAATAGGTTGGTTTTTCAGCATGAAGCCAGTTATTTTATCCGCACCAGGTGCTTTATTGTTTTTAAGTTTACGAATATCATCAGTTACTTCAGATGGGGTGATTTGGGGGTCAAGAGGGGTGATGGGGTGTCAAGAAAGTTTTCAACGTTATTATTTACTTCTCTATCAGTGGGCCGATGAGAAATTTTGTTGAGGGTGAATTGATTAACAAGGTTTTTGGCAATTAGTGCTGCTTTATCTTCCTGGGTGAGAGCATGTGTATTTTTATTGTTGTTGTAGAGAGGTGGCATATTTAAAATTTTAGTTTTAAAGTTTTTTGTGGCTTTCCAGATTAATTATTGTCAGTGGTCAAGTTATTGATGTAATATTGCCAGCTGGTGTTTGATTTGTGTTTGATATAATTTTTTAAGTTATCCTGCGCCTGGTTCATGTGAGTTTTATGTTGTGGGTGTCTGGTTTGCTGCCATATTTTCCTGGTGCTGTTTCTAATGTGTTTAAGATGATGGAGAGTTTTATCAGTGGATTTTCTGTTTAAATTATTATGAATAGTTTGAGTTGCAGTGTTGTAGGCATTGGTGATGGTGTTAGTGATATAATTAGTGTAGTTGTTAATTTCATCAAGGGTATTAGAGATATGAATGTTATAAAGTGTGGTGTTAAGAATGTGATTAAAGTAGTTCCAGTTGGTGATAGTTTTATGGGTGGAATAGGAGAAATTAATATTAAGATTAATGGTAAGTTGAACAGGGAGGTGATCTGAGTTAAGTGCATTAATTGTCTGCATGTCCATAGGAAAGGGTGTATATATATATATATATATATATATATACACTCAAGAGCCAAAACATTATGACCACCTGTCAATAAAGAGTTGGCCCACCTTTGGCGCGCAACACAGCTTCAACCCGCCTTGGCATGGATGCCACAAGTCCTTGGTAGATGGCCGGAGACAGATTGTACCAGATGTTTAAGCAACGGTCACGCAAATCCGAGATATTGCGAATTGGTGCTCTTTGAACTCTGAGCTGCCGTCCCATGACATCCCAAATGTGTTCTACCGGATTGAGATCCGGTGAGTTAGGCGGCCAGGACATTAACTGGAATTCAGCATCATGTTCCTGGAACCACTCGAACACAATTTTAGCCTTGTGACACGGGGCGTTGTCCTGTTGGAACATTCCATTTCCATCTGGAAAAACAGAGCCCATGTAAGGGTGCAACTGGTCCGCAATGATGTTCAGATACCCTGTAGCATTCATGGTCTGCTCTACCACAACCACGGGTCCTAGAGACGCCCAAGAGAACGTCCCCCAAAGCTTAATACAACCACTTCCGGCCTGTGTATGACCTACTGTACATTGAGGTAGCAACAGTTCGCCTAGAAAACGGCTTATCCTGACACGGCCATCAAGGTGATGAATGACAAACCGTGATTCATCTGACCAGGAAACTCTCTCCCACTGATCCATGGACCAGTCACGATGTTCCCGGGCCAAACGCAGGCACAGTTGGCGATGACGCTTGGTCAGTAAAGGCACAAGAGTAGGACGTTTGCTGCGTAGCCCCATATCTAACAGTGTCCGCTGAACAGTGTGCTGCGATACTATTCTACTTGGCCCTGCATTGTATTGGGCTGTCAGCTGAGCCACTGTCTGGCTCCGGTTTTGCTTCACCATGCGAGACAGTCTCCGACGACCTTTTTCTTGGATAGCGTGTGGACGTCCAACACCATGTCGTCTACTGCTGGTTTCACCGTCATTCATCCACTTTGCATAAGTACTAACAACTGTAGGTCGCGAACAACCCACGTGTCGTGCAGTTTCGGAAATACTTGTTCCGAGCCTTCGAGCCATTACAATCTGCCCTCTATCAAAGTCGCTTAGATCCGCAGCCTTTCCCATCACACACAGAAGTAAGTGAAGGAATGATTCTTCAGACTCCCCAGCAGCAGTTAAATACCACTTCCCCCTGATCACGTGCCTTCCACGTCATCCAGGTGAATTCATTGCAAAATGTAGGGGTGGTCATAATGTTTTGGCTCTTGAGTATATATATATATATATATATATATATATATATATATATATATATATATATATATATATATATATATACATATATATATCCCATCACACACAGATGTTTTCTGTGTGTGATGGGAAAGGCTGCAGATATATATATATATATATATATATCCGCAGCCTTTCCCATCACACACAGAAGTAAGTGAAGGAATGATTCTTCAGACTATCCAGCAGCAGTTAAATACCACTTCCACCTGATCACGTGCCTGCCACGTCATCCAGGCGAATTCATTGCAAAATGTAGGGGTGGTCATAATGTTTTGGCTCTTGAGTATATATATATATATATATATATATATATATATATATATATATATATACATATATAAACATACATATACATATACACATACATATACACATACATATACACATACATATACACATACATATACACATACATACATACATACATACATACATACATTTATATATATATATACATATATATATATATATATATATACACTGGTCAAAACAATTAGGGGAGCACATGGTTTTAACGAAATTACGCAAATACTTACACCGATAGGCAACATAAAATAAATCATCCATAATTTAAAGCCTAGCAGGAAACAGAAGAAGAAAACTTCATATGTAAATCAAAGTTCATGCCGTCAAAAACCAGAAAAAGAACATAAGGGCGGAAATCGGGACGTTGCAGAAACGTCTGATTCACTGCCTTAACTTTGACATTCGATTGCTGGGTTATTCTTTTTGAGAAAAGGTGACTCAAAAATGTCTCAACAACGTGATTTACCGAAATCCATGGCATGGCGTATTATAGGCAGACTTGAATCCGGGCAAACACAACGTAGTGCCGCGGACGCTGTTGGAGTCTCCAGAAGTGTCGCTGCAAGGCTGTGGAATCGATTCCAAGAAACAAGGAATGTTAAACGTCGACCAGGGCAAGGTTGGCCACTCACCACTACAGCAACTGATGACTGGTATATACTGTTAACATCTCGTCGATACAGAACAGACAATGCTACTCAGCTGCAAAGACAGTTGCTCTTGGCAACAGGACGAAGGGTGTCTAGCCAAACAGTACGTAATAGGCTTCATCAGGGAGGTCTCTATGCACGTAGGCCAATGGTCTGCATTCCGTTGACCTCACTCCACCATGCGGCCTGAAGAAGATGGGCTGTTGAACATCGAGATTGGGAGCAACATGATTGGAGCCAAGAGCTGTTTATAGACGAGTCCCGATTCAGTCTGGTGTGTTACACCCGGTGTGTTTTGGTATGGAGGGAAAGGGGCACTCGAAATAACCCCACATTCGTTCGTGACTATTCTCAATACAGACGAGCTGTTTTTATGGTATGGGGTGGAATGCGCATAGGTGGACGTACGGACCTGCATATAATTCAGAATGGTACCTTGACGACCCAAAGGTATGCAGACGAGATACTGAGACCTCATGTCATACTTTACGCCGCAGACAGAGGAGATTCCTTTGTTTTCCAGCATGATAATGCCAGATCGCATACAGCTCGTCTTGTGGAGAACATGCTTGAAGCTGAAACAATACAGTGTATGGAATGGCCAGCGTGCTCTCCTGACCTGAATTTAATCGAGCTTTTTTGGGAGATGCTCGGACGACGCATTGCTGCGGTACCAATGCCTCCTTTTACTCTCCGAGACTTGGAGTTGCACTTCTTGAGGAGTGGAACAGTATTCCCCAAATTCCTATCGATAACATCATCGCATCCATGGAAGACAGGTGTGCAGCAGTCTTAGCTGTTCGAGTAGACCACACGTCATATTAAAAATCTCTCATAATTTCTAAACAATACTTTTTTATCGTTTACATGTAACCAAATTGTTGCCCTAAATCATCTTTTCATGTTTTTTCCATATTTTCAAAGAATTAAAGCTTAATTACACATTTTTGTACGTCTTTTTCCTGTATTGTGCATTGATACGCGTGTACTATCCATTTTATGCCAATACGTGGCTGTCTCGCACGGTTTTCTTAACTTCTTTGCTTGCTCCCCTAATTTTTTTGAGCAGTGTACATATATATATATATATATATATATATATATATATATATATATATATATATATATATATACACTCATTTACAAAAAAATTAGCGCACCAAGAAGGAGTCGTCGAAATGAATCGAAATTTTACATACGTAATGACTACTTTGATATAAGTAAATGATAAGAAAATCAAAGAAAAAGGATAATTTATTTCAGAGAAAAAGGCAAAAGAACGGACGAGATAATATTCCGTTGGACACCCTCTAGCGCGAATGCACGATGCGATACGATCGGGAATTGAGTGATACAAGTTCTGTATGATGTCTTGAGACATTTCATCAAAATAATGCAGAAACAGTGGAGTTGCACGTCGTGTGGACAGCAATAGGGACCTCACCTTAGCCCATTTATTGATTTGTACACAAACATTGTTGCAAGGAAATTGTGCCACCAAACAAAGTATTTTGCAAAACCACGAGACTTTTCCAAATAATATGCTTCTTAACATTTATATTCATGAGAAACATCTGAAAATAAATGTGTTCTAGTAGTTAAACATCCATCAAGCTGCATTCGTTAAACAGTGTTGTCATTTTGGGGTCAGTAGATAATATTCTAAAAATAGGTTCTTGCCATCCACCGTTATGACTGTGTGGGAGATAGATTTTTTTGGATTTTTCTCAATTATCACCTAAATAACACCGAAAAAATAGGAATAATTTTCTCCCAAACGCATTTTTATACTAGTTATTTTATTCGATTTGTATTGTCGTATCTCGGCACTCTAACTATTTTTATATATACAGAGGCTGTTCACACATTTTTTAGACGATGTATATTGTATTCACAAAACTAAATTACATAAAATTCTTGTGTTTTAAATGTTCTATTTGACATCCCTTATTCTGAACTATCTTTCGACACCGCAATTTCCAGAATAATAATGCCTTTTGAAATGTCAGAAGAGGTATTATATCCCATTCCTCCTGAACAGCTTTCCAGAGTCCTGTAAGGGTTTTGTGACGACGTTTGGATAATGCAGATTTTAAAAGTCCGAAAGCACAAAAATCCATAGGTGATACATCGCCTTGATAGATCGGCCTTGATACCAGTTAATTGTTCCATTTCTTTTAGGAAATTTACAGTGCATTTTGATGTGTGACTGCTAGCTTTGTCCTGATGGAGTCTCACAGATTGATGGCACTGTGGGTAAAGCGATGGCATTTCATTCAGAAAAATTAGCGATAAAATATGTTCCTGATAGTATTTGGAGTTAATCTTGACATTTTTTCCACTCTCTTTATTTTTAACTTGCCATTATAAGAAAAACCAGCAACAATCATGAATCCCTTAAAAAAACTTTCTTTCGATTCTTTGAACCATGTATTTAAATTTTTTCCTCCCCTTTTATGATAATAAATGGCTCTTTTTTTGTTGCAATCATTTAAATACACCCATGATTCATCTATTGTGACAATTGTTTTCCATTTTTCTTTGGATAAGTGTTTCTCATATAGAATTCTGCAGCGTGTCCTGCGTTCAGCGATATGATTTGGAAGAAGACGATGCACATTGCATTTTTTCGCTTTCTTAAGATTTAAATCAACGTTTATCATTTTGTTTACAGTGGACACCGAACATTTTAATGATTTTGCAACTGTCCTTTGACTAGGAGGATTTTCTTTTAACATTAAACAACGTACCTTTGCAATTGTCGAAGATGTCCGTTTTTTCCTTGGATACTTGTTTGGAATTTTGTCCCACTTGAGGCTCCAATTTGACGTTTTTTTCCTTTCTTGTTGACGATATTACCTATCGACGCTTTAGATATCACACAACCATGTCTCTCACATCGTTTTTGGATAACGGAGTATGCATATTTCTCTTCGGAAAGAGCATAAATGTAGCCTTCGAACCTTTGCTTTGTTAAAAACGCCATTTTGAATAAAAACAAAACTTTCAAGCCGCAGACGATAATTTTGACTTTTAAAAACATAGTACAATTGCAATTATTTCTTTTGCAGCAAACGTTTTTTTTATTACCACTTACCAAAATCGTCTAAAAAATGTGCGAACAGCCTCTGTATAACTTCATAAGCAACTAGTTAATTATATGTTGTCAGTTCTCCCCATTAACAGGACCCAGGAGACATGATATGACTCACCATATGACAGGACACATGAGAATGAGAAGTCATTCTAATTTTATTTACGGTTAATCCTATACAAGATGGTATCAACTGTAGTATCACTGATTTGGAAGCTGCCCTTTTGGATTATATCAGTGAAAGTTTCAATTTAGGGGGTATAAAGGACACATTTTACCATTGATGTTGAGCCAGCTTTTGAGGTGTAGGATGGAACTCTTACATTCCGTAAAAATCCACATAGTGTCATTGTTTGATGACGCTATTAACCAGTTATTCACAATAAATACTGAACAGTGATCAAAATTTCTAAATTTATGGTTATAGGAGACGTTAGCGTCTTTGATGTCTGTTTTTTCCAATTATTCAATATTATTCCTCTATTTTTTTGTTTCATTTCCATATCCTGTCTCCTTGGCATTATTCCACCTTTCTCACAATTTTCCTGCTTTATTTGTTAGCTTTGTTAACGGAGGCATATATTAGCTGGGTTGATTGTCATGAAATTTCTCCTCGACCCCCCCCCCCCCCCCCCCACGCGCCTGGTTTTCTCTTTTCACGAGTCCGCTTTTTCGACGCCTCCAAGACAATTTTCTGGAATTTTCTAATGTCTTCGCTGTTTTAGCAAACAGCTTGAGAATCCTCGCATATGTGGTTTGTCCGCAGAGAAATTCATTTCCAATGCTACTCGGCCTGATGAAGAAAAATGAATTAGTTTGAAATTAGCTACCACCCATTTATTTTTACTGTGAATATTAAGAAGTATGTTCCTGTTGTGCGTTTTCCTCAAGTATTTTTTAATGTTATTATTATCTTATTTCCATAAAGTAGTTGAATACAAAGTTGTGTAAGAACAGGCAAACACGACTATCAAAAGGGAATAGAAAAACTTCACTATTTTCCTACAATAAACAGTATAAAAAAGCAATTTATTTTATGATACGATACAAAACCAGATTTCCTTCTTCATGCTCATTCCAATTTTGTAATTCTCTAATAGAAATTATCATTCACATTTACCGGCAAAGGAAGTGACGGTGAGATTCCTCTCTTATCATTCCTAAGGAGTTCTGTCATACGTTTCTCAAGGAAAACCTTCATCTAAGCTATAGAGAAGATTCTTGCTTTCACTCCCTACAAACTTAAAACAGAGATAAAACCCTTTAGTAGCTTAACATCATAGTGATGAAAATTTTAGTTTTATTTCGCAGGTTTTAGTTCACATGTATATAAAATACTTTCCTATATTTTTACTAAAATACAATGTGATATTTTCAGTTGTAGTCTACTTTATATTCATTTGTAACAAATGTTTTTATTTTCCTAGGTATATTATTAAAAAATTCAGTATGGTATCAGCTACATTAATGATTACACAGGTCTGAAAATTTTAAGTTTAACAAATATTTTTTGCAAAGTAGCAATTGACTTTTATGTTTTTTGGTATTCTAATTTCAAATATGTCATTCATTTTTGTTCATCACATAACAGTTTTTTGAAAATTGCGTTTGAAAATTTAGAAAAATAATGCTTTATATACCATGTAAAAACATTTCTAGGAGGTAAAAAAAAATAATATGTAAGAAGTTTTGTGTGAAAAATTACTTTAATACTCGCATATATATTTAGAATTCACGTTACTGAGTCGTTTACTATCATTAGTACAAAAGCATATGATTCTGGATATTCATCAATAGCCGCATAGAGTCAAGTTTCTAAGGCTTTGTAGTACCTTTTTCATTTGTGTTGAATACTCCGCGTGGAAGAAAATCTTCTGAGTGTAACTTGCGGCTGTTCTCTATGTAGCGACGAGCAGTAATCTGCTATCATATTTTTGTTCCATCTACCTTGGTATCTGCATTCCATCTGCTTAATGTATTTGTGAAATCTTTCACCGTGTTCCTCACTGACGGCACCAAGATTTTCAGGAAAATAGTCCAGATGACACATCAGGAACTGAACTTTTAAGCTGACAGAACATCCTATTTTTTTGAAATTTTCAAGCATACATTGTACAATTTATTTGAAGTTGGGATTCTTTAAATTTCTCAGAAATTTATTAACACCTTCTTTAAAGGAGCTCCAAGCTTCCTTTTCTACCTTTGTCATACATGCTTCAGATTTTTCGTCCTTCATAAGTTTTTGAATATCTGGTCCCACTAAGACACCTTCCTTCACTTTGGCTGCAGATAATCCAGAAAATGCATGAAGCAAGTGCTTGAAACACCGACCTTCTTTGTCTAGAGTTTTCACGAATTGTTTTTATGAAACCAAGTTTTATATGAAGTGGAGGCAGAAGAATCTTTTCTAGGTCAACCAAAGTTCCTCAATAATAATTTTGCTGCCAATTTCCATTTTCTCTCTTACTGGCCTCTCTCTCTTAATCCAATGTAGACTCATTTCCCTATCTGTTCCACTCTGTCAAAATATCCATGCTTCCAAAGGAAGCATGGATATTTTGAATATTCCCCTTGGAGTCCAAGAAGCATGTCAATTACTTTTAAATCGCCACATATGGTCCCCATGTGATTCTTGTATTTAAGTTTGTTCAAAATTATGGCTAAATTTTCGTAGCATTCTTTGTAGTGCACGGAATGTCCAACTGGTATTGAAGCATATTTGTAAACCGTTATGGAGTAGCACAGCTTTGAGGCTTCTTTTGCATGAGTCAGGGAAGAGCCTCCATTCCTGTGCACCATATTCAATTTGAAACTGTGCCATCAAGCCAGAAATATTTCTGCAATAAACTAAACCAACATCTTCAGAAAAAGGATAAGGAAGGATATCCTTTTCTCGTCTTCTAAACCATGAAAAATAGACATCAGGTGCCACATGTCTGTCCAGGAAGCGACAGCATGAATGAACTTCACTTCATTGGCTACACTACTTTATTAATTTCTTTCCTTTTTTTATTTATGTGTACCGGAAATTTTTTTATTTTATTAATTGTTTATTATAAAATAGCAAAAAAACGTTATATGTATATAATAATGAAATTTAGTGGGCGAACGAAAATAAATTACATGTTAACTGTATATTCATAAAAACACAAAGACTAAAAACAGAAAATTTCCTATTGTGACAAAACTATACGTGATGGAATTTTTTGGTTATTTTTTCTGAAATCAGCGCCCAAAAATACATCAGAAACAATTCTTGGTTTTCAGGAAATATTTTCATCGCAGACCTGTGTTATTATTTGAATAAATGATTTCAGCATAATCCATCCCAAGTTTCTCTCGTAGTATTACTGTAGTGTCTCCTAACTGGACACAATTGTCTCAATGTTCATCTATTTCAAATTCTACCCAGGAGCTCTCCAGGATGTTCTGTTTGTAACTCAGGAATCTTATAAAAGGTGAACATTTGTACACGTGATCTGCATTACATATTTTTCATTTTTTTGCTCAAAAGTATTGGGACGCAAGACGATTAATGGATTAAGTGCTAACAGATAGGCATTTGTCAATAAAATACTCATTCATGGGCCCAAAAATGTTCAAGATATATATTAAGGCTTTTTTCATCTCTTTTAACCTCAAATATCAATAATATATTTAGGAAAAAATATATATTTATTTATTTGGAAGTAAAAGAAAAAACAATTCCAAGAGTATCGTAGTTCAGATTCAACTTCTATTATTATCCAGAGATTGCAAAAGATGAAAATATGATTTGTCGGCAATCATTTGTAGAAATAATTTTGTTTCTCACTAGAAAGACCATAATTATAGACTGTAATGATTACTCCATTATTTGTAGACATTTTGCGCTCTCAAGGTTGAATCTGCATCTCAATATATAACTTGGTTTTTAGGAAAACAAAAACAAGATATTCTTAACATTTTTAGTAATTCCAAATTAATATCTTTATGTGCTTATAGTTAGGAGTGATTACGTTCATTAAATCTTTTTTACAGACTATAAAAAAATGCTAAAGATTAGAAAAATTATTGTAAATAGAATCATTGGGATGCCTAAACGGGAATTTGCACATATTTCTTAACGTTTTTAAAAATTATTTTGTCGAAATTTTTACATAAAGGGTAATAGTATAGAAGAGAGTAAAAGTAGCAGTATAGAAAAATTTTCTCAGTTATTTTATTTTGATTCCAATATAAATTTTTCTTTTTCATGCTGAAAAATGTATAATATATCTTTATCACCAAAAATATTATTGCGAAAAAGGATAAGAACTTACTCAACGAATAAACTGTAATGCAATTTACGGAAAAAACCCTCCGGAGAATTCTCTGGATGTTTTAGTGCTGTAGAAAGATTGCCAAATATAAATGCTTTTATAGTGATAACTAAATTCTTCCTTTCGAAGCTTCCAAATCCCGTTCTTTTAGTTCGTTTATCTCATGTCTTCTTCGTTCACGTTGAAATTCAGTGTAACTTAACTGTATCAGAGTGAATCTCAGAGTTAGTGACTGTATATTAAAAGCGAAATTTTTATTTTTCAGGTTTCCTAGAATATAACTAACCACTTTTTTCACAAAATTAGGTATGCTAGTTTATCTAAGATCTTAATTTTCGTTTTGTTATTTATTTTTTCAATTAGGTCTAAAATGCAAATAGAAACCATTATTATTAATGTTAAGGGCGAAAATAAAACATTGACATTCATTTATTCAATATTTACATTTGATTGGAACAAACCTTCATAAAGGGCGATATGCCTTTGTGATCTATACCATCCAAATGGGCTACGTAATTGACAATTTTTTATATGTGAAATTTTTTTTATAACATCCCAAAAAGATAAAAAAAAATTGTAGGTGTTTGTTTAAAGTATATTTTTATCTCATACAAACAGTTTAGCAGATGACTCTCAGCAAAAATAGTATATTCTCTTATGCCAGTCTTTTTCTAGTATTGCTTTTTCAAAAGCGCATTTGCATTCATATAATTCATCAAAATACATTCCCCTTCAGGCAACTTGTATCAAAATCTGTAAAACTTTATTTAGAAAACGATTTAAGTGTTCCAGGTTTGAGATATTAAAAAAGAGTTAAATCACTCAAAATGAAGTTCTCTTTTTATTTTTAATCGGCCATATGTCATGGGGGTGCACTTATACTCTGCTGTATATTCCTCGGATTATCTCAGAATTTTAAAAGTTATTTAGAGGCACAAAATAAGAGCGTTTGTTGATTCAACTGTGTCTACCGGCCACAAATACTCATCACTGGTTTATGGAACAGGAGAGACAATTTTCTTTGTTTGGAGAATGCAAATATAACTATACAGCCTAATTTAGATCTTCTGAACTTGCAAGAAAACTAATCGTCTGATAAAAGATTGAGTCATCAGTTAAAAAATTAAATTTTTAAATTTTTTTTTAAACTGCAGAAAAAATGTTTAGTTGGATGGTTAAGAAACATTGAGCTTAATGCCTGTATTATATGAAATTGCTATACTTATCAGAAACATTTAGCTATAATAATAATTCAGTAATTTTTCAAGAAGCATAACAATAATTTTTATTCGCCAAGAAATGGAAATTTGTAGCCCCTAGTGAAGAATATACTATAATAAAGAATACTTTCGACTGTTTAAAACCAAACCGAACAGGAATTTATATGAGTTTTTTGCTTTAGGCATCATGCTCAATCAATAACGTGTTCAATACTTTTACTTATCGATATCATTTTTGAAAATATATAGATAATGAATCATCTGGAGATCATGGACTAGAGCCTCGTGATTATAATTCTCAAAAACGCTTTTAACCCATTAGTGCCTAGCGTCCTTTTAAAAGGACGCTTACATAATAAGCTCTAAATCACTGAATTTTTTTATTTTTTTTATCCAAATAGCAAAATATCATGATAAAGTGTTGTATTTCTTATTATCCATCAGTTGGTAGCACTACATTAATGTTCTATTTCTGCTTTGAGGGTCTAAAGTCAGAGTTAGACTTTTTTTAGGTTTTCAAAAGAGCGTCACGCAAAAAGTAAGTTTATTTTATTGTTTTTCAATGTTACGAAAATATTTTATGCTGTTATATGAGTCAATACTCTTTTCTTAAATATGTATCTTTCAAAATTGTTAAAATTATTTTTTAACACTGTTATATTTTCTTTTGCGTAGCGTTCTATATATAGGACGCTAGGCACGGATGGGTACATGTTTTTCTGACCTGTTCCGCTATACGAATGCGTCTTTTTTTCTCAATTTATGATGTTTTATTACCATAGAGAAAAGGAAATGCTATTTATTTTCATAAAAATGATGTTATAAATTATTTTTATAAATAAAGATTACTGAGTATTCCTTATTCATGAAAATAATTTAAAAATAAATGTTCTGTTGATTAAGGAATGATTAAAAAAATTTCTTATTTAAGAGAAATATTAGCCTCTTGATAATGTAATGAATGTATTAACAAATTAGCCTCTTAAATACAAAAATTTTAATTAAAGGATGTGTTCTGTATTTAGTGATTTTAAAAAATAAAGAAAAATTACGAAGTACATAAGTAATTGTCTGGATTTTTAAAAAATATGTGTATTTTAAATGTCTATAATTTAATAAATTTTAAGAATTTTGTCTTTTAATCCAAATTATATTTGATCTAAATATACTAAAATGAGCAATCGATAAGTTTTAAAGCTCTTATTTATATTTTTGTTTTTATTTTAAGTTTGACTGTGGAGAGGCATTAGCTTTAATGGCAGAGTTATCTGATAATGATACATTCCATGAAGCGGATATTTATTTGGACCCACCATCTAATGAAGTTACCGATGACTGGCACTATACGGGTTAATAGAACTAAAAAATGTCCACTTGGAGATGTTAAATCTGTTAAAAAGAAGAGTAGGGGAAGTTTTGATTTTCCGAACAGCAAAAATTTTAAAATGGTTCGGTGGAATGACAATAGTGTCATTTCTTTGGCGTCTAACCATTATGGTATTGAACCTGTAGCTCAGGCCATACGCTGGTCGAATATTGATAAAAGATTTGTAGGGATTGACCAACCGTATATTGTGTCTCAATATAATAAATTTATGGGAGGCACCGATCAAATGGATCAAAATCTGACACAATACAGTGTTCCATACGGTCTAAAAAATGGGGGTGGTCACTGTTCTTGTTTAGCTTAGAAGCAGCAATCCAAAATGCGTGGCTATTGTACAGAATATGCCCTTCTAATGACAGTAACAAAAGGGATATCCTCTACTTTAGAAGAGAAATCCGTCAGACATATTTTTCTAAGTACAGTAAGAGACCAAATAACAGTCTGGCTGCAGGGAAACCAAAAATACTTTCAAAAAGAGTGTCTGGTGATGTCCGGTATGGCGGAAAAGATAATTTAATCGTTGTGAATCCAAAACAGATAAGATGCGCCTACTGTGGCAAAAAATCCACAAGAAAATGCAATAAATGTTTAGTTGGATTGCATGATAAATGCTTCGAAATCTTTCGCACAAAATAGCTTGTATATAAATTGTGTAAAAAAAAAAATTACGAATAGCTTTTTTCATTATTTTGTATTTTAATAAGCCTCTTTTATATGTAAATTTAAATATAAAAGTGTGTAAAATTTATCATAAGACATAATTTATTAAATTTGTGCCTTTTAAGCTATTATTTTTGACATTTTCGGCTTTTTAAATTGTTTTGATTTCTTTTAAATGATTAAAATACAATTTAAAAACCTTGAGTTTATTTTATTATGCATTTTTTCGCAGAGTTCCATTGGTTTCATGCGTTTATTTATCTATAAACGACATTAAAAGGAATAGTTTTAGAAAATCTAAGGGTTGAAGTGTTTGTGTAAAACCTGTACCCTCCCGTGCCTAGCGTCCTTTTAATAGGACGGTAACATTATTTTGAATAAAAATAAAAATTTTAATGCAGGAATTTTTTTATTATTTTTTCAGTTCATTTTGCATCTGTACGAACATAATTAGGTAAAGAAAATTAAAGAATTCGATGTTGGGCATTAATGGGTTAATCGTTGTGAATCCAAAAAAATCCACAAGAAAATGCAATAAATATTTAGTTGGATTGCATGATAAATGCTTTGAAATCGTTCGCACAAAATAGCTTGTATATAAATTGTGTAAAAAAAAATTACAAATAGCTTTTTTCATTATTTTGTATTTTAATAAGCCCCTTTTATATGTAAATTTAAATATAAAAGTGTGTAAAATTTATCATAAGACATAATTTATTAAATTTGTGCTTTTTAAGCTATTATTTTTGGCATTTTCAGCTTTTTAAATTGTTTTGATTTCTTTTAAATGATTAAAATACAATTCAAAAACCTTGTGTTTATTTTATTATACATTTTTTTGGCAGAGTTCCATTGGTTTCATGCGTTTATTTATCTAAAAACGACATTAAAAGGAATAGTTTTAGCAAATCTAAGGGTTGAAGTGTTTGTGTAAAAGCTGTACCCTCCCATGCCTAGCGTCCTTTTTATAGGACGGTAACATTATTTTGAATAAAAATTAAAATTTTAATGCTGGAATTTTTTTATTATTTTTTCAGTTCATTTTGCACCTGTACGAACATAATTAGGTAAAGAAAATTAAAGAATTCGATGTTGGGCATTAATGGGTTAATGCTATCACTGCAAAACAGAACAAAAAAAAAACTGTAAATCTTTACTTCTCGGAAAGAGAGTGTCTTTGAAGTAAGAAAAAAATTGACATGACATTTTAAAATGTCTGCTCGAGGCTCATTGGTATGCATTAAAATGTTGTGACATTTTGCGAAACTTCTTTAAATCAATTTCCGGAAACATTGAAAATGTTTTGGCCATGATTTTGGACACGTTAGACGTTCAGGAGGAGAAATACAAAACATTCAATTATGCATAAACATCGTTAATTTTTTCTAATTTTTGAAGAAGCTGTCAATGGATTAATGAAAACATATAAAGAAAGTTAGGTTATTCCTGCTTGATTACACGTGATTACATGTTTGATATATATATATATATATATATATATATATATATATATATATATATATATATATATATATATACAGAGACAGAGAGAGAGAGAAATACAGGGTGGCTAATAAATACTGTAACACTCCAAAAAATAAGAGTTAATTTTAATCGTTTGGAAAAACAATTTATCTATCTATTTGTGTGATTGGCAACTTTTTGTAAACGCAGACGATTTTTGTTTAAAGTAAAACATGTAGAATATTTTTAAAGATGGAAGCCAAAAGGTTAATGGTTAAACAGCTTTATGATCGCGGATTTTCTGCAGGTAAAATATTTAAGCAATTAAAATGCCTTGGTTTTAATAGGACGTTTATATATAGGACTATAAATCGATTATTGGATACCAATAGCTGTAAAGATCGGCCAAGGTCCGGTCGTCCACGCACTGTTCGTACAAAAGAACGTATCAAAAGAATTCGTGAAAAGATACGAAGAAATCCACAACGTTCTGCAAATAAAATGGCTGCAGAAGAGAACATCAGTCGCAGAACTATGCAACTTATCATAAATGAAGACCTGGGTTTTCGCCCTTATCGCAAAAGAAAAGTTCAAGGTTTGACTACTGCACAAATAGTAAAAAGGTTACAAAGATGTAAGAAATTGCTGAACCGGCACGGTAGCAAAAGTGTTGAAAAAATAATTTTCTCTGATGAGATGCTGTTTTGTACAGAACAAAGTTATAATGCTAAAAATGATGTTGTATATTCAGCAACGTTCGAGGATATACCTGAAAATCTTCGAACTGTTAAACGCTTTTAGAACAAGAATTCTGTTATGGTTTGGGCTGCAGTGTCACACAATGGAAAACTGCCTCTGAAATTCATCGATAAAGGGGTAAAAATCAATGCTGAATATTACAAACAGGAAGTATTGGCTACACGTTTATTACCACATGCTAACAGTCTGTATCCCAAAAAGAATTGGATATTTCAGCAAGATTCTGCACCGTCCCACCGATCCAAAGCAACACAGGAATGGCTCCATGCCAATTGCCCGAAGTTTATCAAGCAAGAAGATTGGCCACCTTCTTCACCAGATCTAAATCCTTTAGACTATTGCATTTGGGGGATTTTAGAGTCTAAAGTAAATGCTAAGCAGCACAGAAGTTTGGACTCCCTCAAAGCTTCCATACGGAGTGAATGGGACAAATTACCTCATAAAATGTTTCGTGCCGTAATAGGACAGTGGCGTAAGAGATAATCTTTAGTAATCGATAAAGATGGCGGTCGATTCGAGTAAATTTATTTCATGGTAAACTTTCATGTATAATGTTCATAATATTGTTGTATTTTCCATTTTCTATTTCATCTGTGTGTAATTAAAAGATTCGATTTTTGTCACAGTATTTATTAGCCACCCTGTAGAGAGAGAGAGTTGCGAAGTTATTTGTTCCCATGGTGACATGCTATATATTTGAACGTGTTTGCTGGACAAACGTAATCTTAAACTCTATTTAAAATATTTTGAAAGCATCAACTAATTTAGCTATAAGATAAAAAATATACCGACAACTCGGTACCGATCCCTTCTCTAGCATGCTTTCTATGTTAAATCAACAAATAGCCAAACTAAGTCAGGAAAATTTGAGGGATCAATTTTCAAAATGAAGATTTACATAATTTTTTCACAGATTGCAGCGAGGTAATTTTAATGATTCCATTTATTTAATAGGAGTAATTTAATTCTCCGCAACTGCTAGGCTTGCATGTTTTTTCCGCACATCTTATAATTACGACTTAAATGAAAGGCTAAATGAAAGAGATATATGTGAAATGTTTTCGGTCATCCATTATACCTTAATTACTAAGCTTTACTTCAAATCAGATTTTCAGTTACAGTTGTAAATACGTTATATATTTTACTTACTGAGAGAGAGCTGAGATAGACATGCCATTACGCCGTGTTCGAAGACAATATAAGCAGTTGTCGCAGTTTGGGAGGGGGAGAATC